>JAYRBT010000181.1:5235018-5249272 GCA_036023395.1 Myiotriccus ornatus
TGCCAGGACCACAGGACTGTGCTTAGGTTTGTCTCCAGCTTCCCAGAGTGCTGGAACATGTCAAGGATTCTGGAACAGAGTTGCAGGTCCTGGAACAGAGTTCCAGGAGCTACAAGGGCAAACTGTGCCTGCCAAATGTCGGGACGTGGAATGGACACAGCATCATGCAAGAGCACCACGCACACCTCTCTTCATGGCAGGAATAGTCTGACAACAATAATCTTGTCCCAAGCTGTGTTTTCAAAACCACTCCGTGTGACATGGAAGAGCCCTGCAGGCAGCAGGTCCCACAAGCCCTTCCTCCCCACCGGGGGCAGCGACACCGTGGGGCTGTCAGACAATGCCACTGCTGCTGCGATGGCAACAGGAGAATCAGGATTGCAAGTGCAAGAGTCTGTAACATCATCTGAGACCATGCTCAGTTTGGTTTTCTCCTAAAAACAGGGCATTTATCTTTTAAAAGTTTCTATGTCAGGCTGCTAGTGTCAGATAACACCAGACCAATATTTATCCTTTAAACCTTGACAAAACCCTCACAAATGGAGTGATATGGGCCTTAATTGCAAGGACAGTTTTCCATAGGATCCTGCTTCAGCTGATGCACTGCACAGACAGAGGAAGGGGTCAGACTCAGCACAAGGTGCCACAAATCTGGCATTTCTTACCTCTGAGCACAGAGCAGATTTTCTTTTCTTTACTCAGGCACCTTCCCTGATTAAATTCTGATAGCAAAAAAAAAAAAAATAGTACTAACTCTATCAGCAAGATGAGAAAAGATTGTGGAAATAACCTCTGCTGGAGATATTAGGGGATGAGAGAGAGATGTAGATAAAGTAAATAAGGAAGAGGTGAGGAACATAACAAACTTCATTGCCTGCAGGCTTCATTTAAAAATATATAAATAAAATGTAGAGTTATGATAGTCAGGCCAGAGCAACAAAGCATTATCTGCTAATCTTTTGAATTTCAAGTGCAGCTGTCAGCTCCACACAAGCAGGACTTGTTGCCTTTTAATGTCCCTTAGAGACCTTCAGCTGTCTTGACTGCTTTCTGTCACATTATAGCACAAGTACAGTTTTCCAATTAGCTGGGATATTTGATAGAAGTTTTTTCCCCTTAGAACAAGTCAATTTTACAAGAAAGAAAAGCTTTAAAGTGAGGTGGCATTTTACCAGATTAGTACATCATTTTCATTAACTGAACTTCATCTGTTATGTTATGTGAAAAAAAACACCTAAACATAGATAGGTAGAAAACTTACTGAATTTAATTTCTAGAGCTATGCTACATAAAATCTGATTATTTTCTAGTTGTTGTACAACCTTATAATTTTAAAAGTAAAAGATTATATTGAAGATAAATACTACTGTCACTGTTACTATGGTAGACTAGCATTCGGTATTCATCTCACATGATATGCATGTCACAATAATGAATAATTGCTCAATTTACTGATTATATTCACATTAAAATACTTTCTTTTATTTCCAAATTATTTACTACAGGCTGTACAACCTATTTCAGCATTTTTATCATTAATAAATGGGAAGTTGACCTGTAAAAAACTACTGCTTTCAAGTTTAAAAGCAAGAATTTAATTTTAAGGAGAGAGGTCTACCTAAGTGATATTTCAGGTGGTGGCTTATCAAAAAGGATTGTTATTTTTTTCTTATAATTCTATTTTGCTTCAAATGAGTGAAAAACTGGTTGTGCCATTTTTAATTCTACTTTAGATGACATTTACAAAGATAATGAGTTAAAACCTCTTTTAACTTGTTAAAGTGGTTTGCACACTTGCTCTCTACCTGAGCGGAACAAAAGAATTACCAAGAAACCTTGAACTCATTGTAATTTAGTGTGGGTTTATGTGTAATACAAACTATTAACAGAATGAGAAGTTGCTACTGTGGTGTAAAATTCACTAATCCTTCAGAAGTTTTGGTATCCAGCATCAGTGCTAAAATAAAACAGTATAATGCAGCAGTAGTCTGAAATATTTCAAAATCCAAATAATAAAGCCTACAGTCAGCTCAAAGTATTAGAGAATTTTAACCTCTAAGACATAAAAAAAGAAAAAAGGCATAGGTTTATTTCTCTAGAATTTCCCATCTTTGCGAGCACTGGTTTGGCTCCACTGGTTTGTAGCAAATTGAAGTCTGCAACTTCACAAAGCTCCAATAAAATGCACAATGTTCAGTTTCTCCCTTTCAGAAACTCTCTGTCCGTTACCATAATGGACTTAAATATCTATCGCTCAGTTCTCAAACCCTGTGTTGAACACACAGAGCAGACATGCATTAAGTACAGGTGCAGGCTTATGGCACACAATTAGGGCAAAAATGTGCTAAAAACATTCGGAGATATGCTGGCATTTCCATTGTTAGCATACATCACAGCTGTAATATGCTTGCCTACTGATACTTAATATAAATGTTCCGACCTCAGATAAATAAATAAAGTAATTAAACTTTACTAATGTTGTTTTATTTTATAATGAATCCTAAGGCTTCTTTAAAGAAAGACCATGAAAATACACTACAACTACTGCACTTTAAAAAATAGAGGTTATGACACATTTTTCAACCATTCTGGGGAAAGCAGTAACAACTATGAACGAGCCCCTTATGGTTATAAACAGATTTTCCATAAGCTATCATCTCTTTCCACATTTTATACTAATTTCCTTCTTACTGCCTTCACTAACTTTACCAATATTATCTTTCCAGCTTTCTTATGCAACAAGCTAAGTAATATTCCATGTAGCTGGATAATTATTTATTTTTGAGAGGCCAGGCTCAAGGCTCAGCTGAAGGAAGCTACCTCTTGGAAGATGCTCTTTTAAGTGTGATGCATTCTTCTACTTCTAATATTCTGACAAGATCTTGCTTGCACCCGGGGACAGAAAGTGGTCAGTCTGTTTACATTTAATCTGTTCCCCTCTGGGTTTGTTTGTTTGTTTGTTTTTTGCTTTTTTTAAGATTAGTGCCCATTCTGATTTATTCCATGGTGAGGTCTTGTTTACCATGGAAGAGAGTAGAACACATTGTAGGAATGAGTCAACTGTACATGCTGCTTGGAAGACCCTGACAGATAGGATTGAGTCAGAAAGACTCTGTTAGGTCTGTGTGAGACTGAATTTAGGACTACAGGGGGAGAAAAAACCATCAATTTTAATCCCAAATCTGCCACAAATTTACCACAGACCTTCAGCAAGAGCACTAAAATGTTCTATACTTCAATAACTCACATTATTAAGATGTATGAACAGGTTCCCTTGTTTTGAAAATCTTCCCGTTAAAAGGATAACCTCATGGAAAGGAGAACAAACCCCTTATGGTCCAGCAGTCCTCAAGGTATGTCTCACCATAACCTACTGCAACTGTCCCTCCAGAAGCACCACACACATGAGGATCGGCGGGGAACCAGGCCAGTTACGGACTCATCTGCCTCCCTGTGTTCCTCTAATTCCTTCCACACTCTTCCCCATCACGGCTTTTGAATCCTCCATGTCTCAGTGATGCATCAAACCTCACCAGAGAAACACCAGTGAACACCTGTGCCCCTAGACCACATATGTAGCTGAGTCCTGGTTTTGACATGAATTTGAGTTATGCCATGAGCAGAAATTCGTTCTTGGCACGTGATAATCCAGTCTGGCGACATTTCTCTTTTCCCTGTTATTTTTGGCAGTCTTCCAGCAAAACAGCTAACATCTGTAGCATGCAATAATTCTTTTTTGAGATTGCCCAAATTATTGTTTACTAGTATGTGAGCTGCCATAAGGTGACAGGCAATCAAATGCTCTGGCGTGGATATAATGTGTGCAAGAACCCGGGGAAGAAGAGGTTCCTCCTTATTGCCTCAGCCCATCTCCCCATCATTTGCAGTGGTAAGGATGAAGGAGGTCGACACACAAAACCAGAGGTCTGGGAAGGGAAGGGGCTGAGCAAGGACAGTGGTAAGGACAAGGTGATTCTGGTCCTGGAGTCACCACCCCTGGAGGTGTTCAAGAAACCCCTGGGTGTGGCACTTAGTGCGGTGGTCTACTTGACAAGGTGGTGGTCAGTCAAAAGTTGGACTAAATGATCCTAGAGGTCTTTTCCAACCTAAATCCTTCTGTGATTCTGGTGATGACAGGATGGAGAGGAAAGAAGGGAAAAACAAGCAAAAGCCACAGCTGCAAAGATCCCCCAAGAAAGTGCTTAAATATAAAATTATTTATATTTAATTTCAGCTTCTCTGCTCTTCTGAGTCCTTGAATGAGCTTCCTCAAAAGCTCACAGTGGATCGATACATGTCAAATTAACACATCATTTCCCATGCTTTTTTTAGGGATATTAGCTCAATATGACTAAAATTCACGTGTGACTGAGACTAAATTCGTGCTGAATTTTGCCTCATTTCTAACAACTGTCACCCATCAGAGATGCCTCCTGAGTTTCTGGGAGATTGGCTGTGATTTGGGCCTTGCTGCAGTTTTCCCTGAACTGATGTGAATTGTGGTGACTATTTCCACAGCAGGTGCCAAGCCTCAGAGGAGACTCAACTTCAAGGGAGAAAGAAGGAAACTTAATTAAAAGGAAACTAAAATCATACATTTTCACTTTAGTTCCCTCTTTTTAAATACTGCTGTAGCAGGACACGCTGCAAGCAAAGGGACTATAAAACTTTTTGGAAACTTCTTTTGTATGGAATTCTGGCATAATGTTTCACAGCCAATAACAGACAAAATGCATCACCAAAGAATGAGAATATCATGCAGGAACCAAGCCACTTTCCAAGATCAAGTTCAAAAACCCAATAAATTTGGCATGGCTAAATTTTCAGGGAGGATTCTGAAAGAGAAGAATTTAACTGGGCTTCATAACGGTCAAAAAAGAATAGAGAGTAAAGTTAAAACAAAACAATTTTCCTCCAGCTATTTTTATAGATTCTGTCAAAGAAATGGGATAAGACAGGCTGTCACCTTCCAAACATAAGTGGTCCTTATTGTGCAAGAATTCTACAGTTGTTACTTCAGACTTTCACCCAGGATGGTACAAGAAATCCCACCAGACAACAGAGGTGTAAAGGCTGAGGTTAAAACACAAGTAATTGATTGAAGAGGCCTTTTTCTTCTCTGTCCAGATAATTGAGCCAGTGCCTGGCCATAAGTATTCCACTGACCAGTGGAGTCTTATAAATTCATGCTTCTTGTGAGGGAACAGGACTGACGATTCACTGGCCCCAAGGAACTGCAGCTTCTCTTCTATGTGGTCCTGCCTTGGCTTGGGATCGATTTCTCTGTGTCCTGATCAGTCAGAGAACTGGTGAAGTCATTATAAACATGTTTTTCATTCTACTGGGACAGATGTTCCTCCACTGCAGTGTGCAGTTGTAAACTCTGTTTAATACATTAAACTTCCAAGCTAAATTGCATTGATAATTTTATCTCCTTTCTTTCCTGACCTTCATAGGTTTAAAAATCAGGTACTTAACCTTGCATTAATGGCAGGGGTTTTATTGCACAAGATTACACATTTAAAGCCATTATTATAACCTCTGCTCCAAGGTATAAAAGCCTGAGAGACATCCAAATATATGCCAGGAAAATGACCGGTGAGGAAGAATAGGAAACTTTTCTGGCACCACCTTTCTCTTCCTTTTTTAACACTGCTATTAAACATAGGTCTCACAGTTACTACACTGAAAGCTCTCAATCATAGCAGAGTTATATGAACATTTCTAGTGCTTTAAAGAGTGACCGGTGCAATGTAAATTGTGAGGTTGTAATTCAGGAGTCAGGCCTTGTTTTCACATGGAAAACATCTGGCATTTGTGAGCATGTGGACAGGTGGAGTTGGAATGAGATGATGTTTAAGGTGCCTTCCAACACAAACCATTCTAAGATTCTATGATTAAACCTGTGGAGGTGCTCATGGTGACCCATCCTTGCCATGGAGGTACAGTTTGTGGGCCAGGCCTGACAGTCAGTCAAATATTGAATCTATTTGTGCATGACCAGTCCCTGAATTGTTTGGTTTATCTCAAATAAGCACTTTGGTTGCCGAACTCCAATTTCCAGGTCTTTGGAGCAAAGCAGGCAGACAATCCTGACTGGGAGGGCTGCGTGCCCAGCAATGTTATTGTTCTGTTGCACTAACAACCACTCGTGATTCAACCTTGCCCATCAAGTCTGCAAGTTTGCATTCAGGTGGAACGATCCAGCACTTATCAGACCTCACCAATACACAATAAAACGTGGCAGCTCTTGTTCATGCTATCCCTGGGAATGCCAGATGGCCTTTTCTGGCTCAGGATCCAAATAGGTTGCTGGTTATGTTGTTAGTTTAGCTCGAAACTCTATTTGCTTTAATTGTGACAATGCTGTGTTTTCTAATGATATTTCTTGAAAAAGCATCAATTTATTCATTTCACTAGCCATTTCTCTCTTGGAATAGGATTTTAAATATAAACTAAGATTATATTGGCAGGATGAAAGTTAATTTTTATTTTTTTTTAAAAAGAATAAACCCAACAAACTTGTAAAAACAAAAACTTTAAATTTCATTGTATCCATAGGCCTTTATGGTTCACCTTAGATTTAGAAGTATCCTGTGGAGACCTTTTAAATGCAGTAAAATGTCTGCCCCAGGTAAAATTGCCAGCACTTTAGAACAAAGGTTTTGTAAGTGGTGGTTTATAATGCGTGTGGGATTTGAAAAGTACATTTTTTTGTGTCTTGAAGATAAGTCTTATTAAGATGGCATACCACCTTGGAGGCAATAATGGGTTTTTTCCATACTTCAAGTTTGCAATAATACTATTTCTTGTAAGAAAGGCATAAAGTGGGTTTTTTATCCTAGATGAAGCTGATGCTTTCTGACCCAATATTGTTACAGTAAGAGACAGATTTAAAGGAACTCTTGAACCTCTAAGCACAGAAATCACCATTGCCAATATAAATCAACAATATTCAATCTATGGCTGGGCTGAAATCTTCTGGTTTTCATCCTGTTTTTCCTTCACATCCTCGCAAGTAAAGCTACTTAGGCTGTATAGTGCAATTTTAAAATAAAACGTATTTTAGTGATGGCAGAAATCTATTATGTCAGCAAATCCAAAAGGGGATTTTTAGTATACTTCTAATTATACTTCTAAGTTGGTACATTTTCTAAATGCTTTCAGGGATCAAATGTAGGGGCTCGCCTTGCACCTCTGAACCTCACCAGTGTTTCCAGTTCACAGCTGTGCTATCACCCCACTGACAAACTGGGCTCCAGAGCTGCGTTTCACAGACACCCAGCTTTGGAAGCACAGGCTCTGCCACTCTGTTAGCCTGTACTTTGTTTAGTTGACTTGCCAAACAGATTTACAGCATTTTAAATATGCAGGTTCTTCTGAAATGTTCTATTGTATGACACTGGGTATTAAAGTAAATCTTGCTGAATGCATGCAAGGGCAGGTGAATCACTTTAAACAGCATAATAGGCAGCACACTTCAATTATTCTGGTGTTTCACCTGTATTGTTTCGAGCAAGCCGGATTTAACAGAACATTGGCTCCGTAGTAGCATCAATTTGTCAGCTAAACTAGAATAATAAATTCAAAAAAAAATAGTGCAGCAGACTTGCATTTTTTAATCTGGTGAAAACAGTACAGAAAACAATTACCAACATAAAATCTCTCATAAATGGCTTCTGATGACAATGCAGAGCTCATATGGCTCTTCCATGCCCAGACAGAGACCTGGATTCCTCGTAGAAATATCCCTCTTATCTGTAAGCTTTCTATGGAGTCCCCCCAACCTCTGTTGGGCTACACTATGTGCAATCTTTGACCACAACCTTCTTCTCAACTCCTCTCAGAAATCCTCCTTGTATATAATTAATCCATCGGATTGCTTCCTCTCTCTCTGCTCACTCTGTCTCTCTGATCACCTCCTTGAGCAGAGGCCCAGCTGCATTCAGATCCTCAGGCCATTGCAAAAATCACAGGAAAACTCAGGCTGGAGGTCACACAGTCCAGTCTCCTGCTGGAAGCAAGGGTGGCTTCCCAGCAAGGTCAGGGTGCCCAGAGAGGTGTCCACTCAGGTTTAGAAAACCTCCACAGCCTCTCCAGGCTCCTGCCCTGATGTCTAACCACGCTCACTGTGCCATTTTTTTTCTGTGTGTCCAATTTGAATCTCCCTTGTTGCAATGTCTGGGTTTTTTTGCCTTTTTGTCCTTCCTCTGTGCCTCCCTGAGAAGAGCTGGGCGAGATCATTATTAGGTTGGGTCCACCCCATTCCACCCTTCTCCAATCTAGGAAATGCAACACTCCAGTCTCTGCTGGTGAGGAGGAGGTGCTCCCATCCACCTTAGCAGCCTCCACAAAGAACTCTCCTTTCTGAGTGCATCTCTTAAAATGAGACCTAGTTTTGTGGATGCAGCTTCCCCAGTGCCATCCCCAGGAGGGGGATCCACATCCCCAGGTGACGGACCTCAGACTGGCCTTTGCTGGGCTCTGGGAGTTTTCCAATGGCCAGTCTTTCCAGTCTGTGAAGATTCCTCTGAGGTCCACCCTCCTCCTAAGGCACCCAGCTAGTCCCCTGCTGCTCCAGTGTAGCTGTTGGGATGAGGTGGGGTTTCCCTTGATGGCTCTGCTGACACTGAGCAGAACAGCACTCGTGGCTGACGCTCCTTTGACCTCCTATGTCTCCCTGCTTGCATTTTTAAATTATTTCAGATGCACAAAGTGCCATTAAAATCTGATATTTTTTCCAGTCTTATCCTATTATCCTGAAATTCCCTTCTCACTTTTCTTTCCAGTAACCCCTATTGCATTAGAGCTTAAGGGAAAGTTTAATAAGCAAAAAGACAACAACTTTACTGCATATTATTTCATTAGTTCCAGAACCAACCTCACTAATTCCTCTGCCCCTTCTATTTACATTCTGTATTTGCAGGCAACTACTGTGTCCTTTGTTTTAATAGTTGTTAAGCCATGACATGCATATTTAACTCTTAATCATTTCTCATTAGTTCATCTTTCCAACTCCTGGCTTACTTTTGTGAATATTAATTAGTTTATTAAGAGCTTTGTGCATCTATAGGCCTCAGTCCTGCCTTTATGGAAACTGAGGGAAAATTCTAATTCAAGGAACTAAGGCAGCTCCTAATCTTACCATGACATCTCTGGATAGGAAAGAGAATAATATCATCCTTTCTTGTCTTTGCTCAGGGCATTTCTGTCACTTCTCTGGGCCCCAGCTGCTATCAACTCCCCAGGGATCTCCAGCTGGGGGGGGTTGACTTTTATTACTGAAGAAATAAAGTAACTTATTCTCTCAATAAACTGGAGATGCAAAGGAGCAATTTATAGAAAGAAAAAAGAAATATTTTCGTTCGGTATTGGAACAGACAGGTTGTTATAAAACTGCTCGGTTAATAGCATAAATATTGATCAATAGCACGGAGTCATATTAAAATAAATGTTCTTTCTCATAGAGAGGTAAAGCTATGCAAAGAAATTTACACCAAAATATTAAGGGAAAAATAACTGTTGACAGATAACATGGAATTAAGAAGTAGAAGAAAAAAAAATACAAGGAATGGGAGAAACACGCAAGCTTCTTACCTTTTAAATAGAATCTCTTGATTCTGTTCTCATTTTAAATTATTCCTTTCACAGTTCCTTCGCTGAGCTGTTCTTTCATAGGGTGGAAACGTAAGCATCTTTTTTGACTGAACAAAAGATTTTAACAGCTTTTGATTTGGAAAAGCACTTGCTTTCATTTTCGGATTTTAAAAGTCAAATGAAGATATCCATTTTTATGCAAGTTCAATATCATTTTCCCACCAAGCAAATGAGTAAACAATATTTGATAGCTAAAAGGCAGCCCATTAAGGTGCTCAATTATCTATTACCTTTTAAATGTGTATGCTTTGAATACTATGAAGTCCCTAAATCATGAGAGGAAATATTATCTAGAACAAATAAAAGCTAGGCAGAAATGCTTTCAGCTTAAAAAAGTTTGTGCCAGTTATTACTGTAGGTCACCTTCAACTTCTGTATTATGGGAAACACTTATTTTTATGCAGAGTTCTATCTGACAGAGGGGTTTGTATTTTCCTTTAGGATAAAAAACAAATGGTACTGAAACTCCTGCAAGTCCCTAAGCTCATTCATTATGTTGAGAGAACTAGAATATGAGTGCAGGAAACAAAGCATCCGAAGAAGAAAATGGAGGTGGTTATGGCAGCAAAATATTGTTAGTGTATCCCTCATCCTCCCAGTGCTCCCCACACAGGAGGGGGACATGGATCCTTGAGCAGAATGCTAGGGCTGCTGCTTTGCCATGGATTAAATATTTCTTTTTTTTCTTTTTTTCTTTTTTAGAAAAAAGGAAGAAAATATGAAAAATGTTGATCTTGTGTTCCAAATAAATTAATCAGCGTGCTGACACCTTTCATGGTGCTGTAACACATTTAAAACAGTGGCATCAGCCTGAGGTTTATTTAAAATAATTTGCATAGTTCTATATGAATGGTTTCAGAAAAGAAGCAGAGGGAGAGAGGAAACAGGGATGACTTGCAGGAGATATTTTTCAAATTCAGCTGTAGGACATAACCATTATCATGTCTTAAAAATGCATTTTCCACTTGCAATAAGAAATATGTTCTCTCAAATCTTTGCAACTGCCTTAGACTTCCAAAGGAGTGAACCCTAAAGAGGGGATTTACATCTGACCAGTTGTCCTTGGAACCATTATCTTCAGAGAAGACAAGCGATTTCCAAACAGATGAATAACATTTGCAATCACTGAAAAACACCTTCTTTTTTAGTCATTGTTGTATTATGCTTTAGAATGTAAACATTTTTTATCTTGTGATATATACAAATACATACCCTTCAAGTTACTTTGAGGTTCAGAAAAGCACAAACAAATATAACTGATGCAACTCAGAGAAACTCCCCTGCAAATGGTGAAACTTTTCCAAAGGTACCAGTATATCATCTTAAGAGGGCACAAAGAATTCAGTTCACCTCGTTTAATTGCTCAGAAACTCACACGATCAGCTGGTAACACAACAGGCAATAGAGGTTTGCAACACTCCATTCCTGCCTCAAGACTTGGAGAAAGCTGCTGCCAGCTGGGAAAAAGAAAAATCTCTTTGGTTCTGCTGGATTTGTGCATTCTGCAATAACAGATGATCCAACTCCAAGAATCATGGAATGGAAGGGACCTTAAAGATCATCTAGGGACACTCTGTTCTAGCAGGGAGACTTTCCACTAGGCCAGGTTGCCCCAAGCCCCATCCAGCGTAGCCTTGAACACTTCCAGGGATGGGACAGCCACAGCATTTCTGGACAGCCTGTGCCAGGGCCTCACCACCCCCATGGTGAAGTTTCTTTCTGATATCCAATCTAACCCTGCCCTCTGTCAGTTTGAAGCCATTCTCCCATGTCCTGTCACTCCAGGTTCTCGTACAAAGCCCTTCTCCAGCTTTTTTTGTAGCCCCTTTAGGCACTGGAAGGTGCTCTAAAGTCTTTCCAGGCTGAACAACCCCAACTCTCTCACCCTGTCTCCGTAACAGAGGTGCACCAATCCCTGGATCATCTTCGTGGCCTTTGCCCATTACCATCCCTGCATCCAGCACATCATCCTCAAAGCACACCTCATATGTTACAGGAATAGCTGTGCAAGAGCCACAAAACAGTCTCCTGCAAAAACCATTGCTACTTAGACAGTCCACAATCTGTATTTCAACACTCCTCACCTCCCAAGGAAGCAATAAAAAGTACCCTGGCAAATTTCTGCCCATTTCCAAGATTTAATTGTTTCTGATAATTTGCGCAAGAAACTAAACCTTATTAGCCACAATCCACAGTGATATCCATTGCAGAAAGGTTGTTTTTCACGGTGAAATAATATTCAAAACCCACCAATAACTGTCCCTGGTTTAGGTGGTGTAAACAATTGTGCTGTCACGGACCCCTCGGGCTGCGTGGGTGAGCTGTAGCCTGGCTGTAGCTGTGCTGGTTAACAAGTCATCATCATTCACACAATGACAAACTTGGCAAAACAATTACCAGGACGTAATTCCATTCACCCCTCATGCCAGGCCTGAGCTGATTACCCATTGCAACAGCATTTTTCAAAAATAGCCACTTAGTATAATCAGTTATTGCAACAACCCCACTTGCTGAGGGTTGTAATGCAGGTAACGTGCAGGTAATAAAATGTTTGCTCTGCAAACAAGAAGACCCCGTGTTCAACAATGAATGTCGTTTCCACATTGTATTTAATTACTTCTACTTCAAAATATTATCCTTCCCTGTAGAATAAAGCTTCTACTTGTGTAAATCACCGTGTCAGGGAACATGCATCATAATCATTCAACTTCCAGCAGAATAATTGAACATGGAGGTTTTCATCATTCTCATGCAAGAGATACAAAAGATATTTCTCAACAGCAGTAAAGTAACTCCAGGGAGTGCAGTTATGATTATCATCAGGCAATTACAGTCTAGTACTGAAGGATAAGAGACCTTGGGTTGCATTGCTTGCATCATAACACTGGCATTAAAGGTTCAATTATCACATAATATCTTGCTTGTTTTTTCTGTTTTACCGTTTAACTTTCTAGTGTGCATAAGAGGTGAAAAGCAGCAATAAACACACACAAAGGGCAAAGAGCACAATAAGGACGTGCACAGAAAGAATGCACAATCATCAGGGTGTTTTTAAAAATTAGATTAAGAAAAAAATTAATAAACCTGTAGAGAAGACTATCCAAAGCTCTTTTTGGAGAGCTTCTGCAACATTTTCCCTGGCTTCTGACTTAATAAAACACCAAGAGCTACTTGTAATCAGACAACTAATCCCACCTTGAATCCATGAGGCCTTGATCAAGCAAAGTGCTGCTCATTCTGACTCATTCCAGCGAAACACAGAAGTCCTGCTTAGTTTTGAGCACTTGAGGATCCCTATTTGACCTCAGCAAGGTTTAAGTCTGATTAAAGCAAAGCGTGTCTTTAACCTGGGATCTGGGGCTCGAGCAACACAGAGATTAATTTTATAGTTTGTCCAGGAAGAAGAAAGAAAATATTTCTATAAAAATAAGAGTGGTAAAGTGTTCCAAAATATTCTGAGGAAGCTAAAATCCTCTAGGAAACATGTCACTCCATGCCTGTATTACCATGTGCTGTCAATTGAGTGCACATTTGGTAATACACAACATGTATTGTCTATGCCTATTGCCACATGCCTGTGGACTTCTGCTTTCCAAAGTTTTTATCAGTAATTATGTTTTAGACTCCTGTGAACAGGGCAAATATCGACATGATTTGAGACTCCAGTACTTCGTCTGGATCATTGGGCTTGTAGCTTTTTTTCCCAGGAATAGCACCATTACATACATTACATACAATTAATTTTATGGTGTTCTATTCAGCTTCAGCTGAGGGTTTTACTTAGGAAAAAAAGGATTTTTGTTGTTGGCACCAAAACAGATTGTTACAGTTCAGGGGATGCACAGATTCATACCAACATGAAATTATGGGCAATTTTTGTATTAACTAACTGTTAAGAAACAAGGTGAGGGTTTCGTTGTCTTTCTCACTTTTTTTTTTTTTTCCATAGAGGTGAAAAAAAATGACCAAATATAAGAGGGAAGCCATATGTCTTTAGGAGACAAGAAGTGGAGCTGAAAGGGAAAAAAAGATTGGTGAGGTAAATGCAGAAGCAAGGAAGATAGGAAAGTAGAGTCAGAACACTGAAAGCCTTGCTATTTCTCTTCCCTGGGTCCTTGTGGCAGCCCTGTGGATAGTTTACATCCTATTGCTAATCCAACTGGCACACGAGGTTCAAAGGATTCATGGAGGGTTTTTTTCAAAGCCAGCTAATTTGCTGTGGACTGCACTTCATTCCTAGCAGACATACAGCAGTGCTCCCTGGGCTGATAGGTTGCAGCAGGCTAGAGAGAGGTTTACATGGCTTTTAAAACTAAAAGGCAGCCTTGCCACATTCCATGACCTCCAAAGTGAGTAGAATTGCAAATGGCAAGGACTGAATTAAATTCAGTACCCAGCATGTCACTAATGTTTTACATGCATGAGCAATGAGCAGAGCTGGGATGAGAAAAGTGCTGAATATTCAGGGCAGTGAAATTCTCTAACCCTAATTTCAAAGATAAAATACCATTTTCACTTTGACAAGACTGTTTTGGGTGCTTTCCAGGAATATTGATGCACAAAAAGCTCATTAGAAATTTTAAACTGAATGAACAAA
>JAYRBT010000181.1:5249372-5260425 GCA_036023395.1 Myiotriccus ornatus
GTGCTTTGGACTTAACTGGTTTTGCCTAATTCAGTCCTCTGGAAAGAGACCTTTGCAGTTTGAGTTCTAAAGAGGCACAAAAGCATCAGACACGCCTTTACAGAGCTGTAGGAATGCTTCAGATGTAGACTGTACACTGTCTCCAGAAGGTATCATTACAGATGGACCCTGTGTGTGATGCCACCTATCTGAGTTATGGCAGGGAAGATGAATTTCGGTTCTTCCCCTACAATCCATCACATCCTCACTTCAGGCTGCTGGCCCTTAAGACAAGAGCTGTAGAGCAGGTGATAAAAAGAGGTGCCATAACCTGTGAAATTCATATCACTCTCAGTCCTAAAACCAGCGTGAGATCTCAGTGGCCTGTACTCAGGTTCAGTATCAGTATTGACCTATTAAATCTACTTACAGTGTATCCCTAAATTCAAACCATACTTAACCTGAGATCAAACTTCTAAGCTTCCACAGAGAAGGCCAAAAACTGAAGAGCAGTTATTTCCAGAAAGACGATCCTTTTTAAATAATCACGAACAAGTCACTCAGGACAGTCATTGATTCAGATTGACCAGATCAGGAGAAAGATGTTCCACTCCACCAGGGGAATAAACTACATCCCTGGTGGCATTGGGGCACATCTTGTGTTATTTGTTTGACTAAATTGTTACTTTGAGCCAAGTCCCTGTAAAAAATCTTACGTTAGTTTAATTTTCCATCTATTTTTATGCAATTTTTTATTGCCCTAAATTTATAGTAGAGATTTTTCTAGGGGATTATCTAGCTGAAGTCAGGGTTGGTTTGTTGTTTGTTTTTTTTTTTTCAGTTTCAATTTTCCTTTAAAAGTCCATATCTAAATTCCATTTTTATTAGTAAAATTTCATTGAATGCTAACAAATGCATTGGCAGTTGTAGGCACGTAGCTTTCTAATAATACCTTGCAAGGAAAATGCCCTTTTTCTATCGAGATAAAAGCCTTTTTCCTGTTGACATGATTCTTTTCGTGCATCACAATATCCTGCAACATAGAAGAAGATGCAACACATGCTGTTTTCTCAGAGATCTGTTACCACGACTACATACTAATAAAAGCTTTCTGGGACAGCTTTCCTTCCTTTAAAAGTATCACACTGCAAATGCAGAGGGTTAAGCTCTTGGCTGGAAAGATGGAAGCACATCTATCTGGGATCACCAAAATGCAGAAAGGAGATTAGTGAAATTATAAGCAAAACCACAGGTTCTGATGACTCACATTTTGGAGAAGTAAATGGTGTTGTATTTTTACTCCATCACCTGCTGGAGCAGAATTTTAGGGTTTTTTTCTGATTTCATTATGCGCTTTCTTCAGCCCACACATTTTCCATTTAGCTCAAATAAAAGCATTTACAGTATTTGAATTTTGAACAGAGAAAATATGAAATTAATTTATTGGAATTCATGGTATTTTTGCTCTGATACATTCCAGTATTGTTGCAGGGAATCTGGTGTACCTGGGATATGCAGTCAGGATTATACTTGCTCATACATAGCCATCTCCTGCAAAGCTCAGATCCCAAATGAGATCCAACAGCCACAAGTCTGAATTTATTCCTCAATACTCATAATTTTTAAGCACAAACTGCAATACATGTGACAAGATCCATACCTGGCTCGTATTAATGCCTGTGGTAGAGTGCCAGACATGGAGTTTCTAAGCCCTGTCCTCATGCAAGGTGTTATATCTTACCCAAAATATATCCATGCTTTAAACATGCAGGTTTATTTTCTGGTTTTGGCCATGACACTAAAATCCAGTTGTTCGGATGTTTGCAGGATTTAAAACTCCAAGAAGGGGAAGTGTTGTCAAAGTGAACTCAGCAAGTTCAAGACAGCCTTCATGGAAAAAAGATCACTTACATTCACCCAGCTATTCCTCTAATGATTTTTAATGCCTTCTGAATTTCTAATTAGAAAGACCTATCTGATAGTTAAATATAGCAGGAGGTTACGTATGAATTATTGTCTCCTAGTATTTTGCCAGAAGAATAATTTGAGGTACATTATGTGGGAGAAAAGCTAGTTTTTCAGCTATTTATGCCTGTGGATATATTTACCTTATGTCTCTGATGAAATTTATAAATACAAGTGTTGTTTCATTATCAAGAACATTTTACATAATTCACAGAGATATGCAGACAGGTGGAAACGTTGTTCTTTATTTCTCCCTGCCCTGAACGAAAATGCTACATATTTGTTTTGTGTCTTTGGCGTGGCTGGAGGACAAGAGGCAGCAACAAATCCGAGCTGTCCTTTCCCTCTCCCTGCATGGAGATCCTCAAGACAGTGAGTAATGTGAACAGGGTTGTGGCTAAATTGCTCTGGAGACGACTATTCAGCAAAGAGGATTATCTAGAGGCAGGTAACCAGGAAAGATAAAGTTCACCACATCAATAAACTGGCTTTTTGTCTAATTAACATGTGCTTATCGTGTCCCTGGGTTGATTTACAGTTCCATCCTCAGGGGTTTAGGAAGGGGCCCAGGTTACACAAGGCCCAGCTCTGGCATTGCAAGACCAGTGGCTCTGCTGCAAGTCCCAGCCTCCCTATGCAGACACAACAATGCACTTATGCTGTATTTTTTAAGTGGTAATTCTTAAATTGTATGCAAGTTCACCATTAAAACATTTCTCACTGAGGTGGGAGTTGAACCCACACTTGTTGCCTTTAAGCAAAGTTGCATTTTATGTTAAGTATTTTAAGGCATGATTTTCTTTAATCCTGATGGTGTATGATGATAGCTGCAGGTCAGATCTCTGTCCTGACTCCTATGCAACATTTGCAACACATGGTATTGAAAATCATATGTATTTGCTGAGCTGGTTTTTTTTTTTCAATTTTAATGTCGTGCAAGAATATAAAGTATTAAAAAATTTAAAGCCCCTCCTTTGATATACGTAAAGCTGAGGGCACACAGTAGCACAAACTGGCTTTGCTCCAGCTGAGGAACAAGGAAAACGAAATAAAAAGTAGGTAAGATCTCCTTTTGCTGCAGTTGTATAAGCAGTTGTATAAATTTCAAGTTCGTGACACCTGATAGCAAGGAAGATGGAGAAAAGCAATAAAGATCATGCGATTATTTTCACATGCACCATTAGGATTAAGATGAGCAGTAGACATGCCAAAAAAGCAGAAATTTCTGTAGGAATTTCTGGAGAAGACAGATTATATACAGCTCAGACACGTGATACCTCCCACAGTCACAGTTCAGTCCTCACTGGAGCTCACAGGTAGAGTTACACATTCACATTTCATGACAATTTGATGTGACTTTTCATAAGTGTTGGAGGGAAAAGACTCTGTCAAACTTGAAAATGTTTGTGATATGTGAAAAAGAACTTTGAATGGAGGATCAAGGGTTTCCATGGCCTGTTGATCTGTGCAAGTGAAAATAGGAGAACAAGAACCAGAGGGCAAATTTGCCTCTGGTCAACCAATATCAAGAGGGATATAGTTACTAAAAGATGTTTTTATGCAGGAAGAGGGAAGAATCTTCAGGAAGCTGGCTCATAGAGGGGACACAGTCATAGAAATAAAGAACAAAATATGATTTGAAGAAATATTTAGGTCCTTGAGAGGTTTGGCATTTTATCAGAGTTCTGTTCTTAAAAGATGATGCATAAATTCTAAAGCCTCTACCAAAACAAATATAAGGACAAAGTTCAGCACTTAAAATAATCTTCACTAGGGTAGTTATCTCCACAGGAAAGAATCTAAGAAGAAAGATTTGCCTAGTAATCTATACTTAAATAAATTATTATTCTCTGATGAACTAAGATGACCTGACACACTGTACCACAATCAGGAAAAAAAAAAGAAAAAAAAAAAAAAAGAAAAAACATGTTATTTGCACTCAGAGAGAACAGAAGAGGAAAAAAAGGGGGCAGGGGGGTGGGAGGAAAAAAGGAGCAAGGAGAAAAGGGAAAAAGATGAAGGATCTTGTTTGTTGATCCTCTCAGATCCCAGAGCAGCAGTTTTAGGGACCCTAGATGAACAAATTGTTTCATGCCTGAAATAATGAAAAAAAAGGCTTCTAGTGAAAA
This sequence comes from Myiotriccus ornatus, assembly GCA_036023395.1. Classification (NCBI taxonomy): domain Eukaryota; kingdom Metazoa; phylum Chordata; class Aves; order Passeriformes; family Tyrannidae; genus Myiotriccus; species Myiotriccus ornatus. The sequence continues at coordinate 5,253,446 of JAYRBT010000181.1, forward strand.
TCTTGTTTAAAATTTTGAAAATAATAAAAGGTCAAAATATATAAATGTGGGGATGAAGGTGAGAGAAACACTATTACCCATAACACCACTGCGTGCAAATTAATATGGCCTGGGCCAGAAAAGAGACAGTGGCAAGTGCAGTCACAGCCACAGCGACATTTCTTTCAGTCATGGACATACTAAACCAAAAATTTGATTGTCCCCAAAAGCCAAGTACTGGACTCCTGGTACTCAAAAGCAGAGGGAACGATGCAGGACTGGCAGTTGTTGGTTTTGTAAAATGCTTGTCAGTGACTGAGCAAGGAAGTGCAGCACTAGAGGGGCTGGAGACCTGCACGTGAGAATACGATGCTGTTCCTTATGCCAAAGACATGTGGGATTTGGGGGGTGATGGTTTCTAACACTCTGAGCCAAACATGTTCCTGCTGCAGATTCACCAATGACAGCAGAATTCCATTGTGGACCAATTTGAACTACTGTCTTCCCAGAAATTCCTGGGGCAAGGAAGCAATCTTGTTGTCACAGGCAGGCTGAAGCTTGTCACTCAGTTCAGTTTAGGTATGCATTGAACTTCACAAGTTTCACTTAGTAGGATGTGAGATGAAAAATTAATAATAAATTAAATTTTTCAAATAAAAATTAGGAAAATTTTTGTCACCTAGTTTCCAACACTGTGAAATACTTTTGCAGGACAGTATTCAAAATGGGTCTGAACACAAAAGTATTCCCGTGGAGAAGCAGCACTCCATTCCTAGTGGATTTCTCCGGCAATATCTTTTCCACCTGGCAGGTTTCTTTTCTAATACAGAAACTATTCACACTAAGGGATTTAAAACTAATCAGTTTGCAAGGTGTTCTTAAACATCTACAGCACTATGAGTCTAAAAATAATGTTCAACCATACATTCTCTATATTATATCAGTCTCTAATTACATTTCACCACAAGGGCATAAAGAAGGAAGACATCCTCCTTTAACACTGCAAGGGTGGGCAAAAGTCTGTCATCTCAGTATTTAGAATCACTTTGTGTTAAAGTTTCTTCTGTAGCAATATTTATTTTTAATTGCATGGGCCTCCACACCAGCATGTGAACAATTCTTCCACACTTCGTTCCAGAAGTATTCTACAAATTACTTGATCTTCTCCCTCTCCCATGTGGTGACTTAATATGAAACTGATCCAAATAAAACTGTAACAGATCCTGTCTCCGGATTTTTCCAATTAAAAAAAAAAATATTTGAAAAAAAAAAAGTATTTAATAAAAATAAAGAATCAAACAAGCAAGGGATGAGAAAATTCCAGCTTTTGACAAAGATATGTAAAAATAAGACAAATTAAAACCATCTCCTATCAGAAGACAGTCATCCTTCCCTTTCTTGGTAAGCCAGGATACAAACAGAGCAATAGTATGAAATGGCCACTGCTTTGACTGACTGCACTGCTTGCTTTGGGCTTGTGCCCCCTGTTTGCTGAGCTCACACAGAACCAGATGTGGATTAAGGGTGTAAATCAGTGTACAGTCTTCTCCTGGTACCACTCACCCGAAACAGTCCAAGTTTGAGCAACAGGACTGTGAGGCTGATCTCATTCAAGCTCTCTGTCCTTTCCAGTCCAAGGGACCTGAGTGTTGGATGCCCACACCAGCTTCAAAATTAAGTGGTTCTGAGGGATCCACAGCCCAGGGGTCACCTGGACTGTGTTCATTCAGTATCTCTGCAAAGATTTCAGCTGGCAAAGAGCTGACAAACAGCACTGCAAATAGAGCAGCTCAGGGGAGAGCCATCAGCAGAAAAACAGTGATTTATCAATAAATGTACAATCACATTTTAAACTTAAAATACTTGAGTTAGGTATCTAAATAGTCAGCATTTATTCATTATTTACAGATAATGTGCTGTTTAATATCTTCATAAGTGATATGGAAAATGGGATCAAGTGTACCCTCACAGAGTTTGCCAGTGATGCCGAACTGAACAGGGAAGTAAACAGCTCAGAAGGGAGAGCCACTCTGCAGGAAGACCTGGATGGGCTGGAAGATAAAGGTCATGCAAGAAGTAATCATTAAAAAGGATTTATTTTATGATCAGGTCACACTATTTAAGAGTTGAAAATGAAATACGTAGGTAAAATCAGTGCACGTGTCTGTTCCACAGCGTATTGTGGCTCACTCCCAAATAAACCCCCAAATCATGGATAGGCTCCATTACAATCCTTCTTCTCACTGTGATCATCATTTTTTATTCTCTGGTCAGAACACACATAATCAGACAGATGATTCATTCACACTAAGCAACTTTTTCCAGGGGAGCCCAGCCTCTGTATGTACTACTTCTCTCTGCATGTAACAACTGAAAATATTGGTAAAAACCTTGTTTCTGCATATCTTAACATAAAGAAAACAGCAGTCTAATGCAGGAAGAACACAGCTGTCCCTTACAGATACAAGACAACACAGTAACATTGTCCAGAGAAGTTTCTGGCCTTTACAGTCATTTAAACCTCATGGGGAGGAAAAAAAGACCCATCACGTAGCTCTGATGGAAAAAATTGGCTCACATTCTTCAAGCTGCTGCCTTTCCTGGCCCCTGTCCTTCCAGTAGTTTAGAGGGGTTGGGCTTGTGATCAGAAGCACTTCTTTGCAATCAATTTAAATGCTCACATTTACAGTGACTCTCTAAAGCAGCCCATGGCCTTGATCAGAGTGTAAGTGTGGGGAAAAGTGCTAAAAGACCTCACAGCCCAGCAAAAACTGGACCCCACTGACACTATGTAAACCTGAATTGATCTCGTTTATAAGGAACTCAAGAATGATTTTCAACACAGGCTGTTACATTTCTCAAAGCTTTTACAAGTTCCTTCACAATATTCCACTACCAGCTTGGATCCCCTACATGCACTGAGATTTCCAGAAACGAAAAACGATATTAATCCTCTAATGATTAAAGTATACGAGTTGCCAAATAAAAAAAGTATTTTCACATTTTTCTCTGAGTTTTAAATATGTGGGTTTAGATTCCTAAATTTCAAAACACGATTTCCTAGAAGATGGTTATTATTTTTTTTTCCCCTGGCCAAGCACAATGCAATGTTAGCATTCCCAGCAGAGACGCTCGGTAATTGGTTTGACAATTAAAAACGCAAATATCAAACCACCAAAGGAAGATTACCCAGGACCAGTAATTTGCAGTTTTGTTTATCAGGACAGGGAGCTTGAGGGCATTCAACAGAGAGCATAAAATGTGCTATATAATGGCAGTGACATTTTCAGGTATCATTACTGTAAAAGGCTACAAAATGCATATTGTCAGCTAACATACCTGCGACAGGCTGCGACCTCAGAGCATTTGTTCAAAGAAGACATTTTTAGAATTGTCCCAGATATTTGGGGCACAAGTTCTTTTAGTTGAGAAAATTCAAAACCACCCAGGAATCCTGACTTCCTGGCAGACAACTCTTTGTCCTGTTTTAATCACCATAATACTCTAAAATGAGACAATGGCAACTCCAGGAGCTAAAGACCCATAGTCTATGCTATCACCTCCAACTTCTCCCCAGGGATACACCAAAATATACAGGTACAAATGGTGCCTGTTGCTCCTTTGCTAACACCCCCACCCACACACCCATGAAAAAAATTCAAATCAGGTGTTTTTCCTTCCTTGGGCTTCTAATTATTGAGGATTTCAGCACCTGCAATACCTTTACAACTGTTTAATCTCTGGGAGAAAGTCATTCAAAGTAATTTAAAGCAAAAATACGAGATGCAGTCAGCACACTCCAGAATCCTACGTGCAAATAGTTCATCTGCAAAGACAGCCTAACCAACTGCTCCATTACATTTTCCTCAGGAAAAAAAATTTTCAAATAGCAAGAGCAGAAGAGGAAAGGTTTCACAGGAAAAAAATCCAAGGAATTCAGCTAAGAACATTGCAGATAAATGAAAGATATTTTCTTTGTTTCCACCTTTTTGGCAGAACTGGACAGTGCCTGATAGAAACAAGCACTCAAATCAGTCTCAAAAGAACATAAAACAGGCCAAGATTCCCAGTTTACATTTCTATCCACTCCAAAAAGGAAAAGAAATAAAATATTGTTTGTCTTTCATATGTGCTACAGGACAATTTGCTACAATATGCTGTAACTATTGTCAGTGATCAAAAATGCTTTTTCATTTACTCTTTTGGGTACAGAAGTTCATTTTTTGAGTCAGTCATTCTTTTCACTGGTACATCACTGGCAAACTTCTTGCTGCATTTTTGCTCTGCTACTCACTAATCTTACATAGGTTTCACAAGCTTAATTTTCGGTGTGGTGGAAGGGGTTTTTATATTTGCTGGTGTTTTCTCTTTAAATAATAAAACACTGGCATTGTTAGGTGCCTGGAAAGGTAACAGCCAAAACTAAACAGAGATCTTCATGGCCCACATTCGTTGCTGTGGTGAATCTGTGCCACGTCCCTTCCACTCACCAGAGAAACACTTAGGAAAACTCCACCTAAAGATCTGGTCCTCAGTTCATCTCTGATATAAAGTAAGTCTCACTGCTGAGATCTTCCCAGGCTAACAAAAACAATCTCATTTGGTTTGTGTGAGACTCACTTTCTTAAACATCAGCTTGGCCCAAGGACGGAGTGAGGGGGGAATTCGGAGCATCCCCTGCACGGTCCATTGAGCTGTGCTACAGCCTCCTGTGCCTCACAGCTCAAGGCAGGACACGGTGCCAGCCTCGTGCATCAGGGCTGATTAAGGATCCTGAGGATATTTAAGGAAGAAATTGGGCAAAAGGTGTCAGCAGCTTGAAGGGAAAAAAAAAAAAGAAAGAATAGAAAATGAAGTGTGAAAATAGCACAGACAAAGATATAGAGGGCAAAGATAGTGATGAGTCGAGTGAGCTAGGAGAATGGAAATTACCTTGAAAAGAATTAAAGAATATGAGATATTGGCAAAAGGAGCATATTTTAAAGATTGCACTCTTACTTTGGTTTGGAAGAGTCTTCTTTTGAAGAGAGAAAATGAAACTGAGAGTAAGAAGAAGTAAATAATGAGCCCACATCCAATTTACTAATAAATTAAAGTCAATCACAAGCCCAATTAAACAACTTCTAATTCAGTTGGGAGCCTCTATAAGGATATATTCTTAATTATCCTTGCCTTGGCTCTCCATCTATGCAGCAGACCCCTTTGGTATGAGCACATTTGCTCCCTCCACCTTGGAGGCTCTACAGGAGCAGACACCAAGGCCAGCAGGACACCCCCTTTTCTGCAGTGCACGTAGTCCATATGCATTTCGCCCATCACTAACAGTGACGTCTTTAGACATCAGCGAGGTGGTTAATGATTTGAGGTCTGCTCATCAAGATAGAGGTAAAGACCAGATTGCAAAGATCGTGTTCTTTCTGAATGTGAGGTACTACAGCCATAGAAGTATCAAGCATAATTGAAGGGTGGTTAATAAGAATTATAATAACTTGGTGAGAAGTATGCAAGGCACAGGTAAAACTGTGCCTTTCTAACTCTCCCTTTATCTCCAGCTCATGCTCTCAAAATAAGAGTACTCTGCCTCCTGAGAGTACTGAAATTGTCCTAGAGTGACAACCACAACCTGCCAGCCACACAGACCAGATTGCTTAAGGTGAGGAAAAAAAAAAGAATGCTAATGGAGTACAGACAGGGGCTGATAGGAATTCTCCAAGAGACCTATTACTTGCTGGCTGGCCTGCAAGGACTCTCGCTCTGCTGACACATCCAAGGGCAGCCAAGTAATGTCAAGTCCAGCAGCTCCTGCCAGCTCTCCTCCTTCCTCAGCAGACACACCAGGCTGCCCAGGGAACACCAAGCCATCCCTTTCCTGCAGGTGTCTATCATCCAACACCCTGGCCAGGCACCTCTGGTGCTTCTCCCACAAATAAAGCACACATTGGTTTTTAAGGCATCTGTACCACCAGCGTCCTTCATAAATATGCATCTGCTCAACTCATTCGTAAAACAGACAATTCTTTTCATTTTTAAGAAGCAGCTCTGAGGCACAAGTTTAATAGGAAGTTTGTAGAGGCAGGGTTTGAAGAGGGATTCCTCCAGGCCCTCTTAGGGTTTAAACCATAGTAACAGTCTTGCTCAAAGGTAATAAACTCTCCAAAGCAGGCATTCTGTCTTCCTGCATTAAGGATAATATTCTGAATATCCCAGAGATTATCTAGCATTAAGAAAACTGTTATTAAAAATCTACATTAAATCGTTCAGATCTTGATTTATTATTATTATTATTATTTTGTTAGGAAAATTGTGGTTTTGAATGAAAATTAAAAGTATTTTAGCCTACCCAGACCAAGGTCTCAGTTGGAATCTCCATCAGAAAAAACAGAAGTGAAAAATCTTTGCTTTTCAGTAAGGCCAAATGAGATGTTGGTCTAAAAAGCAACTGTTGGGGTCTCCAGCAAAATCCCAGACTCTGGTGCTGGAAACCCAAGGAAAGAGTAACTCTTTCTTTTGCATTTGAATATTTGCATTCATGATGGCTGGAGAACAGAGATATTGGTTTTGGTAATTTATAATCTTTATTTTCCTGTTTATTTGCAAAAGGTACAGACTTTTAAAGCTTTCTTAAGACCTTTCAGCTTTTTTAACTCAGAGTGATTATGAGCTTTTCCCTGAGCACTATGTCCCTGCTTTTCACGGTCAAGAGAAAGAGCAGGAGGGCTGGAATTCTCTAACTTCTTCCAAGAGGGAAGATGTTTCCTACTAACTACAAAGGAGGACAAGAAACTCTCCTACCACTGAAACTTTCCCACACTGAAAGTAGAGCTGAAGAACATCTGCAAAAGGGTTATTTGTTATTGCAATTCGTTCTCATAAGCAAGATTGTTTGCTTGGTGAGTCACACCGAAACACGCATGCAAATTTAAAAAGGAAAACTGGTACAAGATCTGCCACAAAGCACGACCGAAACAGGCAGCAGGCCTTATTAAGAAGCATTCACCTGC
>JAYRBT010000181.1:5260525-5273619 GCA_036023395.1 Myiotriccus ornatus
AAGGAAAACTGGTACAAGATCTGCCACAAAGCACGACCGAAACAGGCAGCAGGCCTTATTAAGAAGCATTCACCTGCAGTGGTTTCTTCTGTCTTTCTTCTCCAATTGAAGGGACAGAAAGGATTTAAAAAAAAAAAGTGTATAAATGCAGATAGGTGTTTCTTTTTGTTCTCTTCCCAAATCCCTGTAATCACGTCTGGTGAAGTGCAATTTCCAGCAGGTCAAATCCTTACTGAAAGTGTCTTCTGCTGCCTTGTTGCCTTGTTTGTTTGTACTTCACCTTGTTCCTTTCCTATATTTATGTGCTTACTTCCTGCAGCCTGCAGAGTGCTTGTCCTCCTTCCTGAACCCTGGTGCAATGTGACATTTCCAGCTCTGAAGGCAGCCTCCAGATCCTTCTGTTTCTGAAACTGATACATTTTTAACAGTCACATTTCCTTTCCCCCCCTTCTGATTTATTTTTCTCCTTGATTTCATTCCTCCACCCACTTCTATATGACCTGCTTTTGTATGGATGACATCTGCAGATCCAAGAAATCCTCAATCGTTTTGGTGCTGGGAAAGAGTCACCTATTTGTCAGGATCACAAGCTGTCTCTTCCATCAGAAGTACAAACATCTTTCAATCAAACAATGTCTTCTCTCCCCTCAAGATAGGTAGAAGATGCACCATGTCCCCTAGAGGCCATGAAAACTAATTATTCTTTTTCCTTTCTTATCACTGACACAAAAAAATGGATTCACTAGAATTCAAACTCCCAATAGAAATATTCTCATTAACTACTCTATACTTATTACTCAAACATTTGTTGTTGCAGCATTTAAACCTGTTCGGTCTCTTCTTTCAGCAACTCAGCAAACAATAAAGTAAAACTCAAATGTTAGATGAAGGTTCCATATCTCAAACAAAGCTTTCACAGGTCAAAGCTGAACTCCTGAATTAGGTCATAGGATATCTACAGCCTTACGACACAAAGCAAAACCCATCTCCAAAACAAAAGGTCAACATTTCAACCTGCAAAAGTCATGTCATTGCCATTAAGAGCTGGGAATTTGGACTTGATGTGTGCTTCTTTGAAAAGTTCATCATTGATTTTATAATGAAAATTGCATTTATCAAGGCTAGAATATGCTCTAAGAACCATTTGCAATGACTCAGATCAGAAATTCAATAACTTCATGCAAAAGTTGCATGTGAGAATTTAAAAAAAATAATTACAGTTAAACCCCATTCAGAGAATTCAAGAGAGGCAGAATGTACCAGGTGGAACTTGAATTCACCAATGACACCTCCGCCGTTCTAAAAATAATTTTAAAAGGTATTCTATCCTCTTAGTTCAACACTGTTAACTTGCACAATGGTCATGTACCACGCTAATCTCTATCAATTAAAATCTACTTTAGACCACAGCAACTTTGAGCCACTCAATTATCATTTTACCTCCTCATTACTGAAATGTGCTACCTGTACCTTCATTTATTATTCACATACATACTCTGAAATCTTACTTATTCCCTCTGGAAATCATTGCCTTCCCTGAGATAAACTCATCCCTGATAGATAACAGCTCTGTTAGCACTTGGTAATCTAGATCAGATTATTAGATTAGGACTGAACGCACATTAGTATAATAAGACAGAAATCTATTCCAAATAGAGTGCAAACAAGCCCTGCTTTAGAAAATAAATGAATGCAACTCATCTTTGAGTAGGCCATTCAGGGGAAAACAAAGATGATCTGCTGAGAAAGCCTGGAGGAGAATGTGATTTGTGGAATGGGCAGAGGTCCAGAAGGCATTACATCTTGCTTGCCCTTTCCTCCTTTCTTTGTAATAAGATCATCCCTAAAAGCCAACATGCACATATACAATAATAATAAATAAAAATAAGCCACCTGAATTTTTGCTATCACGCTGTAAAAAGATCCTAATTCTGCTTTGAACATGGTATAGAAACAGTGGTCCACATTTTTCAGTTTTCTGGAGTCTTTCTTCCATAAATTTATGCAACAAAAAGGCACAAATCTTACTGTAAGCCTTTCCCCCATAACTGTTTCTAGGGGTTTTTGCTTTGGGCTCTTCCATTCTATAATCTCTTCTGCCCCAAAGGGACTCCTCAACTCTTTATCCTCACTCAGGTTAATAGGGCTCAGAGGATTCAGCAGAATAATTCTTCATCTCCAAGAAGAGCTCAATAGTTTCAAAATGTGATGACTTAACAATACACCCTTATCCACTGACAAATTTCTTGCTTTTCTCCCTCTTCTACACTAAAATACAAAATTCAGCTCAATCCATTTTAAGTCCTACATCCATTTTTCAGTTTTACAAGCTACCAAGAGAGGCTACTCAGCTTCAGTCTTTGGCTGAGATGTGTGACAGGGAATTCATCCTTCTCCTCAACCCACCTTTTCAGTTCATCATTGGGGTTAGAGGTCTCCTCTTCCTGCATCTTAGTTTCTCTGGGCAAGACAGCCAGGAGGACATTGGAGGAGAGCCCTGGAATGGTCTTGCATCCTTCAAGCAAAAGAGCTCAACTGTGAAATATCTGCCCTGTGGTCCAAGTGTAACCTCCAGCTGCATAAATCAGATATAACATGAAATATTCCTTAAATAATTAATATATATAGTATATATAGAATATCTTGATGTGATGATAGATGAAGACTGAAGACAGAAGGAGAAATGGAAGTTTTACTCTGAGTTTCTGCTATGTGGCACTTCTCCCAGATGAAATTTGGGGAACAAATCTGTAGGTACCCACTGTTTGAGCAGCTTCCCTTCAGGCAACCAGCTGGGCTGAAGAGACCAGACCTGCCTTCATGAGCCAGAAAAAACAGGCAGTGCAAAAGTGGGTGTCAGCATTCAGACTGCAGTGTTTCCTTACTGTCCTGCACTTTTTTCTCTGTACGTCACTGAGCTGACCTGGGATAGAGATCTGATGGAAACTGGAAAAGTCTGAGCAGCTCAGACTTTGGTCAGGCAGCTGTTTGACCACTGAGCAAGGGTTTATATAGAGAGGCTGATGGCAGCTCTGCCTTGCAGCCATGGCACACAAACCAGCTTTCATCTGGATGGCTGGGAAACCTTTGCTGGCCACTCCAGGAGAAAGGAGCTCAGTACAGACTGCCAAATCCACAAAAGAGCAAGAAAAACTGGCCTGCAAGGAGCTGCATTTTCCCTTGAACCTGTCAACAAGAGCTTGCTAGGACTTCCAGGCTTCCTCTCCTTGTAAGCTTCCATAGTTCAGACTCATCTGTATATTTACCCTGCACTGAAAACAGGAGGCTGGCAGAGCTGATGTGACTTCAGCAAATTCATAACTTTATATTACTCAAATATAATTTAAAAATAATTCAAATATAATTTAAAAATAATTTAAATATAATATAAATATAAGTTCATATAATTTGAATTCTTAATACTCCTAATTGTCTTGGAATCCCTGCTAGTCAATAGGACTGCTTTTCTAATTTTAATGCATTTCATTAAAACTCTTTGTACTCTGCAGCTTCATTCAGATGGATCACAATCTTCTACTCCTCTGTTTGCAATTCTTCTGGAATCTTACAAGGAAATCAAAACCAGACTTGAAAAAAATATTTCAACTGCCAATTAAACGTTGTGAAAAGATAGGTTAATCTCAACGGGCCTCGAAGTTGACAAAGGCATTGTTTAATGTGTTTAGATATAAAGCTAAAAGAAATTTGATAACAGCAATAAGGCACTTCCAAGAATATCGTTACCAAGAAATAATTACATCCCAATAGGATTAAAGGTAATCAGCCACACTGTGCCTCAGTGCACCTCAGGGGGTGATTATCTTACCATAACAACACCACCCACTGTGCTTCATTGCTTAAATGTGTTCTGATAAAATAACTCCCTTTTAAAGTTTGTGTAGCTGTTTGTGTCAGCAGAGGAGCAAGCAAATTATAGCCATTGTGTAGTTTGCTTTCCCCAGTAAATTTGTATTTGAAAAAATTGAAATCCCACTGGAAATTTACGAACATATCCATTGCAAAAAATATGTTCAGCATTTAGACTGCAACATAAATAATCAAAAATAGGACATTCAAATTTATCTTGGCAGCTTGTACTTTTTTTTTACACTGCTATGGTTTTAGTTTGTGTCACCATTTTAATGTTATTTAAATATGGAATTGTACTTAATGCATTTATGAATTGCTAGAACGAAAGAAAATCAAGAAATGATTCATAGAAGATTATGAGCCACATAGAATATTATTTATTTGCCTAAATGACCAAAAAATAAAGTAATAAATCTTAGTCTGTCAAATAAATGAATCTATTATGCTTGATTTAATGTATTTATTTATACTAATAAAAAATAATAGCTCCACAGGTATTACTTGGCTGTAATTTGTTATGTGCTGTCAGATAAAAAATAAAAAAAAAAAAGTATGGCATAAACAAGAGTTCCACAGCACTATTCTATACAGTATAGAATTATGGCACCATATGGATTCTGCTGATTTCTTAAGTCTGTGCATGATAACCAACAACACAGGTCAGCTTTGATAGTGGAATACGAGAGGCACCATCACTGCAGTCATGGGGAGGTGATACTTATTGATCATTACAGACAGATCCAGTGGTGACAGTTTATTTGTTCTGCAGATACTCAAGCGATTCATGAGATCAAAACAACTTGTCCCAACTCCGTTATTCCTCGGATGTACCATTGGCGCTCAGGTTTACAATCTCAGCTTAAGAAAATGCAACTTGTCCTGAGCACGTGAGAAGCCTTGGCATTGTAGAGGCAGACCCAGTGCAAACAATAAATTACAAGTGAAAAGGGATTTATCAAGAGCAGCAACTACTCAGAGAAAGATTATGTTTTGGTCTTCTTGACCTTTCTGAAGAATGATTTCCTGGCTTATTACCAAGAACTCTAAAGACTATTATAAATGGTTGACTCAGCTATTGTAGAAATGAATTATACAGACTATAGAGGGAAGGTAGCTGACCTTATATAGTACCATCTTTTGAATGACTATTTTGCTTTAAATTAAAAGTCAAAGGGAAATTAAAATGGTTATCTTTATGTCTCCATTAAGGAATCTTAGATGCCTGACTGAAAAATAAATACATAAAAATGTGCATTTTTATGGAACGTTACTCAAGAATCCCAAGAAACACTTAATGTGTGGTATTCTCCATTTTACTGATAAGAAAACTGAAACAAGGAGACCATAAAGAACAAATCCAGCCAGAAGACTTGGTTGCCTTTTAGTAACAGAAACTTCTTTCACTAATGCATCCCAAGACTATCTTTCATTAGCAATTACTACATCATGTCATTTTTACACCCATTTCTACTAGAAAAACTTGTCTTTCAAGAACAGTAGCACCTCAGTGTTCAGGAAGCCAAACTTAGAATAAATAATGAAAACATCCTTCTCCCATATGGCACTATCTTCTTTCATAGGACTCCTCTAAATTCATCTATTTTCTGTTCATACTGAGAACATCTAAATGAAGGTGCTAATGCTGCGTGTTTGAAGAGAATCAAAGCTGAAATCAAAGAGCAAAATGTCTTACTACGAAGGCACCTTTCAATTTGTTCTGTGTCATTTTTCAGACAAAGAAATAAAAGCCCCTGCACCATCAATAGGGCTTTGTTTAAACTCTGCATCACAGAGACTTGTAAATCTACTGTCATAACTGCTCCAAAATTTCTCCTACAGTCAGCCAAAATCAATGATTATATTAGATGCTTCCAAATGATTTTATTTATTTTTTTATTTATTTTATTCTGAAAACTACTTATTTTGAGGGTCAATCACTGCTGTTTAAATCTGACAGTGAAACTAAAACATATACACGAAATGAAGAAAAAATGTTACTTTACCTGTTTGTTTTTTCCTAATACCTGGAACGGCAAGAGCATCTGAAATCAACAGCTATTTTGGGCATTGTGTGCCTTTCATCACATTGCAGTCAGTAGAAATATTCTCCCTAGTGATCTTCAAAAAACTCTGATATATGTGCCATAAAAATCTATTCATAATTCAATATCCACATTAGCACTGGTGCCATTTGGGAATACATCATTTCGACAAGGACTCAAAACACTTACATAAGGATGACTGGATGAGAAAGATTTCCTTTCTAGTTAGGCACAACAGGGCAGATTTTAGTCTGCTTCATATCTCATCACAGTAGGCACAATGCCAAAAAAAATCCCAAATCAAGCAAACAAAATAGAAGAAAAAGAAAGAAAGCCAATGTAATTAGCTACTTGGAAATGGCTCACAAGGACTGGAAATACTGGGTGCCCAAAGGGAACACGTGTGGTTGGGAGGGCTCTGAGCCACTTCTGAGTTCCAGTGTAAAGAGTCACATCACCAGCTCAGAAACTGAGGATGAACTAAAGAAAATATAAGAGGGTCAGAACTCTCTGATGCTGCAGGTAACCATGATGCATAAGATTCTTCATGAATCCAGCAGCCTCTGTCTCACTCTGACTCTGGGCTATTCCTTTACTGCTCTGGCTGGAGTGTTCTACCATTGTTATCACTCTGTATTCAGTGTATTACACTGATCCTTCTTTGTTTTAACAATACTTCTCACCTTTGGGCCTCCCTGTGAAGTCAACAAGTTTAAAATGTCCCTTAGAAGAAACTGGGGGAAGGAGGGATTCTTGCCGCTGGCACCATATTTCACTTTGCAGAGCCAGGCTGAAGCCTCTCCTTTTTCCATGCCAGAGGTACTTAAGTTTCTCTGTTAGTCTTCTCTTGTAACTCGTCTTAAATTTCTCTGTTACTCTTCTTTTCTAATTCATCTGCTTGCCCATCCCAGCTTCTGGTCTCCTTCACAATATACTTCCTTCTTTATTTTTTTCCTCAAGACATTGCTGTGAGAGTTACAGCTTCACTAGTCCTGTTGCTTCTCAGCTGATTGTTTCACTAAGTTTGTTGAACTTCTTGCCTACAACAGTAGATTAGAGTCTGCCTTTTCCAGTCTCAAACTAGACCCAGCTCAATCCAGCTTTTAGCTACCACTAACTTAGCTTTAATGTAGTCTCTAAACCCTCAAATTAGCCTCCATTCTTCATTTGTGAATGTCTCCCTCCTGTAACCCACCTTTCACTTGAACTCGTCTTTGATTCTCTTATGACCCTGTTACTTCCCAGCTTTCATTCCTTCTCCTTCTTTACTTTTTTAAGAACCTTTCTACCCTTCTTCAAACTTCCTAGGCTGTTTCACAGAGTTGCATCCCCTCTCACCATTTTTGCTCCCATCTCACTATTTACTGGGATAACGCCACCAAAACCACGAACTCTGCAATCGCCTTCAGGCTGTTTCACAAAACTGCTTCTCATCTTAGATAGAACTATCCAGGTGTTCTCTCTCTGGCATCCTCTACATGCCAAGAGTCATCCAAAGGCCAGGAAGTTTTCATTTCAGTCCCAGAAGACCCTTACTTCCAACACAGATACAAGCAGCATCCTCGCATGCCCAACACGTGCATTTGGCTCAAACCTTATTCTGGCTTCTCACATCCAGGCTGATTCCAGGAGGTCCTTTCTCTTATCTGAAGGCTTTCTTGTGCATCCACATGATCAGCCTTTCATCGTGGATCCCAGTGCTGAACGAAATAAGATGGTGCTCTGGACCAGTATAACTTTTCATACTATCATAGTCTGAAGATGAGAAGCATCAACTTCAGGCAGTATCTTAGTGGAGGAGGGATACACAGTCCTTTAAGGTATATGTTTTGTTTGTATATAATACAACTTGTCAGATCAGCAGAGGCCCCAGACACCCCGATGTTCTCTCTGCTGAGATGTTTGAAAGCTGCATCTTGCTACCAGAACTTTATTTTAGTGTTTTATCTCTTGCTAGAAATTTCTTCCTAAGATGTGAAAAAAAAAATAAAGCTTTAAAACACAGTCTCCCAAAACTCAAAAGCTTCCCAACAAAATCACACAACTGCAAACAGCAATAGTGGCTACATCTTTTTCTCCTCATTTCATCCAGAATGAGTCTCTTTCCAATGCTCACTGCCTGTATTTTAATTCTCAAAATAAAAAAAAATTAAAAAAATAAATTAAAAAAAACACCAAACCACACTTGTTTTGGAAGAAAGAAACACTTAGAACTGCTGTGAACATTTCTTCAGTATTCTAATGAACTTCATAATCTCCCAGGATGCTTTTTACAATGCAGAGAAACATTCAAAAATATTATAGTGACTTTGTTTACTCCAGCAACAACAAGCATTCCAGGTGACCTGGGTGATACATCCATATTACACGTGTTCTTTAATGCTGGAAAGGAGCTCACAAGAGGAAACAATTATTCACTTTGAAGATTTTTAGTATTTCTAAATGTGACTTAATTACAATATTCTGCCTGAACTCGTATTTTTTGTTTCACCTGGAATATCACTTGATTTGTGATGAAGCAATTTTTCCTCACCCAGTTCTAATTTCTTTTATACCTCACTTACAGGTTCTCTATAATTCAGTGTAAGTTGCAGCTTGACACTGTTCCTCTGACACCCAAACTAGCTCCTTGAGTTAACAAAGTCCCCTGACTCTGCCAAGAGTTTCGAGGTAAAGAACTCTTATTTTAACTTATTTTTTGTACAAGGGGTGTGTCTACACCTCAAAAAATATTTTAAAATTTAAAAAAATCAATATCAAATTACATAAATTATTAAAGTAAAAGCATAAATACCCTCATATCCTATTTTCAAGAAATATCCTTTGTAACCCATGCGATACATACAATTTCATAACATATGCAGGAGTAATTCTTAACTAGTCATTACATATATAACATTACATATTATATATGTTTTATATTAATTCCATGTAATTGTCTGAAGTATTCCTAGCACTGCATAAGTAATTATTTGTGGTAAGACTTCAGCTGAAATGAGCTTGTTGTCACTAGCAGAGTGGCACCTCACTCCTGTGATTCTCACTTTCCCATCTATAAAGAGTAGATATGTTGCAGCCCTCCCTGTAAGGCATTTTGAAATCCAACAGTTATAAGTGACTTTTTTTCACATATCAGTCTCACAATTAATTGAATGTTTGAACTCTAAGGGTAACTGAATTTGCATAAATAGCTGTTTACTGAATGTAACTGAATCAGAATTAAGCACTTAGTTCTAAATAACTTTTAGAGAGGTAAATTATTTTAAGGCTGAATTTTTGGGGTGAGAAAATAAACCATGTTGCTAATATGAATTACTATAAACTGCCTGCTTTCCTCAAAATATTCAGAAACTATGAGAGAAATTAAAATTTGCAATGAGCACGTTAGCAGTAACAAGAGACTTCAATTTACAAACTAATTGGGATGGAGGAAAAAATAAAAAACATCAAAAGAAACAGTTTGGAGACTGAGTTCTTTCTAACAAGGAATCCTAAATGAAGCTGTAGCATGGGAAGGCTAAAAAAAAAGGGCAGCTGTAAAGTGGACCCACACACCTCAGTTCCACAGGGTAACTCATGGACCCCCACACTGGTTGTGAGCAGAGGGCCTGATCACATGGAGTAGATCACAGCTTGCTGTGGTTTTGCCCATGATTGGATTTAATGCAAGAAATAGTTCATTTTACTGTGTCAAGACTCAACAAGGCTTCTGAAAATCATCACAGAAATTCCTTATCCTCAGGGATCAGGCCACCAGCAAGTCTATCCTTACTTTAGTCAGTCCCAACCCTCAGTGAAACACAAGAAGTCACCATTACCCTCTCCACACACGATTTGCTCTTCTATATTGTTTACGTCATAGCACTGCAGCAGCTCCTTTTCAGACACCCCCCACACAACATATAAAATTACTAGATTTAATAAAACTTCAGGAACAATAAGTTAGTTGGGAAGTGTCCCATTTCTCACACACTACAGCTACAGGAACACACCAGCTGTGGTGCAATCACACCGGCTGAATCTTACCCTGGCTTTCCACAGAGACTGATGTTCCCCACTATGATCTTGTGTACTGGACAATAATAAGTGTCTGCCTTGCTATCTCATCAGTGTCATGTGATAGGAAAAGAGGAACTCTGGGAAGTAGAAGTCCATTTTGAAAATATATATTCAGATCTTCTCCTTCTTTTGCTAAACTGAGTATATCCCTGTAAAGTGTTTCTTCTGAAATTAGCTAAAACATCAGTCCTTTCCAACTGCAGAATTTTACTTTCTTTTTCTGGTGCTTCAACATCATAATCTCAAACTCTTAAAGGAAGAGGTTATAGATCATCATGCAATCAAACCCAGAAGGTTTTTATTTTTCCATCTGCTTCTACCACACTCTCATTTTATGGAAAATCATTTTCATCACTTCTTCTTTCTTTAATTTTACTGTCTATTTACTTCTCCAAAACAAACTGTGAAAAAAACCCACTGAAACATATATATATTCTACAAAGTTCTTTTTTTAAGAAAAGTGCCTGAAGCACCAAAGAACCACGCTTGGGAACTCACATGGAGGATGTGCAAGCATTTAAGTCGCTGAAACTGCAGCTGGGGAGATGCAGAGACAGCTACAGTTTCCCTCCTGACCTTGGGCAGGTCAGTCACTTGTCTGAATGCTGCAGTTCCTCTCATTCACAAAAAAACAGGATGAAAATATCCCATGAAACACATATCCTATTAATCTCAGGGAATTTGCACCTAAAAATGACTAACTCTTGGTACAGGGTTTCACAGCATCCAGCACAGGGCACGGCTCTGTGGTTGTCTGCACTGGAACAGTTCTTAAGAAACAACAGGTTTGTTGTGCCTCATAATAATGTAATGGAAAGAAGTGCTCAGGAACACAAGGATCATCTTTCCTGAACCTATAAAAATACACATCACGCTCATATAGGCACACACAGGCCCCACACGTTCAGTAACATGATCTGCCCAGAAATTCAAGCAAAGCAAACAAGGAATTTTAACTGTCATTATCCAACTACCAGGATACCTTCAGGGAGCTGAAACAAGTCAGGTATTAGTTGATGAGCAGCAACAGCTAATGTGGAACCTTGAAAAAAAGATTAGAGAAAATTCTACATTAAAACCCCTCTACTTTCAGGGAACACACGCTAAAAGCACAAATCCCAGCTTTACTTCATTAAGAATACAGAGAGATTTTTTAAATGTGGAAGAAAAAATTCAGGTTATGTCATACAATTTACCTTCTTAAAGGAATTTTAGCAGAAGAGTACTTTTTCGTGTTGACAAATCGGAACTGCCGCATTTTTATACAAATGACGTACAGAAATAAAGGCGTAACAGAGGGAAAACAAGTTATTCAGTGAACTGAGCAGCTTAGTGATTCAGTAGAGACATCAGGCTGAGGTTCTTCAAGAAGAAATAAAGCATGAAACTTTTTGAAGCATAAAGATGTTCTAAAGGAAGGAGAGAAAGAAAATATTACAAGGGACATGTGACTTTCTGTGACATATACAACAAATGACCAAAAAATTGGACTAAGAAAGACCAAAGCAGTTAGGGATTTAAAACAGAATATCATTGTTTTCCAGCAAGACTATAAAAATCTAAGCTGAAAAAAAAAAAAAAAAAGATCAAGTGGCTTGCAATGTGAAAAAGCAGTAAACATTATGAATTTTTAAAATGTGTTTGAAGGATGAGAATCCTGCCTGAGAACAGAGACAGGAGAATGGCTAATTAAAGCTACCAAGCAAATGCAGTCTCCCTCAGCTGTTTCCCCAGCTCTTTTTCAGACACTCCATGTTCCTGTGTCTGGTACAGCAGGCAGGTTGGTTGGTATTAGTCAAAATGTTCTTTATTCTGGCGACACAGAGTGCATTTATATCAGACTTGGGTGTTTGCACACTGCAGTATTCCATTACAAATCATCTGAAAAGCACCACCCAGTTATGCTACACATACAAACAGCATTCCCTCAAATCTCTGCGACACAGGCAGTAACTTTCTATGAGGTACTGAGGTTTCATTTTCTTTTTGTTGCCAAACACCAATCATCTAGTTTTAAAAGTATCTTCCCATTGAATTTTTTCACAAACTAATTATTTTGTACTAAGGGAAGGTAGAAATAACCAGTAGGGATAAGTTTGCAGAAATATTTTCCAGTGAAGTGGGAAATTCTTCACTCACAAGTAATTTTTCAAAAATCCACCAAAATTATCAAAAATGTCCATTCTTTCCACTAAGGGGAAAATGTTTATCATTTTTATTACCATTTACCAATTTGAAGGTGAAAAAAAGTAGGAATGAAATTTAAAGTCCCAGCTATACCATTTCCTTATTTTTCTAAATTAAGGAAATCAACTATATAGCATCTCACACTATTCAGTTGGCAGGAATATTGTAAATATACTTGTAATATTCATGTAAGTTCATAATTTTAATGTCCCAGCTATTTGAATTTTGGATACCGAATACTTGTGCTTCTGAAGTCAATGGGGAAAATCATGAAAGAATTCAATTAGGAAAAAAAGGAACTGTAATTGTTGCTTCTGGCATTCACTCTGGATTTAGTTCCCTGCATTCACTAGACCACAAATGACTATCTAAAATTGCCTAAGTTTGATCATAATAAAAAAAAAACACCTTTCTTTTTTAGTTCCACTAAGCAATCTCAATTTTGCAGGATGTAACAGTGAAGTTTGCACATTAAGTTCCTAGAAGCTCAATTTTCTTTTCGATGGTGGTGGAAAAAAAGAGGGGAAACGTGGTTTTAAGTTGGGAAAGAAATAACCAAATGACAGTGCCACGTACAAATGCGTGCTAGAAAATGTAATTTTGGGGAGGCTTGAGTATAGGAAGAAAGGAGGTCAAAGATCCCATTAAAGAAAAAGAGGATCTATCTTAGGCCATTTAAATAATAACATGTGATTGCTTCATGTGATGAATTTCCTACTGGCTCATTCATAAGAATTTGAAGGAATGAGATTTTTCACAGTTATCTTTTGAAGAATATTCTGTAATCCAATGACTGAATCCAGAGCTGAGTCAAGGTCTTGCAAGAGTTATACACTTCCCCTAAACAAAAGAGAGGAAACACCAAAAGAGTGACATAGAGGGAGAATGCAAAGACAATTAATTAATTAATGTTAATTTGTATTTTTCTCTGGAGAT
>JAYRBT010000181.1:5273719-5287121 GCA_036023395.1 Myiotriccus ornatus
CACCAAAAGAGTGACATAGAGGGAGAATGCAAAGACAATTAATTAATTAATGTTAATTTGTATTTTTCTCTGGAGATGTAAGTATGGCACAAATGATCTTAAGTACCACTTACAAAGGAAGCAAATTTTGATTGGCCAGGGAAGAGTTGTGAGAGATCAGAGAAAAAGGCAAAGAAAATGTCATATTTCAACACATCCATGTCTAGTAAATGTCTGAAAAACCTAAGGTGGAAAATGGTGTCCTGGCCAGCCTGAGGCCAGCGGAATTCAGAATGTGGTGTTGGAAGTCCAGCACACCAGTAAGAACCCCAGGTTTTGCTCTGGCATGATTCATTGCTGTGCTGCAAAGCTTTAATCCAAGCTAAATTCGAAAGGAAATGGAATCTCTCAGAAGCCTTACAAGGCAGATAAGTGGATGTCTTTTATTTGCTGAAAAACGTAGGAGGAAATCTGGAACATTTTTAGCATGTTACTGGAGTACTCAAATATGACCTAAAAATTTGTATCTGACCCAGAGGAAGGTCTTTGCATTGTCTCCATAATTATTGGAAGCTGTAGTTAAGCATATAGGATTTTCTATTCAAGGTCCAGCTTTTCCTTGCAAATAAACCTCTCTCAGAGTAACAACTGAAAGTTTCCAAAGGGGACATTTAGTTTTGCATCTTGGTTGATTTTTTTTCCCGTCTTGAGAAAAGCAGCTGAGCTGCTTCATTGGAAGGAGGTCTGGTGAAAATGTGCTTTGTGCATGTTAACATTTGGGACAGTCTTATCTAATACTTTCATGCCTGGAAGCAGAGACCTGAATTTTTAGCAGAGGGACAAATCGCACGGAAGGAAAACCCTGTTGCCACCACATTAAACTATTCAAATCTGGCCGCGTTTTCAGCCTCTGAAAATATTTGCTTAGTTAGAAACCCACTAGAATTTCATAGCTAATTTCTCAGCTCTGTGTCTTACATGCTCTCAGCTCCTTCAGTCTGAGTGGACTTTGCGTGCAGAGGCTCCTGCCCACCCTTGATCAAGCCCTGAACCAACCCCACACAGCAGGAACTCGGTGTGTTCTTTCAGGCAGCTGTTCCTTTGAGAAGACAAATACTCCTGTCAAGCACCACGGCACATGGATGGAAAGCAGTCAGTTCACCTCTTCTCTGCAATTAGTGTTTCCACCCTGTCCAAGGGGAAAAGGGTCACAGCCAGTCTGGGCTGGGATGTAGGGGAGAAGAATTATATATATATATATATATATGCACATGTGTGTATAAATATATATATGTGTGTATATATGTATATATAGATATATTTTTATATGTATTATACATATAAAATGTAACATATACATTTTATATATACAATACACACATATATAAACATATATATATATAAATACCTCTGAGGGTTCCGTTAGGAGACACCATGTCAACAGAAATTATTACGGTTGTAAAAACCAAGCTCTCCAAAAAAAGAAATGGCAAAGTGAGAGCTGCACTTGGACATTTCTTTAGCTGCCTTTAACGTACAGCTTCTGATACAACTTCCACGTACATGACAGTATTAATTTTTAAGGACAGGTGTTCCACGTCATTCAGAAGATAAGGTTGTGAATTCAGGCACAGACACCAGGAATGTGACTTGCAGACAAGCAAACACTCACATCTGTAACTGAGACCAACAGAAAATGCAGTTTGAACACTTAACGTGCTACAGAAAACCTAAATACTAGTCATTTCAAACTGGATTTACAATATTAGCATTCACTTTTAATCTACGCCCGAGGTCATATTCACACAGGGGCCAATACTGCCTCACCTTGCAGGGTGCCATGCTAATTAATTCACCAAAAAT
Organism: Myiotriccus ornatus; assembly: GCA_036023395.1. Taxonomy (NCBI): domain Eukaryota; kingdom Metazoa; phylum Chordata; class Aves; order Passeriformes; family Tyrannidae; genus Myiotriccus; species Myiotriccus ornatus. Next base: position 5,275,562 of record JAYRBT010000181.1, read on the forward strand.
TGCCAATCAGCAAGATACAACAGTGAAAGCACAGTGCAAAAGCACTAGAAGACTCTTTATCTAATTTGTTGATGCAAGGTTTCAGTAGCACTCAGTAAATAACCGAAGAACAATGAATAAAGGAAATAGTGACCTGCTACTGATTCAGTAGGAACTCTATGCTGAACAAAGCAAAGGTTATCTGGAACTAGGAGAGGGGTGATTTAAAGTTTCATAGGTGACTTTGATCCTGTGACTTCTAATTGCTTGACTTGCTTGACTTTGAGCGGGGGTTTTTTTCCCCTTTGATATTAGTATAGGTTTGGGCAAGGTCAGTTGTATGTAAATTGGACTAATTTAATGATACTGAGTGGAATTCAGATTGGAATGTAGAAAATCCCCTACAACACAGATGAAATTTAAAGGGTTCCTTGTTGTAATTAAAGGTATGCTAAATTGATATGGAAGAAAATCTGCCTGGAGGGAGCCCTTGGAATGAGTCACTCCAGGCAGAGAAATGCTCAGACCCACAAAGTTAGTCACCTGCTCACATAGGCAAAAAAGTAAGAAAGGCATCAACATATGTGGATTTGTCATCTCCATTTTCTTGCTTACCTCTGTTCTATCAGCAAACAATGGTCTAAGCATCATTATCACTCAGAAATAATTAGAACTGTTATTACTCCTTCCAGAAACAGAGTAAAAAATGCAGAATCTCTCTTTCAGGATGAAAGCTCTGTACAAAAGGTGTGCTATTCTCTTGGTGGGTAACATTTGTCTGAGCATCTCCTACCATGCACAAAAGAAGTCTGCAGAGTATGTCCAGCTGAAGAATACACAGCAGCTGCCACTTGAAGCACAGAACCCAAACAGATTTAGACATCTTGAAGGGTTTGCTCAGAAGAGAAACTTCCAGCTCTCCCTACATCCCATTTTATGTACCCAAATCATTTTTCTGGGGCTGCCTGGGCTCAGTGTATTCAGGATAATTCAGACTAATGATATTACAGGTGAATCTTCCCTGTTCTGCTTGGTACCAACTGGAGGAAAAGAAAATTCCTGGTTTTGTAGTAGCAGGTACCTGCCCCTGCTCAGATTCTCAGACAGACCCTTGGCTGCATCTCTCTCAGCCAGCTGCCTGAAGTGGTTTCTGTTTGACATAAGATCCCAGGACCTCTTTGGTATAGGTCTCTAAATCATATCCCCTTGGCTGGTAATTGCTGCTGCCGCCTGCCAGACTTCTCTCCAGCAGAGTTTTTTTCTTGTGGAAGACAAGAAGCACTACTAAAAGGCTGTGATGCAGAAAACAAATTCTTCACAACAAAGTATGATTTATTTTGTCAAAAGGTACACAGCACTCAGACAAATGGACTTAAAATAGCGGAGCCCAAGGCAATAATGTTACCGCTTGGCATCACCTGCAGCCTCCAGGGAGATGTGATTTAACCTTGATGTCCACTGCTCCCTCGGGTACCTTGTCACAGCTGCCCTGGCCCTTGGCTCTCAATCACCTCTAGCAGCCTGTGGCAGCTGCCTGCTCCTCTCTCCTCCAGGTTACAACACTCCAGACTTGTACAAGACCAGGGTCTTCTTGCCTCCTGCTTTCTCAGCAAGACAGCCCTGCTGCTACTATTAAGACTCTGCAGCTGCAACTCGTGGATATAAATACGACCACTCCGTTTAAGAATTTCTGAACTGCCCTTTTTTTAGCCCCTTATTTTACTTTTCTTGCCTGCATTTTAATTATTCTCTCTTCCCCTATCTTCCTCCTACGTATTTTTGACTCCACGTGGTAGAACTCACTCCAAAGACAGTCACTATAATCATGATAGAGGAATGGATGTACTGGGCAGAAGAAGACCTTGATTTTATACCTGGTCCTAGGAAAGAGTTAAAACCAAATTCCAGTAACTGTACAGTCCCAGCATTCAATCCAGGGCTATTTCCATCCCTCTTGCCCCCCATAGTTGGAAGCCGTGAACTTTATTACCCACTCCAAGTTCTCTTCTTCTCCCTCTTCCTCCTGGATACAGAATTCCACCCAAAAGCTGGATTTAAATGTATCTTTTAAGAGAAGACATCAATCTTATCCTTCCTCTGTGGTGTTCACCCTATTGCAGCTTTCCTTAGGAACTCTGTGGAAGTGCCATTTTCTCTACCACAGAAACCTGTAACTGTGTTTTAAATGATCAGCAGGGAGGAGGAAAAGGAAAACAATGGAAACCCAAGACACACAGGAGTATTCAAGAGCTACTGCTCATGAAATGACATGCCTAAAGATCATGAAAGGAATTACTTTAATGTCTACAATTTGTCTACACTTGGATTTTCATATTCAGCATTTAATGATATTTACACCTTTGTTAGCCAAGTCTTTTCTTACAAAGCAGCTTTCACTTTCTCACAACCCAGGGGAGTGGAGTTAACACAGACTAAATGAAATGCCATGGCATTTTTCCGTCTTTCTCAAATGACGGGGGTGTGAAAGTCCAGAGAACGAGCAGTAAACAGCAAATCGTACACAGTAGGTGGGAAAAAGTGGGGAGGAGGGAGTGACTGGATGAACCCTCTGTTGCTGATTGAACAGGACAGCACATTTGGACGAAATTAAGTTTCAGTGTTTAAATTATGTTGCAGCAGTGACGATCAGAGGGAAATATTCATAGCAATAAAACGAAATTCTAAAGAAAGTGGCACTACATCAGAAGACAGCACATTGACACTATTTATGTTAATTTATCCAGGTTTCATCCCCATCTGCATTAATGTTGACACCTCATGTAACCAAGCAAATAACTCTCAAAGAGCCAGGGAGTGAAAGTAAATGATTGCAGCTGCCATTAGGCTCCTATGTACTGTAGCAAGCAAAAGTACCAGCTCATTACGGCCTTGATCTAACAACCCCAGGAGATGGCTCAGAGGCTCATCAAGCACTACATTTTTAAATGTTATTTCATGGAGAACGTTTATAGAAAGTTACATTTCTCTTACCTGTTTTCAATTATGACAAGCAAAAGGCTGGCAGAGGAGAGTGGGAAAATAAAAATGAGAACACAGAAGGAAATCAGAGGGAAGTGAATCAAAAGCAATAAGAAAAACTCTTTCTATAGCCAGGCATGTCTTCAAAACTATTTAAGAGGTCACACATAGCAGGGAACATCTACCTGGGTCACCTCATCATTACGTTAGCAAACATATCCAATTCCATCACAGCAGAACCTGACTTCCAAGAATACTCTCACACATGAAAATAACTTTAAATAAATTACTGCCAAGACCCATTGGTTTGCAGCTCAGTCACTCTGGTGAAGCGTCCCTCAGGGGCACTTTCCCCTGGGACAAATGACACACTGAATCATAAATTTTCATTTATTCAAAGCAATGAAGGACAGATTTGGGCAATTAAGTCAATAGAAAAATTCCCACCTACTGCAATGGACTTTGAATCTCATGCTAAGTTCTCAACAGACTTTTGCCTTGGCTTTAATTCAGCTGTTGTCCCCTCTCCTTCAGATGCAGTTGTTGCCATTTGGTCAGATTAACTGTCGTCAGGCTGAGGAGATGGATGGGATTTTGGATCTGGCTGTTCCCTGTTACATTTGCATTTTATACACTTGCCACTCCTTTTGTAATTTGAAAATTACTTTGTTATACTTGAATTTCTTTCAAAGGCAGTCTGTCCAGGCCAGCAGATGCACTAATGAGGGTTCTTTATCTTTAAAATGTGCAAAGGGTAATTTTCTTTTTTTCACTTAATTTTAGAAACATTTTAGTCTGTTACTTTTTGGTTCACATTTAACACCAGAAGGAAGAGACAGAAACATAAGATGCTTTGTTGTAATCCTTAATGGATTAGTGGTATTGATCAAAGAGCTTTGAATGCTGATGTGAATTTGTCACTTAATCTTATAGGCATGTTTATCTATTTACCAAGAAGTCAGAGTGTCAAGCTCAGTGGTGTGAGGCCAAGGGCTAGTCCATCTGCTTCCATAGTTGGATACACTTGTAAAGGAAAGGAAATAAATGGTCAAATTATATATTGTTGGGTATCAGGGTGAGAATTGCTGGGGTTCTTTTCTAACTCAGAATTTCACATAACTTCATCTAAACAGAGCAGTTCCATCAGGGATGGAGCAGTGCAAGACAACATTCTGTATTAATTTGGGTATCAACCTGTGTGGTGCATGTTAATGGGAAGAAAAGCTGCATCGCTGGGATTTCTTTCTTTTTTAATTAGATACAATCAGCTTGACAAAAGGACATTGAGTGGTCTTGATTTTCATTACAGAGAGATGTGATCATACTTACAATGTGTTTGTTAGGCAATTTTTTAAAATGCCACATTGCATTATTAAATTAACTCTTCGCATGTATCACATGGGTAAATTAAATCTGAAGTGACCTTGAAAAAATAATAGTTTCAAATTTTAAAATGGTGAGCTTTTGAAGAACAAATAAGATTTGCTTGAAATTCATAATGTGCATCCAGAATTTCAGCTCTTCTCACTCACTCCCCAACCTTTTACAGAGAGAAGATTCTAAGATCTTGACTTCATTCACAGGAGGAAAAGATATGTCAGTTGAAATACCATGTAAAACCACTGGATACACCTATTAAGGAAAGGAAATAAATGGCCACTGCAGTCTGGCAGTGGTTAAAGAGCAGGGGAGTGGGAGGAGAGAAAAATGGAGCTAAGATAAGGTTAATGTGTCAGCTTTGTATGAGAAAGTAGAGAGCAGAGGTTTTCAATGTATTTGGTCCAGAAATTCCCTTTGGATGAAAGCTGGTCCATTAAACACTTAATCTGCCACCAGAATCTCTTCTTTTGACGACTTCTCCTCCACATGAAATACCCTGTGGACCAGGGTGCCATCCCTGCTCAGGCATGTGGAAAGGCTGACTGACTGACAAGGGGGATCAGAATGCCTGAGGAGGTCACAAGACATGTTTGGACATCGTGTGAGGTGGAAGAGAACTTGTCCCAGCACTGGTGGGGCTGAGAAGGAGGTGGTGAGAGCTTGTCCAGAAGGCTGGGGAGGAGAAGTGGGTGTCAGCTGCACAAAGGGCAAAGAGGACTTACTTTGGTGCCAGGGAAAGAAGACCCATGATGAAAATGGAGTAGGAGAAACAGAAAAACAGCGTTTATGCAACAGATGCTGAGAAGGTTTAACATTTCTAGTCATGGGTAAGAGAAGGTGCAGTAAAGGTATTGCAACACTGGGAAAACCAGTGCTGCAAAGCAAACTGAACAGCCAAATGATCCAGAAGGGATGCAAAGCACCCCTGTTAAGCTTCTTGTAACCTGACCAGATGGAGAGGTAACTTCCAAGAGGTGTACTTTAGAGGACTGCAAGCTGAATTCAGTAGCACTGGCTTTCCATCCTCTGGATTTTCATGTAATATTTGCTGCTGCAAATTAAAGCTCATAGCATTTTGGGTAAGGTATTTTCATAGAATAACCCCTGATCTCTTTGATATTTCTTCTGCCTGGCTCTTGGTTTCTAATTCCTGTAACCAGACTCCAGTCTCAACCTGTACTTTCTGTCAATCCTGTTTCTTTACCTGAATTTGATGCTGTTACTTATTCACAGCTTCTTCTAGCTAACCTGACCTTTGGCCAAGAGACAGCATTTCTCCCTCAGGCCCGGAACGTTATAATGTTTTTTAGCACTGACACAGCTTAAATGTGTCAGCTGAGACCAATTCTGCTTCCACGCACTTGAAATTTTTCTTCTGTGGATGTAGTGGTTACTCCAGCATATCTTGGGTTTTTTTCTACCCAGAACAATTGCAGGCATTTTAAAAGCTGCAGATGATAACTGCAAATCCTGGCAGAACAAACTGAAGAGTTTCTCTGAAGTACTGATATGAACCATTCTCATCAGTAACTTTGTTAGAAGCACGTTAACCCTGATCATCAGGAGCCGAATTCAGCTGCATCAAAAGTATCCCACTAAAACAGAGCTCCAGTCCCTTCAGGATATCCTCAGCTCAGCTGTACCTTCTTATCACTTTGGTTAGTAAAAGTGTGCTTAGACTGTAAATGCTTTTTGCATCTCTGTTTGCTACTGTGAAGCAATGAGGCTTCTGCAATTTGTGTTTCTAACAATCGGTGTGGATAGTTAGTCTTCCATGTAGCAACACCTTAATTTTCTCTATTTAAGATATATTTCCATAAAACTCCTGCTAGTTGCAATGAAAACAGCTCAGCAAAGTTCCTTAACAGCACATAATTCACCACTTTTTCCTCCTCCTGCTCCAGGCTGGGCACAGTCTCAAGCACAGACAGAATCAGAAGACAAGGCAAGAAGGTCTGTAAAGGACATTATCTCTAGAAAGAGACACTGGGATTTATAACCTATTCTCTCTGGGCCAATGCTTTAATGCAAGTAAAGGCCTACAGCTATAAACATTCTGCCAACAGTACAGTAAGAGTGACATCCACTAGAAGTTAAACATTTGTGATTGATAAAATCATCATAATTGCTCATATTTTTTAACAGAATAATTTCAAATATCATAGAATCATAAAATCATAGGATGGCCTGAGTTGGAGGAGATTTTAAAGATCATCTAGTTTCAACCCCCCCTCCCATGTGCAGGGACAGCTTTCACTAAACCAGATTGCTCAGAGCCCCATCCAGCTTGGTTTTGTACACTTCCAAGGACAGGGAAGCCACAGCTTCTCTGGGCAACTTGTGCCAGGGTCTCCCCAGCCTCACAGTTAAGGATTTTTTCCTAGTATCTAATCTAAACCTACTCTCACTTTGAAGCCATTCCCCCTTGTCCTTTCACTACATTCACTTTTAAATAGTGTCTCTCCCTCTTTCTGGTGGGTACTGGAAAGATCATGGGGAAAAATCACATTTGTCCTGTGAATTATCTTTCCCTTTCTTTGGATAGAGGAAGTAACATGAGAGGGAGCAAGGAGAAGGTGAAGATCAGAAGAGTCACCCAAACAAAACTTACCCAATTTGTTCTGTCATGAAACAACAACAACAACAAAAAAAAAATCAAATGCTCCTGCAGAATAGAAACCCAAACATTGAGATGGATGCACGTGCTGTCAGATGAAAGGCTGCCCGATGGTCCCACATACAGTGCCCTTGGTGGATTACCATTTTTTCTCCATGTGGAGGAAATTCAGGCCTGGTAACCCTCAGAGCCATCCCAGTTCTGCACAAGCAGCAGAGGTTGTTTATAAGAAATGTAAGCCATTAAAAAAAGATGCAGAGGAAACTTTAGAGATGGAGCTGTTGTCAGCAGAGATTAAATTGTATACCAACAGCACGACATTTATGCACTGCTACTTAAACTGTGACAAATGGTTGCAAACATGATAGTTTCAGGATCTTTAATCTAAATGAATGGTGCTTTTAGCCTACCTCTGACTGGAATTCATTTTGGAAATAAAGAAGCATTTCCTACTCATCTGTGTACAGAACTACACCAGCAATGACTACAAGGGCAGGAGTCACAGCCTTCTCAGCTCTCCACAGCACTACAGTGCACTGTGAGGACTGGAACAGGCTGTCTCTATGTATTTATTCCCTTCTGAGTCTCAAGCAGTGTCTGCAATGTAAATTAAGATTTTACCTACCTGTCGACCTTAGAGAAATTGTTTTCAAGGATTTTTTTTCTCCTCTTTCATTTTTCTAGTTATAACACCATTCACAAGGCAGCAGAGATCACATTAGAATGTAATTTTAAAAATTACAAATATCTCAAATATCACATTATTCAAAAATAATTTCCAGCATTATCAGTTTAAACGTGATACTAACTACTGAAGAAAACTGATGGCATAGGTAGTTTATCCTACTTGCACTGAATTTATTCCTGTATTATCCTCAGAGACTCTCAGCTGAAGGAATTAAATACATGATTCTTACAAACAAGTATTTACAAAGTGATTTTTTAGTGTTTATAGTCTTGTAATACAATATTTATAAAATAATCTAATTGCAAACATTCCAAGGTGTTCTTCAGCTGACAGTACAAGAGAAAAAAAAAATCACTCTCTTATCCTGCCCCCACTACCCCCCCATCCCTGTTCTCAATCAGTGCTGAACCCCCTGGAGATTTTTGGAATTAAAGAAGGAGGGCGGGGGGAAGAAAGAAAAAGAAAATAAAAAGAAACAGGGAAGGGCGTTAGGTAAAAATCATTTCTTTAAAAAAGAAATAACTCAGTTACAAAAATGTGAATTTGACATATAACCAGGTGACCAGATTCTGATGCCTGATGATATTTCTACAGCAGTCCCCTTACACAGCTGCAAGATTTGTAGCTGGGGGGTCACCTGAGGTGGCGAACTGGATGACACACTAAGAGAAAGATCCCTTCAAGATGCCACTTTAAACCCTGAAGTTTCCGCTAGCTTTTTTACAGCCTCTATATTTTTGAAAAAGACAATAAAAACAATCTTCCCTGTTCACTTTTTTTTTTTTTTTTTGAGGGAAAATACAATCTTTGCTCAGAAAAAAAAAAAATTCTTCTGATGAAATACTTAACTCAGAACAAGGTTAAACTAAAGTTAGAGCTGGTTTGAAGAGCAGGAACGCAGTGCCATCTCGTGGAGAAGAGCGCTGGGAGCCGGCGCAGCCCGGCTGGTGCTGGGGGATGAAACGCACTCCGGTCATCATCTTCCTCTGCGCACAGACAGAGGGAAAAGCAAGCTGCTGTAGCTTCGGGAATTATAAGATTTTTCCTAGTAAAATACATCTGACCAAGCGAGAGAAAAGAGCTTTAAAAAGGTAGAGATCGGGATGAAGTTCTGCGTTACCTCGAGGTTACAGAGGTCGCCGCCAGGCTGCCTCTGTGCGGGGAGGTTTCCAGCCCACTGCACAAACCAGACCCGGCACGGTTTGGGCAGGGAAAGCCGGTCTGTCTGCTGATGTAGCAGTAACACCTGCTACCGAATAACAGCGAAGCACAGGTTTGTGTCAGATGCACAGACCCTGAGCCGCTGTGGGCACAAGGGTGCCCATGGAGTCACCCCTGTGCAGCCCTGAGCAAGGTCGGAGCACTGGCAGAGTTCTGCAGCACAGCCTGCAGTTATCCCGTCCCCCCTGAGGGGAACCGCCCTGGCAGAGCAGAGTATCACCCTCTCATTTTTTTTTATCGGTGTCTGTTATTTCAATGTATTACAGCTGAGATATTCAAGGCTGCCTGAGGGTTTGGAGAATTAGATTCAAAATGTTCTAGGCAATTCTGAATATTCCTAAGAGAGTGATTTTACAATGCTATGAGTCTGATCCTTCAATCCCTCCTTGTGTAAGGAGCACTTACTTAGAAAAATAGTTTAAGTAGTATTGTCTTAGAGCCAAAGTTTTGACATTTAGCTGCTGGCCATGCCAGTAGCACATTTTTCCTCATGCTCTCCAATCTACAAGTAAACTCAGAGCGAGCAAAAGCTGCCATCTTGCCTTTGGGCAAGGTGCACTCCTGGGCGTGCACCAAGAAAAGAGAGCCCATAATTCAGAGACGCTGTAAAAGTGAGAAACATTCTCCACGAGTACCTGACATGCTGTGTGGGAAAGTTGTTAATATTTTGCAGAAAAATATGCTTTGGTTTGTTTGTCTGCTATTGTGCTGTGTGGTTTTCGTGAACTCAAAATCCAGCAAAGGCTAACAGGCACAGGGATAGGGATGATGGACCAGGACAGCTTCGCTCTTAATGAAAGGATGCAGCAGAGAGCAGGTGCTGCAAGGCCCAAACCAGCTCCCTGCTGAAGGTGTGGAAGCTGGCTGGGAGCAGTTTCAAGGCCCCAGGACAGGCAAAGGCTGTGTTGATAAAAGACGGACTGACGACTGATGTCAATCAGATCGATGGAGAGAAGGCAAAACAAGCTTAGCTCTAGCTTTAAAGTGATGCCAAGGACAAACAGGGCCTAAGGGAAGTGTACACTTTAGGGAGGGGTGAGACTGTGTTAGGCTTTAGCATGGATTTTTAGGGAACAATATGTATGCAAGCACCTTGCTTGTGTGCCTGTATCTGGCAGTCCATCCAGTAACTTCTACATCTTAGAGGTAACAGGCTCAAAGGCCCTGTATTCCTAACACAGTTTATCAGTACAAACACTTAGACAGCCATGATGAACTTCACACCCCCATCAAGAGAAAAGCTGCAGCATGAATCAGAGCTCAGTCATAACCGAGCTCCAAAACAGGCACAGGACCATGAGAAACCAGACTCCAAGAGTTCTGCATTTTGTAGGACAAATGCTCACTCCAAGACATTTCTCTCCATCACTAAATTTAGTGGATGTTTTTCCTTCCCAAACTATTTAAATTATTATATCTCAGGGGGCAAAACGGAGATGGGGTGGAATGTTGATTTGCTTTAAAAACAGGATGAGCAGTGGGATTTCATTCGGAAAGGAGCACAAAGATAGACTCATCTTTTGAGAGAAACAGCCAGGAGAAAATGTAAAACAGGTCATAGCTCACTCTGAAAACATAATGCCTAAGAAAAAGTCTGGCCCAAGTAAAGGGTGGAAGTAGATATTCTCCATTCATGACTAAAATAACACTTCCTGGCAATTTACTCTCTACCCAGTGCACCAGAATGGCGATTCACACCCCGCAAAGTAACCTTGAACGAGGTGTAAAAAAGGCTGTGCATAAGACATTGGCATGAGTTTCTAAAGTGCCCTGAGTGTCTGATTTGATCCAGTGAAGGGTTATGAACTGAGGAAAAGCTGAGGGTTTTCCACTTCACTCCCAGGTGGTAATGGCACTCATCATTCTTATTGTGTATAGGAGACCATGGGATACCATGTGAGGAGGTATTTTGTTATGCAGGATAGAGATGAAGAACAAGGACAGTATCAGCAAAAGCCTGGCAGGGACTTCAGCATAACAAAACTCAAACTGTAAACCGTGGAGTGCTCAGATCTGTGTTACCCTTTATCAAATTCGCTAAAACTCAGAGGGTTCAGGGATTTGGGGTGGGGTTTGCCCATGACTACTGCAGGTTCAGTTCTCTAACAGGGTCAGTAACTCTTTTCTTCTGTCCATATCCACTGAAGTCTTCTCTTTAGTGCTTGATGTTTCTCAGAATGCACATGGATAAGCATCAGAGGATTTATCTGCAACATATTTGCTCAACTCCACAATGCTGAGATTAGAGAAGGACACAGTATCAATAAAAACGAAATCATAGACTCATAGGATGGTTTGGGTTGGAAGGGACACTAAAGATCATCTAGTTCCAACCCTCCTGCCATAGGCAGGGACACCTTCCACTAGATCAAGTTCCTCAGAGCTCCATCCTACCTGTACTGGTGCCTCACCAATTCATGGTAAAGAATTTCTTCCTAAAGAATTTTTTCCTATAAATCCTTATAAAGTCTTTGATGAAAATATGAGGTTTGTACGTTTTCTTCAATATGCTTTGATTTTTCAAATGCACTATTCAAACTTCTTCTCAAAAAATATTTAAACATATTTGCACCAATAAGTTGCCACGTATTATCAACTATTAGGGAGCCCCTGGTGATCTAGTGGTTAAGACACGGCGCTGTCACCGCCGAGACCCAGGTTCGATTCCTGGTCAGGGCCACTCCCTGGGCAGATGG
>JAYRBT010000181.1:5287221-5328728 GCA_036023395.1 Myiotriccus ornatus
CCTAAAAAATCCAATGCGCAGGCTGGAAGGTGTAAAGACCTTCCCCGGTTCTTCGTTCGCGAAGTCTGGCCATTATTTATTTATTATTATTATTATCAACTATTACATGCAACAGCACATCATTTATTATAAACATTTCCGGGTCTTGCAGAAAATAGGACATGGACTCAAATAAGCATGGTTTCAGTCCTGCAGCTCAAAAGCTACCCCAGTCAGTGACACACAGCACCAAGACATTTGGGGACTTGAAAGAATCTCAGTCTGGTTTACAAATAACAAATTAACCCTGATTAGTAACATGCTTGGTAAGTGATTGGACACAGTTATGTCCCACCAAGGCAATATTTCAATAAATATCCTACACCCAAATTTTATACCCAGTTTCAGTACATTTTAGCACTTGAAACCTTTTATCTGTAACTGGGCATTTGCTGCCTGTCAGCACCTGACTCTCCTCTCCTGAATATGTCCTGCTTCTCAGCTCCACAGCTCCCGTCTGTGCTGGAGAGACCCACGATGTCATTTGTGCTCCTTTGAAACTGTGAACGTTGTCAACCCCACATGTGGCTGCTGTGGCAGTACCCAGAGGTCCAGCTCGGTCACCATCACATTGAGTATAGTCCTTGCCTCTGAGGAGCTATTTCACAATGAATAATTTAGCTGACAAACTTAGTCTGCTTGAGAAATACCCATGAGCAGATTTCAATTTCTTCAACCACAATCATTAGTCAAAATATGCTGGAATAAAGATGGGGTGAAAGAGGTTGAGGGAAAGAAAGATGAAGAAAAAACCAAGGGGGATCATACCTGTATTTTTGGATAGCATAGCGTGACTTCAGGCTCCTAATTTCTATTCCTCATGCCCAATGAATTAAATTAATTTGGGCAGAAGAGGGAGAAAAAAGCCTTTCCAGAGTACGAAACTAGCTTAGATCAGAATTAAAGCACTAATATAAATTTCACTGCTTTCCATTCTAAGTACAAGATTGTCTTTTTTAATCACGTTTCTCGTGTGATATAGGGGCACAGAGTGCCTATAAGGAGAGGTGGAAAATCCTCCTTCCTCTCTGGACCACAGGCAGAATTCTGAAGTAGAACTCACACATTCCATGCATCCGGGGGTGTGATGCAAATGTAAACGCACAAGGGGCCAGCAGCAAGCTGGGAACAGCTGGCACTGAACATTCATCTCCCTGTGACAAGGTGCTCATGCGTTCTGGCTGAGGATGGACACACACCTTTGCTCAGAGTGTACCACCCCTAAACGCTCTTCATGCAGAGTGCCCCAGCCAAGGGATTCAGGATGGCTGAAAGAGGGAGAAATTATCCGTGACAGGAGATATTAGGCCAGAACTGAACTGGTTCAGACTAAAGGAGGAAACAGAGCAGGGCCAACAGGTGCTGCAGTACCTGCCGTCAACTGCTGCACTTCCTGAGTTAACACAATGTTCTCCAAACACATGGGATCTGTCACACTGCATCCAGGATTAACACATCTAAAACAAAACTCTTGCTTTCTCTACAAAACACAAGACGAGCTAAAATAAGAGCCTAATTCTGGGCTCGTTCCATGTCTGCCAGAGCAGCTATACACCAAGTGCAACCAACCTACTGCACAATTATACTGATATACTTACACAACCATATTGCTCCAAACATAAAAATGCTTAATATCTGATCTATCCTTTATCGGATGACTTAACTGCTGCTGGTTTATGGCCTTGAGGTATATGACTCTTTTTCTCAAGTCTAATGTCTGACTTGCAATCTCAATTTCTCTAGGAAAGGAAAAGGAACTAAATTGTATTTTACTGTTAACTAGTAATGGCTCTTTTTTCCAAGAAAAGCAAAGCATTTCTTTGATTGAAAAAAGAGCATATGACACTTATAATTTTGTACAAGCGACTGAGAACCGGTTCCCTGACTCGTAATAATCAGATGCCATTTTTAAGACTGAACATGGAAACATACAGTGTCCGCCTTCCCTTTAGTCCTTCCACACAGAACAGCAATTTTGAATCTATAAAAAAAGAAAAGCTTCCTTACTCCCTTCCTTCCCTTCAGCAAGTTTGGCAGCTACATTACTGCCACGGAAACGAGCATGAGCATGTGTGAGCTCTGTGTTATATTAGCAGATATTTTTTGACAGGCTTCTTTATTTTTTTAAACGTGGGAGAGGGATGTTTGTTCTAGTTCTTGCACACGGAAGGTTAACAGAGGATACCGGACACGTTGATCAATCAGAACTAAAAACAATTGCAAGTTCATATGCTAAATGTCCCTTTTGGAGAGATGATGTTTGGGTAAACAGTTGCTCAGGATTTTCCAGAAGGAAGATCATCAGCCCGAGTACCTCCCAGGTATGAGGCAGCAGCACAGTCCACTAAGGACACAACTCTGTATGGAGCTGCTTCAAAGGCAGAAAAGATAACTAGGCAGATCTGCCTCGGAGGCAGGTCGTCAACAAGGGGCTGTCTCCCAGACAGGTACCAGTTCTTGTCTGCCTGGAAAGTGAGTTATGAGCCTTTGTACAGCACCTTCCAGGCGAGCAACTTATCCAGGTCTGCCTAGAAGGCAGGTCAGCATGCAGATATGCCTAACAGGCACAGAACTGTGCAAGTCTGCCTCTCCATACCTTCAAAAATCCCAAGACAAGTCAAGAATTTCATTTTAATGATCTCGGCAGAAAGCCATTATTTCCTGTAAGAAATAATTCTCAGTGCAGTTGCTGGATGTGTCAAACTGCAGTTTCTTTAATGACATATTCTTAATGCCAGATACAAGAACTGAATTTCTTTTTACAATGTTCTGGTAGTATTTTTGATATGAAAGGAAATGTTGTTTTATAAACTTTGGCATCAGGTTACTACAGACAGTAAAATGCCCAAAAGAAGAGGCAAGTACAGCTGGAAAAAAGAAAACTGACAGTAGACACGCTAAGACATTATATGTACTCTACCCATGTAAACACAGATGTTGGACTACTGTTCTCTCTCCCTGTAACATAAGTGATTGCAGTGGAGGTTTAGATAGAATTGACAAAAGCAATAAATAAATTTAAATATCATTCATTTCAAAAGGATTAAAAAATTTTTAAATTTCCATTCAGCAAAGGTTTTAATAAATCACTTAACGTGATAGCTTTTTAACAAAGATGCGGGGCTTACTTTGCACATAACAGAGGTGTGGTGCCAATGTAATTGTGAATCCATCTCTCCATCAGGAATGCTCAGTTCAGGAATTCAAGCGTTTTTCATTATGATATTATCTGCAATTTTAGTTTTTCCATGAAAGCTGAGATCACACACTAGTCATAGTTCTGGAGCAGCGTTTGAAACCCCCTGACAGTGTGTGCTGGCCCGAAGTGAAGCAGAAATCTTGGGCAGAGAGCAGTTAGTGACAGTCTGAAGTGAGAAAGGAAAACCTGTGACACTAATCAGTATTTCTTAGCAAGAAGAGGCTGTATATCTCTGAGAAAGATTCAAGAGCAGCCACTGTGAGGGAAGAGCCCTGGCTTAGACAGGGGGCTGGCAGTGGGCCATTCCAACCTACTGGGAACCCATAAGGCAGCTTGGAAACTCTGGTTACTTTAAAATAAAGAGAAGCAGGAAAGAAGAGACCTGCAAGAGTTCACAGTGTGCTGTAAGATAGACAGTAAATTGGGCACATTGCAGGGGGAAAGCAGGGCATATTCAGAAAAGACAAGGCAAACAGCACTTCTTTAAACTAAAACAAAGAGTTTGGTTTAATTCAGAGCACCAGTCAGCCACTTCATACCTGCACAATCTTTAAAGACTTGGCATGTGAGACCCTGCACTTGTGTTCTGCAGGACCACCTGGTCTGCCAATTGTCAGCAGGAAGCTTAATGAGGGTGACTTATCTTTTCCAAGTGATATCCCCAAAGGCACCCAAAGAAAGGTCAAACAATCTTTGTAGAAGGTTCTCCATGTCTGAGCTTGATCTTCAGCGTGCAATCTGTAATATTAGTTACCATACCAACAACTTACCATACAACAGAATCAAGAAAAAAAAAATTTATAGGCATAAAAACACAAAAAAGTATAATTCACTCTTATGTTTTTGCTATACAAGGAACTGTTATGGTCTGCACCGATCACTTATCTAACTAGCTTAGTCAAACTTATTTTACATGATACTATCTACACTAATAGAGATAGAGATTCATTCCAAAAGCATAATACTGGCTTTATTCCAGGTTTGCTTGGCATTGTAGAATACCCTTTTGAGCCTTCAGACTGTAAATTGTTTGTTTGCTATAATTTCACCTATTATTAATTAAACTGAATTAGTCCAGCTCCAACGAACCATTGAATACATCTTCACCAACAGCTGTGGATTTAGGCTTCCAAAACACTCTTTTCAATTAAAGGATATGTATTTTAGAGAAAAATCTATTTTAGGTAGATCACTGTTTGTTTGTGGTTTGTTTTTTTTTATTTTACTTTTCCCAGCTTGTGTGAATATCTTATTAGACCTCTCAGGTCCAGTTAGTGATTGACCAAGTGAACCTTTTAGAAAACTTTCCACGCTCCTATCTAAATATAAAAGTATCTACTCCCACTGCCTCTAATGTGAGCAAAAAGTCAGGGATGAGATTATTTTATTCTAAAGTGTAGGATCAAAAGTTTAGTTCTGAATCTTATACAACATTTTTGCATAAGGGTGCCCTTGGATTAGCCAGAGGGTGCCTGGTAAGCATTCACAAAACAGCTCTGACGTGTCCACCACCTTTTCTTATGCCGGAGCAGAGGACACGGGTACCAGGCAATGCTGGCACTGCTGGTTGGATGTGGCCTTGCCTGGGCATGCAGCTGTGGATTAGCAGCTCACACATCTGCCAGGCTGCAGTGCACCTATTTCTCATGGCTCTGGATAGCTGCCTGTCTTCTTTAAAACACGTTTGAAAGCGAAATATATTGTTTTTATACACACACACAAATACATATCTTTCACTTCAACTTCTCTTACAAAAATTGAGATTATGTACCCTCTGACAGTGTATTTCCAACAGCAGTTTAAAACTGGCTTCCCTGTGATGCCAGTTTGGAACCAAAGGGGTTGCTAAATGGCAAGGTCACAACTCTTCTATTCTGTTTTTTTAACTGAGCAGTTATGAAATAACATTAAAACTTTGCCTACAGTTCAGCAACTGATTATTGTTCTGACTACACCACCAGCTACACTGATGCAGATTAACTCAGCTGGTGGCAGTGGTGTCAGTTCTGACCTCAACCTGAGTGACTGAAAGTAAACGTGTCCTCTGATCTAATTTGAACTATGGAGTCAAGATCACAGATGTGTTTGTTAACAGAAATGCTGCTGTTCAACTGAAGCACTAAGGAGAACAAAGTGAAGTCACTAAAGAATGTCAGATCTGAAGTACCGTCATAGGAGAAGACTCTAGAAGCTAAGAAGAGGGACAGAAACCATACAAACAACTTCAGTTGCAGTGATATTGCAGGAGCTCCTGTAACTATACAATCAATCATATTTCTTTTGTGGGTTTGGGGATATCTTTGGATTTTTCAGCTCTGAGCACTTGAAAGAAATTGTTAGAAATACATTCTTTAAAGTACCTACAAAATGTTGTGCAGCACAGTGCTCTCCATAAAAAAAGATATTATAAAACTACATGTATAGGGGGAAAAAAGCTTTTTTTTTTGGCAGACTTAGCTATCATTGGGAGGGGAAGATGGAACAAATCAAACCACAATAAGCATTTTGAAGTGTTTTGTAATAGTTGCTCCACACAAGTGGACGATTCTACACCTCATGTTCATTATTACAGCATTTTTTATAACTAAAATTCAGTTACGTTTCTACAGCAGCATTCCACCCTTAATAGAAAAATTAAAAAAAAAAAAAAAAGCAAAACCAAAAACCAAAACAACAGCCAAAAAACCAAACAAACATGGGTCTGTGTAAAAACTTCGATGCCTATTTAATACTATAAGTTCTACTCATACTTCTCAGCGACCTAGAAAAACCCCAGGGAAGCTGGATTCTCCATCAGTGATCCAAGCTGGTAAGCCTGGATCATAAGACATTGTGAAGCATATCTAGCAACCCTTAGACTCTGAAAAGGCAAAAACATAGAATGTGGAGCAGTAAAACATTACACAAACTGGATTGGTGAAGGATCTCAGCCCCTAAACCATGCACAACAGCTGAATGTTCTAGGCAACATCTTCCCAAACACCAACCAAGCTTATAGGACGGATTTATAAGGCAGAAGGCAAAGGAGGGCTCTGGAAGCTTTAATGAACAGAAAAAACCTTCAGAAACACACCTTGCAAAACGTTTTGCTTCCAAGGGCAGGTATACACTGTCCTCGTATCACTTCAATTCGGCAGAGAAAAGAACATGCCTTGTCATCGCTCTGCTGAATGCAACCACAATCAGAAATTACTTCCAAGGCAGTTAATAACAACTTTGAGAGTATCAGCAGAATCGTGTAAAACAGCACTTAGATTTGGCAGGTTTAAATGGTTTTGAAATAACAGGTGAATAATATATTTGGATTTGCCTCTGTGGGCAGCCAAAGCAGAGAAAATTACAGTAAGACAGATTTTTTGACAAAAACCTAAGATAAACAACTCAGCTTCTCTTTTTGTCAAGAGTAACAGAGTGGGTGTATAAATAAAATGCAGTAGGAAGGATGTCTCTGGAGTTTAACAAGGCCTCTAGCACTCCACCACACAGAAAAGTCATTAACACACTGGGGAATCATGGCACAGATCAATTCAGATGAAGAACAAAGATTGTAAGTGAAGAGACTGCAAGTGAAGAGATAAGTGTCATGCTAAATCTGGTTGGCTAGAATATCAAGAAGGGACTTGTTATATCCCACATTAATCAACTACCAGCAGTGCAGAGTTTGTCCTGCTCCACCCCTACCTGGGAACTACAGTTGCAGACTGACAGTTCAGAATGTGTGGAGGATATTTATTGCAATCCAGAAGGTTCACCGTCCCTCCTGACAGGACTTTAACACATGAAGCTTTAAATCCACCTCATGATTAACCTTCCCTCATTTAACATGCTCTGTCCAAGTCCCCCTTCTCCAGAAAACTTTCTTGTACCATTCCATATTTTGACTATTCCTCAATATTCTCTCCTTAAAATTATTCTCTTACAGAACCTCTATAGGGTAAAATGCCATTTAAAAGATTCTTCAATCAACAGGTATTTTATGACTGCCACATTTATTAAGAACGGCAATAAAAATGACAACTCCGTCATCCAGGTTTGTGAAGGACAGAAGCAGCTGTCACAGCCAGCCAAAGTCCCAGACAGACACATAATGGATAACATTTTGTCAAATATATTATTTTCAGCTGTGTGGACCTTTCCAGCCATCAGCATCCTTTATTTGTTTCTCTTTGTTAGATCCCTCTGGACTCTCCCTTGAATCTGTCAAGTGCGATTGAAATATGCAGTGTATCCTGGTTACTAACACATACATAGAGTCATGGAACATCCTCAGTTGGAAGGGATAATCAAGTCCAACTCCTGGCCCTGCACAGGACACCCCAAGAATCCCACCACATATCTGAGAGTGTTCTTTTCCTAACACCCAGTCCAACCCTCCCTGACACAGCTTCATGCTGTTCCCTCAGGTCTTATTGCTGGTCACCAGAGAGAAGTGATCTGTGCCTGCCCCTACACTTCCAATCATGAGAAAGCTTTAGGCAGTGAACAGGAACACTGTGGATTACAAGACTGCATAACTTGGGGCCTGGTGCCTCTTCACAAGGGCAAACAGCTTCCAGGTGCACTCACAACACCACCAAAACTCAGGGTTGGTCAGTATTCCTCCCACTATGAGCACAGGAGCCCAGCAGCTGCTGGAGGTCCCCCGGTGTGTGGATGGCTGACCTGTGGTTGGAATGGTTGCCATGGTGACATTTGCCAAAGCCAAGACACAAACTAGGAGGTCTTAACACAGTGGCTTGGAAATCCATACTAGACATCTGTGCTGCTTTGGCCTACAACATACACATACTTTCTCATATGTGTGAGCAATACTGTATATGGAAATGAATATATATACATATATGTATGTGTAATGACTTTAATGGAGAAGGCAAGCAAAAGAGAGTATAGCCCTTCAAAAAAACCACAACATGTGGCAAGAAGCACCATGGTGTTATGCAAAAAAATACGAACAACTGTGCAAAAAAATAATAATTTTGTCTATGGGATAACACCATATTTCTGCTCTAGGGTAAACAAGTGCCTAACTGAAGTCAATGTGACCTGCAGGTGCAAAATGCTACAAACTTTCAAGTACTGCTTTCTAAAGGTATTTTATCTCTAAATATCCTTTTTTTTTTTCTTTGAAAGTGAAACAATTTTGTGTTTTGCTTTCCATTTAAGGGAAATACATTTGGAAGGTTTCTTTGCCATGACCGTAGACATTCTGCACTACTAATTTAGATTTGTTTCTTTTGTTATCCTCTAAATAATTTGCTCCCTTCGTACATAGAGCTTTTCTAAATTGCTTCCTTTAAAATTCTTTTTTTTATTGCATTTCCTATTAACACTGTTCTTCAAAAAATAAAGGCAAATTAAAGTAATACCAGCCACTAGACTGCAACTAATCAGTGAGATACTTCATATTTCCAGTCTTTTGAATATTGTTGAATGCTTCCTTACAATGGATATCAGATAACTTTCTCTGTGCAGCACGAAGGCAAATTTCAGGCAAACCCTTATCACTGCACATAAACCACTGCTCAGTCTTCTGCTTTACATTCATGCAGCCCCATTCTTGTTTGCTATTAGCAATTCAGCAAATTGTAAAATAACAGCAGTGCTGCACTACTGCACCTTCCTTGAGGAATATGCTCCCCCTAGCACTTGCATAAATGTTATCCCAATCAATAACCTAGTAATTAAAGTCACCAGCATTTTGACCTTATTACAAGACTCCTTATCGGGGAGGGGGGGGGGGGAAGAGAAAAAAAAAAAAAGTTTGTTGCTTTACTTTCTCAAACTGCCTTGGAAACAGAACAAGTATCATTTGGCCACTCCTTTGTCCTTAACCCCCACATTAATTATTGCTGTAATGCCACTGAAAATCATTCTGTTTTCCTCTGCAGGCACAGTTTAATTTTCTTCCTGAGTATCTCTTTTTTCCTTTTTTCATTCTTTGTTTATCAATAAGCCATAAATTGTGACTTTGATAATACCAGAAATAGTTTTGACTCAGGGTTCTTTTAAAGAGAGTTGTTTTGGGTTTGGTTTACTTCCAGTAACAAAAAAAAAAAAAAACCAAAACAGAGAAACGGGGATGTTAAGGACAGAAAAACACTGGTAAGCAAATGAGTGAATCTGACAAACAATCAATTAACTCCACCTCTCAGCTACCCGAATGTATCAAGGCTGAAATCCTGCCTCCATTAAAGTCAGTGGGAGTTTTGTCATTGACTTAACAGAGCTGTAATTTTACTCTGGAAATATTGCATGTGACTAAGTGGGAGAAACCTGCATGGAGGACAATGCAAGCCTCCTTGGAAACTTCATTTCTCAGGAAACTGAAAGCAGCACTTGTAAGTTTCTTTTGAAGTTTCTTTCACTCTTTAAAAGGTTAAGCAGACAGAAGACAGAGCTTTCACCACTATGGAAGTAGGATACAGCTGTATTCACACGCTCTCATGCAACTATCACTTGCATGGTTTTCAACACAGCTTTCCCCGGCATCTGCTGATGAAGGGAGACATCCTGCTCTTCACCCCCAAGGAGCTCCTCCTTTGGATCACTGGCATGCCACACACCTGCCCATCCAGCATCATACTTCTGCAGCCTTTGCTATCAAATACCTCAACCTCAAGCTAAGTTTATTGCATCAATATTTTCCAGATTTTTTACAGAAATCACAAAAATCTTACAACCATCATTTCATGTGAAATCAAAACCCTTTCCCCCCCTTTTCTCCCAAGTAATATAAATAAAATTGCACTAAAGAAGTGGTTCATACTGCCAAGGTATAGTACCACTGCAACTGTCTGACAGAGCTGTTTGTCCATTTTTTCCTGCAACCTCTTTCCAAGGGGAGAGTGCAACAAACATAAACCAGCATTTTGCCATTCTGGCAGAGGAATCTACAGCAGAGATGAAGCCTTGCTTGTTGGTACCAGCTGTATTTTGAGAGGGCATGACTCCCAGCCAAACATGTCAAAGCAGCTGTCTACCCTAAGTGTGTGCATCCATGATTAGAGGGATATGACTCTGCTAATCCAGCCCTCATTTGGGAACAGCACCACAAATAAGCTTCCAGGACCATAAAAAAAAGAGTCAGTTGAGGCAGCTTAATCAGGTAGAGATGATTCATTTGAGAAACCCTGTGCCATGACCTTTCATGAGTCTCTGAGCTCAGACAGGATGTCAAACTTTTATGGAGAAAAGATGTGTAATCAACTAGTGCTTATGATGACCTTTTAATAAGTAAATGGTTGAGGCAGGCACACCTTCTGAGCAGAATGAGAAATTGGATTTGTATGTGTGTCTAGCGCTGGCTGGGGAAGGTGATGAAATCTTGTTCTGTTAGTCCACTCCAGCCAAAATACAACCTGAAGGGAGTCGGTAGCAAGGTGGGCATCGGCCTCTTCTCCCTGGCAACTAGGGACAGGACAAGGGGGACACAGCCTCGAGGTTCAGATTGGACATCAGGAGGAATTTTTTCACACAAAGGGTTGTCAAGCATTGGAATGGGCTGCCCGGGGATGTGGTGGAGTCACTGCCCCTGGAGGTGTTCGAGAAACAACTGGACATGGCACTTAATGCCACGGTGTGTTTGACATGGTGGTGTAGGGTCACAGGTTGAATTTGATGATCCCAGAGATCTTTTCCAACTCAATCGATTCTGTGATTACCTGGGGTTGTTGTGGAAGCACTGCAAGCTTCCCCAACACTGCATGGATGAGGTGGTTGGTAAAAATGCAGTAGCGGGAATTCAGTGTGCACTAAACATACAATTAAAACCCAGTTTTGACTAATTTCGTTGGCAAGGTCAGAGGCTGGATTCGATGATCTCAGCGGTCTTTTCCAGCGTAAACGAATCCGTGATTCTGTGATATACACAAATATTTACATTCGCACGGGGGGGGGGAGGGCGCAGAATGGGTAACACCCGCGGAGGTTTGTCCACCCTGCGAGGAGACCAGGGTCGGTGAGACCGGTGGATGCGGGAGCCGCCCGGCCGGGAGGCCGGTGGGCAGACGAGTCTCTCGGGGGCCCGGCCCAGCTCCCCATCACCCCGCGCTCCGCCCTGGGCGGGAGGGGAGGAGCGGGGGGTTTCCCCGCGGGAGCCGCTGCCCAGCCCGGGAGCCGCAACAGGTGCGGCGGCGGCGGTGGCGGCCCCCGGCCGGGAGCAGCGGCCAAGCGCGGCCGGCGGGGCGCGGGGCGAGCAGGGGCGATGCGGCACCTGCCGCGCATAAAAGTGATGCCGCGGCGGGGCGGCGGCGGGCGCGATGCGGGCCGGCGGGGGCGCGGCGGGCGCGGGGCAGGCGCGGGGGCCCGCGGGGGGCTGCGGGCGGCGGCGGAGGGCGCGGGGCGGCGGAGGGGGGCGGAGGGCGGCGGCGAACGCGCGGGAGAGGCACCGCACACACAGCGTCAACTCGGCCTTCGGCGCCCTCCGCAGGCTCATCCCCACCCGGCCCGCCGACCGCCGCCTGTCCAAGGTGGAGACGCTGCGCCTGGCGGCCAGCTACATCTCGCACCTGACCAACGTGCTGCTGCTGCAGCAGCGCCGGCGCGACGGGGCGGCGGACGCCGAGCAGCCCTGCCCGCAGAACCCGCAGCCCCGGGAGTGCCCCCCGCAGCCCTGCTCGCCGCCGGGCAGCTCCGCGCCGCGGCCCATCTGCACCTTCTGCCTCAGCGAGCAGCGGCAGCGGGTAAGGGCTGGCTCCCCTGGAGCTGTCCTGGAGCTCTGCTAGGCGGAGTTACCGGTATCCCCCGCGAGTTTGGGATTTCGCCCCTCTTGGAGCTCTGTTTTGCGCAGGGTGGTTATGGGTATCCCCTGCAAGTTTGGGATTGACGCAACGAAAGGGATCAGTGGCGTCCTCGGTGCATCCTAATCTGTGTTTTTATCCCTCGTACAGCACCGAGAAGGAGAGAAACCACCAGCTGGTCCAGCTGTGAGCGGGCACTGAACCGGCCGAGGTTCTCACACCAATCCTGCACTGACTGTCCCACTGCTCTGGGTAACGTCGCCACACTCATGCTGCATGTTTACATTTAAATAGCGCAGTCCTAAACGAGTTACTTTTCAAGCCTGTGCACTTTGTTTCACGTTGCGAGAGGTTTATTCAGGGTGGGTTTTTTGTAAAATGAAATTGAACGCCGCTGGGAGGGTTGCACCTGGTGCGGCAGCTATTTTAGCTCCAGAAACGTTAAACCTAAGCAGCCAAGCCGTGATCCTGATGTCTCCTAAACCTGTGTCGCATGATGAAACTTGAACTTCCAAACACACAGCGTGCCCTGTCAGAGGAAGCTGTCATGGACACGCTGTGCCCTACGCCTCCAGCCCAGCCTGGGCTGCACGCAGCGCTGCCTCCCACTCCTCCAGCTGCACGCCAGGTCCCGGGGAGGGGGGCTGACACCGACAGCTGACATGCCCGAGAGGTCTCACTGATGCTGGAAGATTATTTTAAGGTGTTCACAGAAAGTCAGAAAACTTCCAGTGAAAGCACCACCTTTGCACAGCGGCACATCGGCACGGGACGTAGCCAGGACAGGACAGGAAGGTGGAGAAGTGCAGTGTAAGCGATGCTCTTTTCTCATTAACAGTGTGAGTCGTGCCAGTCCTTTAAATAGCATGGGATATTCCTAAATCTGCCTGGCAAGCACGCGGTAGGAAGGGTTTCCCAAGGGCTTTTACCCGTCACCCAGGTCATTCCCAAATAGTGCCTGTATGTCACTGAGGTAATTTACCTCCCCTCAGTTTATTAACTTGTATATTTATATTCAGAAGTGACTCTAAATAGCAAATAAGCATGTTGTGTTTTCAGTTTTGGACATTAACGAAACAGCAGGCTAAAATCTTAAACTCCAGTAATGCAGGATTTTTAAAAATATAGAGTTTAATTTTGCAATATTTTTATAGCTGTTTATAATATGCTTAATTAGGCTTTAATTAATCTTAACTTGTTTCACTGGGAGACACTCTCTATTTTTTAAAAGCTTAGTTACTGTAACACTCTGAGAAGTGCTGCAAAGAATACTTGTCTCCCTTTCATTCCCCTGATCCCATCTGTTCACTGCCAGCCTTGCTTTAGCCAAAAGTGAGGGCTGAAGGAGCAGCACCATGTTGTTCACTTTATTTTCTGTATAGAACTTCCTCTTCTTCCCCTACATAAGTGCAAAGCAAATTCTGGCACTCGCTCTGAAGAACTTGGCAAGGGCAGGATTTTGGTATATTGCTCATACAGCTTCATAGTTTTAGTTTCCCTTCTCCCCTCCACAAAACACACTGATCACCTTTCCTGTGGCACAATGAGGAAAAACCTCTACTGTACCTGCAGAACCTGGAAAAAACTTCTCCTTTGAATCCTAATAAAGAAAAATACCAAAGTCACATCACGTCAGTCTATTCAGTAATTAAAAAAATACACGCTGAATCTCCTGGATTGAGAAGATTTTTTTGTTTTTAGAAGGTTTCTATCATTAATCTTGTTTTTAATAGGGAACTTTAAATTGCTGCCTGATTATGATCTTTGTTTTGCTTTGGCATTGATTCATGAAGCTGGAACTCTTTACACGTTTTGTACAAAGTGCCTTTTAATTTTGGTGGTGTGTTGGACTGTGGGTGTGGGTATATATTTCCACAAAAACATCTTCTTGGCTTTTTTTTTTTTTTAATTAATGTGAAAAAATTTATCTTTTAGAAAGGCATTTACTCTATAATTAAAGCTGATCTTACAGTTAGGCCCTACACTCTTACGAACACGTTAAACCAAAGCATCTGACCTCTTTACAGACACAGTTAATACTAATTTATTAATTTAGCTGTATCATTCTGTATAATACTCTAAAATGACAAAACATAGCATAGTTTCAAACAATTTTACGAAAATTTTGCATTGAGTATGCTCTGAGTTTTGAAATTTGTAAGACAATAAAATCACTTCAGGTTTTCAAAATGTTGTGATTTGTTATAGATCTAAGAGGTTTTTATGTATTTCTTTGCAAATGTATCATATTTGGATTTAACAGGATATCTCTATTCTTAGTTGTTAATGGAAATGGGTATAAAAAAGTGAGGTCCACTTTTGCACCAGAATATTAGCTGAAAACTCATGACTTGAAACTCCTATGAATAATTTGTACAATCCTACAGGAATTTGGTGTTCTTACTTCAAATGGGATTTTATCTCTCTGGTTTTGTGTAGGGTTTATCCAAAATGCTTTTCAGTGACTAAAGCAGGAGCAAGCCCTTATGACTTGGCCTTCTCTACTGTTTAATGTGGCTCAGTGTATCATTAAATTCTTCTCTCTTTATTCAGGGTAAACCGCTGAATTTAACTAGGCTTGAATATTTTCTCAGGGTTTCAATCACTAATAATGTAGTAATTTAATAGCACTGATTGGTCATATCAGTAACTAGACCCCAGAGCACTGTGGCCCAAATAGTCATGGCATAGACAGATAATATCTATACAAAACAATTATAACAGTGATTTCTCTGAGGAACCTTTATATATATGTAACACTACGTATTTAAATGGGGACAAGTGGGGACAGATCCTGAACTTCACTGAAATTCATTTATAATGTAAAACTTCTCTACCCTCAGGAGCAAAGAAAAGTTACAGGATTGAGCTCTTACTCTCTAATGGGTTTTCTATAAACTGAGAGAAAAAGAGTTTAATTTCTGGAGACACAGATGAATTGAGGGCTCAGATTGCACATGTAAAGAGCTCATCATCACTGGGTGCTTTATTGAATTTTTGCTGTGTGAGTTCGTGTGTCTTATCAGTTCTATTTCTTTAATCACGGAGCAGCGTTATTCATGGCACGCACAAACACAGAGGTCAAAATTTTGAGGGTGCCTAAGAGCAGGTACCTTACTTGGTGGTGAAGCACTGGAATGATACGGAGTTTTTCCAGAGGTGCTGAACAACCTCTTGTTCTGCTGCAGACACTGGGGTTTTGACTCACAAAATTTGTAAGTGCATTCTGTTCTGTGTGTATGAACGGAGGAATGCCTGATGCCAATCCCATCTTTGTTTTCCTGTAAACACTTGGCTATTCAATTTACATGATGCATGAATAAAGCAGAAACAGTGAGATACACACCATTTGGTCTCAGATCCTATTAAATGATTGGTAAAATATTCCAAGCATAGTACTTTGTATAAGTCATTGTACTTAGCCTGCTACATCGCAGTATGAAAACACCATCAAGCAAAATGAATAAATCATGTTGTTTGATTTTACTGCTTAAGTTTAAAGAAGTATTTGAACATAGTTCTTGGTTATTCATGAATTAATCGTAATGTAAGTCGAAGTAGTTCCATATGTTAGCTTCTATTTTCATTTCTGTTCTACAAAACAGAAGTTTCCGTTCATGGAAAATCTGCCTCTTTGCAAAAATCTGTATTTGTTTGCAAAATATGCTTTTATTTGCAAAAGTAAACGGTATTTTTGTTACTAATTTGAACAATAAACCATGAACACGAGGGTAGTAGCTCTTTTCTATGGCCTTCTCAGTTAAGACAAAAGTATGTAATCTTTTTCTTTACCTTTCTCAGATCTCAGATCTCTCTGTGCGAGATTTCAGCATATTTATGTGTGTAGATACCTACTACGTGAAAATGAACACTTGAGTTCCTCTGCTCAGGGCCTGCACAACATCCTAAGTGGGAGCTGGATGAAGGGAAAGGATGGAAGAACAGTGGAGGGAGAAGAAAGGAAGAGGTTGATTTATCAGTGGAAGTTCAACATTTTCGAGCCTCGGGGTGAACAAGTCAGTAGGTGACTGAAAGAGCCCGTAGTATGTGCAGTCAGTGCCACGTTTCTGTGTTTTCCTGTTGTACTGCAGACACTATATTGAGACAATCTCACCAAAAATATATATGTAAAACATAAACTCACTGTCTAAATAACACTTGTGAAAAGAGAGTAGTAATGTCTTGATTAATAGTAAGAGCTAGTGGATAATACAAGGTGGAGAGAAAAAGTTTATATAAAGTTAGCTAAATAAACAGCATGATGCAAAGGTGGAAGATGTTGGAGATCTCTTATTGCAGGAATCCTTTGAGGGTTGAAGAAAAGTGTTTCTAAAGAATCAGCATGAGGATGTGGGGGAGAAAGAGAAGACTATTACTGGGATAAAAATTACCATAGAGTTTTATGAAAGCTTAGGGGAAAGAAAAGGCCGTTACTTAAAAGCAAGAAGAACTGAACTGGCTGCTGTGAACGTATTTCTTCAAACACTTTTTCAAAGTTTGGATATACATGCATAGTCAGGCATGTCTTATTTCAAGTGATATCCTTTAGCTATTACAACATAATACAGAGTTTCAGAAACCTTGAAGATTCATCCCATTTCTGAAGTTGTACAGCAATGAATACTGGCTTCCCCAGGAGAGGGAGGATACAGAGAAGGAATAGATAAAGAGTAACCAGTAGCCCACCACCGAGGATACTCTCTGTGATGCCAAGAAAAATCCTGGTTCAGGTCCAGGTCAACTCTTACCCTTACAAATGCTCTCATGACCATAACCCTCCCTCATTTTCCTGCCAAGAGTGCATACAAGGTGTGTTTGGTGTCTGCTCTGAGACTCCCAAGCAGCCTCTGGTGAGAAGTGGCTATCTTGGATCTGCAAGAACTGTGATGCAACTGGGCATGAGCTGGGCAACTGTTGTTGTTGTAATGAATATTTAAATATTTATCATAATTTATACAACTAGGAAATGTCCTCATGAATTGCTGTGCTACAATTAGGTACCTAAATTACACCTGATGGAAAATCAGGATGGATATATGCATGCATTTTCCCAAGGAGAAGGCCAAGTAAAGGCAGTCCTTCCTCCAGCTTCTCATTCCTGACCCCTCAGCTGTGTAACTTGGTCACTGGAACTTTTTGTGGACCCCTTCTGAAGCCAGGTGAGGGTTATGATTTATGTTAAAACAGCAAAACTAATAAACAACCTCTCAAAAAAACCCCCTACAGAAACCCAGCTCCTTGAAGGGTTTTGACATCTTGATGCAAGTATACTGTGATGCACTAAAGAAATTGTCCCCTGTTCTGGTGACAGACAAAATGCTCATGTAACAAAACACTTAAAACACAAGTTGCTTTAGAAAAGCCTTATCTTCTCTCGTTCATTTACTACATTCACATCACAGTAGTGTTGTGAAGTTTTAATTAAACATTTGGAAATTGCTATGTGGTCTTCCAAAGGAGAAGCCAATATAAATAAGACATTACACTGAAATGGGTGATGAAACAAGTAAGTGATGAAAGTAATTCTACTTGCCGTGGCATCTCTCTCTAACATCTGATTGTCTTTCCTTCACGTTATTAAAATAAACCCTGTTTTCCAAGCATATGTATGCAGATTCATTTTTAAATGCAGGATTACAGAAACAGGTAATTCTTTCAGTACCAGAATGGAGCTTGGTGAGAAGTGCAGGCATCTGTCAGGCCCAGATAAGATCAGACAGCTGTGCTCTATCCTGAAAGGGTGCCATGAAGCTCAGTTTTCTTAGGGAAATAACATCCTCAGTATGAAAAGCAGCAAAATGCAATGAAGTCTCCAAACCAATAAGTAGTGAAAACAGGAACTCTCAGAGCTCATTTTTATCTAAGATACCAACTCTACATCAGGTGAAAAAAAATGCAGGGTGAGAGGAGGATAACAAGAGAGTAAAAAGTAAAGGGCAGGAGGATCGTTTCACTTTATATTCTCAGTCAAGTCAACCCTTTAGATTAGAAACAAAGATAAGGGGTGAGTTTAGCAATAATAATCACTCCAGAGAGCAGTGATAGTAAGAGGGCTGGAACACAGGATTGGCTCTGGGAAGAGGAGTGTTAAACGGAGACGGGAAAGCAAGGCAGGTAGAAATCCAACAGCAGTCTCACAACAGCTACAGGGGAAGGCAGAGCCAGGCTTTTCCAAGAGGCACACAGTGAAAGCACAAGTTGCAATAAGCTAATATTTATTCTCTTCTACTTAAGGAAGAATGCTTCTCACCACAAGTCTGGTTAAGCACTGGAATGGGTCATCCAGGGAGGCTGCAGAAGCCTCCACCGTGGAGAGTCTCAAAACCTGAAGGAGCGAGACCCCAGCCAGTCTGGTCTAACTTTGAAGTCAACCTCACTTAGAAAATGGGAGAGGTATTGATTAAATCAAAAGGTCCCATTCAATCTAATTTTTCCCATGATTTCAGGAAATGATGATCTTATGACTCTCTGGAAAGGAAGATTGTAGAATGGAATAATAAGAAAAACTTGAAAAATTCAAGGACTTCACAGGAAAAATCTTTACTTTTGGGCAGTGTCAGGATCTATTCCAGATGAGATGGGGGGCATCCAGTATGCATATCAACAGGAGAGCAAAAAAGATTCTGTGAGAAAGGAGAAACTGAACATGCCCATAAAGAGAATTTCCAAAAGTAGAAACAGAGGCAAGGCATTATTTCTATCAAAAGGACCTCCCAGGTCTATTCTGGCTCTGAATTAGTAAATAGGTTTTAATTACTTGTTTGAGTGGTGGTTAAATTTACAGGTGACAACTTTGGAGGGTAGGATTATAATTACAGATTAACTCATAGAATAATAAAATGAGAAATGGTCTTAAAAAGATGCATTTCAGTGTAGGAATGTAGGTAGTGCCCCACACCGCCAGGAATAACCCACCACACAAACATATGATGGAGAATGGCAAGCAGAAAATTAATTTCGAGGTGTCACATATTGCAGACATGGCAAGACTTTGCAAGGAAATTAAACCCCACACTGGATGCCTATTTCACCAAGATCCCTTTCAGCAATATTTTCTGTGATTATTAGAACTTCCCCGAGTTCTGTCTGAAATGTCTGGCTGGGCAGAAAATTTGATAAAATTTGTTAAAAATTGTAACTTAGAAGAACAGTATGTGTAGAGAAATACATAGTCTTAACTACTGTGTCTGTGCAAATGGAATGATGGAGAGGGACTTGAGATTGCAAATGCCAAACTATGTAATGGTGACACAGGGTACCTGTATCTTAATAACTAATAAATGTCTCCCAAAGACACCAGCAGTAGTATAAAAAGAAGTTTTGAGACCCTGAGGTTTTCAAGGGTAACACTGAAAGAACCTGTGGTGCTGTTTGTGACTGGAGATTGAGTATATGCTAAATATATGCATACAAAGTAATCAGAATATCAGAAATGCATCATAGTAATTTTAGCATCGTGGCAAGGGGTATAACAAACTGACTCAAGATATACCCATGAGAAACAGGAGCCAGGCTGCAGGGAACAAGGTCCTACTACGTGCTGTTTTGTTACCACTGCAACCGATTATTTTTATTTGCTACACTGCTCAAAGAAAATCTGAGTGGAAAAGACAGGCTTTAATAACAGGTGCTGTGAAAGATAACAGCATAAGTGAGAGTTTCTGGCTGATGTAAGAGGCAGTCTCTGGAATGCTCAGTATCTCTACAGGCTAAGTGTTAAGAATCAAGTCTGAGCTAGCCAAGCACAGATCAGGACCACTGAAGCACCAGCGGTGGCCAGCAAGAGAGACCCAAAGAGAAATGGCCAAAACCAGAAACTCACAACATTCCTGCACCGCACAAAACATAACTGAACCCAGCTAGAGGCAGGATAAAAATCAAAGGCTACTTTTCTGCTACATAAAACATGTTAGTGCTTATTTTAGCATCTGTAATGAGATGAAGCAGAAATAAAACGTGTGTTATGGGGTGTCTCTACGTTCCAGCAAATGCTGTAACATTGCCATGTCCTCCATTACACGAGACAATCCATTGACTGGCACATTTCAGCTGTCACTGACATATTACAAATTAGCAGATCCTCTTCTCTGCAGAAACTGTTTCTCTCTGCCATCTTGTTGTGCTCAGGTGGCCCAGCTCTCCTCAGGATGGGAAACGCACGGGAAGAATGACCGAACAAGTCACTGCCGTTAGGAAAACATCACCACACTTGAGAAGTTTTAATTAAGCTGGTTAAGCTGTTTAATTAAAACTATTTAAAAGGCCCATTCTCTCCTTTCTGTTATGGACTTTGAAGATCTTACAGCCTCAAAGAGTACAAAGGGGTCCAAAAGCAGCCGCAATGTAAATAAGAATTAGCGAATTTATTTTCACTGGCATTATTTATAGTTAGTGATCTTCTCATGTTGGCTTAATTATCAGCTGATTCTAAAAGGCTAATAATTTCACTCCATTGCCCTCCAGATCTGCTTCTCTTTCACAACTAGTTTAACAGATGCCAAAAAATAAAAAAAAAATAAAATAAAGGAAAAAGAAAGATTCAGAGTCTAAGTAATGCAGAAAATCGAGGCTGTGAAAAGAAAAGATTGCCAATTGCTGCAGCAGTGATTTGGAATTTGTTGCCCACCACATCCATCTGCTGAAAGTTGCTGTCTGTATGAGCAGAAACAGATCAAATCTTGTAGGTATCATTGTTCCTGGACTCGTACAACTAGATATATATATATAACTATATGTATATATAACTTAAACTAGATCAATAGCAGTTTCGAGGGATGCAATAGACAGTCAGTTCTGGTGCCTAAAGCTCTGGTTCATTTTGCCAGCTCTTCTAGCTCCTTGCACTGCCACAGGCAAAGACAATAACTTCTACAACTATATAGACAGGAATTGCCAGAACTTACCTTTAAATATCTGAACTCATCGATTTACAACAAGATTTGGGTCTTGGAAAACAAAATTAAAGTTTTATGGGGAAAAAATTTGCTAGGATCCAGATCCTGAGTAAAAAGGACAGTGCCGACAAACATTTAATATGTAGACACACAAAAACACCCTTCTGTGCATGTTCTTCTAAATCAACCATTACCTGAACTGCACCAAAACTGATCAGTGTGGAAATGAGCAGGAACACAAGACACCACCTTTGTGTATTCCAAACTGAGAAAATGGTGAAACTCGTGCAGAATAATTTATAGGGGTGAACATCAGCTAAGAAATTATGAACAGAGTGTATCACCTCCATGTGCTTGCTACCAGCTTACTTCCACAAAAACACTGACAGAGCATCCTGCTCCAATCCCTGCTGAACAGGACCAGCCACGCATCCAGGTCACAGAGAGGAGGAGCCAGGAAACAAGATGCCCTGCTCAGGATGTTTGTTCCATTTTACAGTCCAAAGACACAGAATTGAAATCCACGTTTCAGTAACTCAGCTCAGAACAGCAAATTCTGCAATTTCCACTGAGCGGGTCCCCAAACAGCACAACTGCTGTTCCACAACCAAATGTCAGCAGAGCAGCTGAGCCACACGCAGGCCTGGAAGGGAAAGGGAGAGCTCAGAAGCCTGGAAGGGAAAGGGAGAGCTCAGAAGCCTGGAAGGGAAAGGGAGAGCTCAGTGCTGACCAGGGGAATATAACAAAAAATCCTTCTGTGAAGCTGCTTGATGACATATGGCACATGGTTTGAGCTTCCCTGTGAATCCCTGTCAAGTCAATCTGCTTGGCAGAATTGGAATATTACATCAGATAACATCTCAATCCCAATTTCTTTCCGGATTGGTACTCTATCACACTCCCATTTTAGGCAGAAATGAAGCCCACAGCCCAGTTTGCCTCAATATGTAAGAATAGGTTTCTAATAGCTCCGTGTCACCTTGGAAAATTGAAATACCTCTTATTCTGATTGTATATGAAAGTATGGCTAAAACAAATTTCATGGCACTGATTAAGTGTCGTGTCCACTAAACTTTCCAATCCCATTATGGATCTTTCTTTATTGGTGTTTGCACTGGCTGCACGGTGAGGAAGAAAAATCAGATTTCAGGTGCTCCCAGGCATGACAAATAGGCACTGAATTGGCCTTGAGCACTGGGATGTAGTAACAGAGAGGAAATTGAAACATTCAATATTCTGAGGTGCCTGAGCCCTCTGCAGATGGCTCGTGAATACTAGTTAGTAATCTAACAAAAAAAAAAAATTCATTCAGTTTTGTTAGGGCTTGTTTTGTTTGTTTTGGCCTTACACTGGCAAAATAAATCATTTTAATGCATGCAATACAATGTGAATAATAATAATAATACACACATTAACTTTCAGGGAGCTCACCTCTAAATGAAATCAGTGCAAGATTTAGCAAGTCCCTTGCACAGTAACAAATCTCTAGTTTCAGGGGGTTGTGGTACATTTCTGTAATCAGGAGCTCTGTGGAATTTAATTCGAGGTTGCTGACAGAAAGGCTGGTAGTTGGGAGTATTTTAAACCTGTGACTGACAGTAACAGCAGTGCTGCAGTCTATTGCCTTAGTTGGACTATGTGTTCTGCTCACCTTCAACCCCACCATTTCATTAAATAACTTGATGCTTAAAAGCTCATCAAATTTAAATGCATTTCTATACGTTAATCTTTGTATATGTTTGCATTTTATAATTGGAGATATAATTAAAATGCAGAAATTGAATTATATGCTTTTATTTTGGGGCCTGTTTCTATCTGGCAAGTAGACCTGTGGAAAGAGATGAACTCCCAGATAAATAGAAGATTTGAAAATATTTATGTATTATATAATCTATTTTGACATTCACTTTTAGTGAATGAAGACAATATCAGCAGGGGTCTGATAATTAGGCACCATTAGCCCATGCATAAAGATAAATTTTAATCTGTTCTACTGCAGTGAAATTATGGAGGTTTAATATTTTTAAATTAAGAGCTTCTCTGGTTTATATTTTCATATATATGGAGGTGTTTCAATTCTGAAATAAATTTTAGTTTTAAAAAAGTCACAGTATATTAGAATAGTTATATTTCCTTTTAGAGTTGTCAGGTTCTTGTGAGACACAGCAAAAATTTCTGATTTGTTAACACAAATCTCCCTGATCTTCCAGCAAACATAATTCTGTAGCTTTAAATAAAATTAACTTAGATTGTTTGGGTTATAGGTCTGGTCAAATACGTGGAGCATGTTAAAGATCAGAACAACAAATTGGCTATTGCTCAGTAATATACACAGGTGTGACCCTGCAAAGGTCAACAACCAGACACTTTGTTCAAGTATGGGAAGTTAAAAATAGGCTGTGCAAGTGTAGTTTATATAAATTGGTGATGTACAGTGGCCTTTGAAGGTGAGTGAAAAAGTGTATTTAATTACTTAAAAATTTAATTGACCTGTACAGGGGAAAAATATGAAATATGAACAACCCAGAAGCCATATGAAAGAAATTAAGTGGGCCACTTTATAAGACCATTAAAATTTCTATTGATTTTGTGAATAATTGTGTCCTTGATTATTTTATCTGTCTTTCCGCACATTCAGCCATCCCCTACAAATAAAATTTAATTATTGTTTAGACAGAACCTGAGCACATCCTCAAGCAAAATAGTATAACTAGTGATGGCACAACAATTCAACAGCTCCCTGCAGCAGTACACAGAATCCATCCAAAATTAGATTGTGTCCCAGCAAGCTGCAAAACTACATTCTGCTGGCTCTCCTTATGTTATTAAACAAAGCCAAGTCACACAAAGGATGAAATGAGGTTGGTTGAATTCCTGTTTTTTCCCTTAAAGCCAGCACTCACATACTTACAGAGCCTTAGGACAAGCCTGCAGAGTGCACAAGGGCAGTGATTCCCTGCTGATGGCTCCCTCCTTCAGGAGCACAGAGGGAGGAGAGCTCTGTATTCCTCCTCAGGAGGAAGAACTGAATTAAACTTGCAGAAGGAAAGAAGCTTGTGGAGGATCACTGGGTTGGAGCAACCAGGACCCCTCAGTACTGCAGGGCTTGTGTAGTGCAGGTCACAACACTGAGCTGAGGTTTCAGACTGGCTGAAGACTCAGGAAGGTGTCACAGCACCACTTACATCCAGATCTGATCCCCAGTGGTAAAACTTACTTTATTTTGAGATGTTCTTCATGCCTCCTTTCAGTGGAAGAAGGGTTCTTTGGAAAGTACCATCAGCGTTAATACAACCAAACCCCACACCCAGCCGTGACATTTCTGTAAAGGTTGCAGAAATACAAACAAGAGCTGGACTCAACAGCTGCCTGTCCTCTATGCCAGTCCTAGATGCCAGCACAAAAAAACTGATTTAAAATTGCATGGTTTAAAATGTGCATCAAAAACTGGATTTACACAGGCTGGATTTATCACTAATTTTATAAGTACATCTTGTCACATTTTCCAGGCAGCTTGACCTTTTGAAACTACCAGCTATTACTGGCCCAAAACCATCCTTTAGGTTTAGAAGGTTTTTAAATTCAAAATATCCTTGGTACTTCTGTTTCAAGTAAAGATTAAAAGCTATTAAAAAGGAGTTTCACACTGAGCTAAACCCACCCCAGAATGATGTTATAAATATGCAGCGGCCCCAGGGAATAAAAACAAAAAAAGACCATTCAGCAAAAAAGCTGCTTCCTTTTCAGGATCAAATATGATCTTCAAGATCCAAGAGAAAATGATGAAAAAGATAAAAAATTACACAGAATGAGAACCTGAAGCAAAACTTAGAAATATTCTTCAGTAATATGTAAGGGAACAGGGAAATAATCATCAGTTTATGGTTCTAGATTGAGACACCCAAATTAATCTCACTGAGATGACCATACTCAAGGCTTGAGTAGAGATATCAAACTGCAATGAGACTGAGGAATTGATGTTACTGAATCCAAAGGAAAAGTAAAGCTTGGTGTTCTCAAATTCAGCATGTCCAATAGTCTGATAAAGAAAGTCTGATAGCATGATTTATCTAATAAATCTAACAAATTTAGTCTTGAAAAGAGAAAATACACTGTGTATGTTTTAAAAGGTTGGATGGAGTAACTGGGGAACTACAAATTCATTAGTCTGACCTCAATAGTGTGTGAGTCTCTAGAACACACTTTGAAAGACTTTATATAGCAGAGATAAATGGAAAAAAAATGATGATGATGGTCCTCTACATTGGCCAGAATAGCTTTTGCTTGTGCACTTTCTCAGAAGAGAAAACAGAAAGAAAAAAAAAAAAACAGAGGAGAAAAAGGAAAATTAGAACAAGAGTCTACACTTGTATGTAGGCAAATGAGCACACGCAAGGCAAACATGGAGCCATCATGTTTTCTGTAATATTCCATGTGCAGCTGTGAATGCTTTTACTAATTCCAGTTAATCTGCAGAGCTATGAAGTGAGGGAAGGGAGTGTTGGCCACGGTACTGGAGTCATCTCCTACTCCTCAAACACTGTAACCGAATCCTTCACATCCTCCTGGACTCTACCAGAGCTGAGCAGATGGAGCCTCACTAAGCTGCTCATTCAAACACAAATGCATGATAAAGCAATAAACATTAAGGCTTTGACATGATACCAAAGCAAAGGAACAGGAATAGTTTTACTAAATGTGCTTCTCACTTAAACCTTTCTGTGATGCTTCTAACGGAGTGAAGAGTTCGTGGTTCAGGACTAGCAGCATGCAATTAAAACTGAGTAAATCTGGCTAACATTTAAAAACAGTTACATGAAAACTACACAGAAGACACTGCAATAGCACAGTCTGACTTTGCTTTTATGTGATGCATCAACTTCAAGCAGCTCTGCAGTTTGCTGAGGGTTTATATCCTTGCAATTAAGGCAGAGCTCATCCCTGACATCCTGAACTAAGAGGGTGCCTTTTGGCTTGCTTTTAGGGTTTGTGGGGTTTTTGGTGTTTTTGTTTGTTTGGGGTTTTTTTGTTTGTTTTTGGTTTCGTTTTTTTGAAAGGCCTGACACTTTTCTCTTTCATACCTGCTCCAGCTGAAATTTGGAGAGCTTTTTTTCCCTTTCCAGCAGTCAGAGCTATAGAGAACAGATAAAATAAGGAAGACACCAAGGTCTTTAAGTTCTTCTTGCTCAGCTTTCTAATATAAAGATTTTTCTGCTTTAGTTCTTTTTTTTAATTCACTGAAATCTTAGGGTCAGTAGCCAGTGTGCCATTTAAGTATCCCTTTTTCATGATACCATTGCAGAAACCATCCATGCCTTCAGGATAAACACACTGAAAGAAGATCTTCTTTTGTTCTCTTTCCCATGGCTGAAGTTTAATTGCTTGCACCCACTGGATTATAACTTCAATTTAAAGGGGTTTTCTTCATAAATGCAAAGTAGGATTCAGAGTATATAGAAAGACAGATGGGGCAGAAAAGGGTAAGGGATCCACAAGAAGAATAATGAGTTTTCTCCCGCTTTGTGGATCTCTTACTGTGATTCTGACATACACTTCCACCTGTCAGAGTAATTCTGACTGCAAACTTCTTCATAGCAGCTCTTTTGAGTTTAAGAACATTGCCACATAATTTGTGATCTTGTGCATTCCAGCCCCTTACACATGGCCCTACTGTTTTGTCAGGATGCATTCCTGTCTCCTTTTATTAAATACCCTGAGGACAATATTAGTTGCAACACAATTAGGCAAAGAAGAGAATGTGGAACGAAGTCTTAATTTTGAATTCCCTGACCAATCCCATGGTTCAAATAGAAATAAAGAGTATGGAAGAAATCCAGACAGGAGAAGGAGAACACAGTTTTCTCTGCTTATTCAAAGGATAATGATGTCCTAAGGGAGCCAATAAAAGAAAAGGAAATTGTGAGAAGGACACCTCCAGTACATCTAGTAAATCTTGTAGGAAAACACAACAAAAATCAATAATAAGAAACTATTTGTGAGGATGCTAAATAAAGCAAGCCAGGAACAAGACTTTTGAAATGCATGTGTTGTAAGCTGAATTCTAATACCTCAAAATAATTATTCATAATCCAGGTTGAAATTCAATAAGGGTGTTTACCCAGTGCCTACCTCTTCTTTTGTGCAACTTGACTTTATATAAATGATCAGGGAAAGAGACACGTGGCAAACCTCTTCAGCACACTACAGTATTCTCTCAAAACAATGTTTGCATTTACCCAAAAGATGTGTGCATGTTTAAGAAAAATAGTCCATGTCCTATTTTGTTCCATTTGCATGGATGGTTAGTCCTGTTAAAGCCTATTGATTTTTATGTAAGAGGAACAGCAAAACAAAAGTGTGAGTTCAGAACACCAAAGTCACAATGCTGCAAAGTCA
Source organism: Myiotriccus ornatus (assembly GCA_036023395.1). NCBI lineage: Eukaryota > Metazoa > Chordata > Aves > Passeriformes > Tyrannidae > Myiotriccus > Myiotriccus ornatus. Next base: position 5,314,488 of record JAYRBT010000181.1, read on the forward strand.
CCACTTCACAAATACACCAGCAAAGTCCAGGAGTATTCCAAAGTATTCCAAAATCAGCCTGGCTATTCTATGTAGCAGACATAACAGTGTATTTTATATATGCTACTCATTTAAAAGGGACAATCAGATTTTCATCTAATTATTTCAATTATCCGTTTCTACTGAAACTAAGCACAATAAAGAAAGAGTCTAAAAGGCTTTTGCATAAGTTTGGAAAGACTTGAGGGGAAAAGTCACTGAGTGAACTAGAATGACACTTGACAGAATGCAGGAATGAATCTTCAGGTGTGCTATAAAAAATATGGATTCAAAAAAAGTAACCCACCCAAATATACACATACTTCTAGTCCGATATTTACACAAATAAAATAACTTGTATTCACTAATGACCACAATAAACCTCCAAAAGATGGGTTCCTAAATACTTATGCATCGCTTTGAACTCTGGAACTCTCTTAAGTGAATTCTTTTGAATGAAAACTGCACATTTCAGCAGTACTTATGTTTTCAGGTAATCCAAAATTCATCTGAAAGTTCAAAGAGATTCATACATAAAGTATTGGCATTTCAAGTGGCTGACTCTTAATCTGTCAAATGATATATCTTAAAAACTACAGCAGAAGTCTGTTTTCAGAAGACTTAAGCTCTGGTCATGCACTGGAGTTTATCAATAGCAAAAAAGCTTGGCAAAGATAGAGGCTGTGGTTGAAGTTCGTATCAGTACAGCCAAGGTCCCAAAGAAGACTTTCTGTCTCACTAAAAGCTTTTTTAAAGATTTAACTAGAAAAATGCTAATGTTACTGTAAGATGTCTCTGCACTGGACCCACATTCACCCTGAAAGAGTTTCCCACACATTGTCACAGTTATTAAACATGAATGCAAGTAATGAGTATAAACAAGAAGTCCCTTTTCAGTACCACAGTAAGCATGGTGTTTGCATTTCAGGAACTGATGAATGATGACAGTGGTAATTCTTAAATTATTTACTGCCATTAAAATAACTCTTACTCTAAATATGCAAGCGTAAAGTACAGGAAAGGTTCAAGGGAAAAACCTTCAATTCTTATTCTTTCATCATATTTTATAACTTAAAAATTAGCTATATCCAAGTCTTAGAACACTTAATAATTGCGTTTTCACCTTCTATTTTTCCCTTGAGAGGTGCTTTATTACGTGGGTGCACAGCTGAGTAAGGATGGTCTGACTGACCTCTCCCTTCTCTTAAAAGTCCAAGATGAATTTCCACTTACTATAAATGATCAAAGTTTTATGGACTAATGACAGTTTAAAATACTTTTTCCCCCCCACTTTTACTGCAGCCCTGTCATTAAGACTAACAATCTGAAGTAGCTAAGAGAATGAGTAAGCAAGATGATTTACACAGATGATAGTGCGATGGTAAGAAGTGGGGAAACATTCTTTAAAATTTTTTTTGTAGCTGAAGCATTAAAAAGATTTACACCAAGGTCTTTAAGTGAAAAGAGAGCATTGCCAAAGAGATCTGGCAAGCTCTTCTATCAATAAAATACTCTGATCCATAAATTTAGTCAAACCCTCAACTTAAAAGCTGATTAGAAGTCAGAAGGATCTTGCTTTGTTACCAGGGACAGCCCACCAATCCAGTACCCAAAGGGATTGCTTACAGAAATTGGAAAGGAGAGCAACACTTCTATAAAATCTTCACCACCATGGCATCTTCTATACTTTTTTTTTTTTTTTTCCAGGATGCCATGTACAAAAATTGAGGAACTACTTAGCATGAGAGAGCACAGATTCTAATACAGAGCAAAGTCATATGGAAATTATTTAGGCCTGGACACGGCAGTAAAACCTGGCTGATCTCTACCATATAACAAGACTTAGGAAAAATCATGCCACGGCTTATAAGGCTTGGGGTTTAACTTCTTTCATAATGTGCTTCAGATAGAGGTTAATTTAGAACAAGCTTCTACCATTTTTATTCATTAGAAATAGCCTCAGAAGGCACTAATCAGACCTAATCAGGCATAGGGGAGGTTCAGAGTCGAGGCTTGGTTTTTGTGACTGTACCAGTACATGCATTTGGAATTTGAAAGCAACAGTATCTGATGCATTTCACAGCAAAATTTCAAGACAAACCACAGAAAGAACACTGGAGGAATGCTGTTGCTCAGTACCTCAGAACATTATTATTTGTTGGGTGCTAAAAATGGTCTGAAGGTTGTAAAACATGAGTGTTTTGACAGCCCTTGCTTCCAGATCAGCTGTTCATGACATTTCCATCAATTTGGATTGCAGCCCATCCAGATCTAGAAAACAGGTGCCATCCAATCCTGGACTTCACCCAAAACCAAAGAGTAAGGATAGATACTCATATGTCCTCACCCTCACCCTGAAACTCTGAAGAGAGTGACAAACTTTATATAGGGTACCCCAACAGCCTGATTCTAGTAGGAAGAAAAGCAAGGGATCAAAGAGGAGGACAAGGAAAGGAGTCTGTTGGTTGCTTGGTCATTTTATGCCACAGCAATTCATGCATCTCTGCTGCCTGAGGGCAGCAGGTTGCCACTATTTTGACACCTCTGAGCCAAATTCTTTAACCCCCAAACAGAAATACGTCGAAAGAAATCCACTTGGATGGCAGCCACTGCACACATCCTGTGCAACTTTACTCTGAACCTGAATGAGGACACTGCCTGGGCTAACTGATACATCATAATAGTCTTGAGTTTCTATGGAAAAGTTTTGTAAGAAGCTGAATATCATTCAGGAATTGTGCTCATCTAGCCCAACAAGGATGGAAGAGAAAGACACTAAAAGGGGAGGAACCCTCCATGACCAACACCACCTTTTTCAGGTCACTGCTGTGATTTGGCAGTCTATAGGCAGGCAGAAATGTCAGGAAATTTAAACTCTGGTTACACAAAGGTTACAAACACTGCTGAAAGCATTTACAAACACATCCTTGGAAAGAGACAGACCCCACTCCTCTTTCTGCTCGGCCTTTTCTCAAATGAACTTTGAGCACTTGAAGGTCCAGTTTCCAATTCAGTTTTTGCCCAGGTCTTGGGCTACATACTGGACAGCATCAACACCCAGCTGCAATGTAGTGTCACAAAACCCAAGTATTGGTGTGGTAAAATAATTCATAGAGAGCCAATAATGCATCAAAGGAAAGTCAACCTACAAGTCTTCTTGCCAATATTTTATCTCCATCATGGAATACAGTCCTCTGTCCAACCACAGATATTACCTGTTGCTGTCTAAAACACATTTAGTGACTCTTGTGGTATTCTGAAAGAGGTCAGGAGAAAAAAAAAAAAACACACACACACACAAACAACACAACAACAACCACCACACACTGAAGATCACTAAAATTCTGACCAAAAAAAAACCAAGGAAAAATTGGCAAGCACTTTCATGAGTAAATAAACTCACTATTTCAAATTGTAAGAGAACCTGTCCCAGTGTTACAAGCGTTCATTCAGACACATACATTCACATGTGCATAAGGAGGCTCCAAAGATGGATATGTCATAAATAAGAAAGAGGCCAGAATGTGGAGTGACAAAGATTTAACTGAACACAGGGATTTAAAGCTGTTTTAGGAAGGTGCTTTTTTCACATGCACTAGTCTGGAGAGGGATACCTCTTCTGCAAATGCAACTTCATCAACTCTCCAATGGCAGATGGTAAGTGTGGTCATAAACAGAATGATGTTACCCTCTGGTCAACATCCAGATATATGATCAAGTTTTCAGGATTTATGTATAGGTTCCTCTTTCACTGAAGGAAGATTTGTGTGTATTTCTTCATTTATATAAAAATGTTTAGGAAAATTTAGCAGGAAACTATCATAGAATCACAACGTTTTCCACCCCTTAGCATCTTGTACAGCAGCCTGGGAAACCAAAACAGGTCATGCATTGAAAAACAGTTTTCAGAACAATTCATTAAAATGCACTGAAGAGTACTTGTTGCTGACATATCCTCCCCAGATGGTGTGTTGAGTGCACACATGCAAGCCCTCATCCCTTACAGACCCGTCTCAAGAGACCGAGTGAGAGAGTTGAAAGTGGGAAGACACTTTACTCATCCAAGTACGAGAGGTTAGAAAGGTTGAGAGGGGATTACAAATGTCATTTTTGTACCGAATCTCTTTCACACTGAGCACTGTTTACTGCACACGTTCACACAACAGTGCCCTTTGGCTGCACAGTCACAGAACCATTTCAATCTCAAGTATCTTACTTGAGGGAAGTGCTCTGTATTTCCCTTGTTTTCAGTGTGTTTGGGAAAGACACGAAAACTTACTCATAAAGAAGCGGTTTCTTTTCTCACACATTTTTCCTCTCACATGAAATTCAAATTTTGCATACTGCATATTGATTAGTTGCATAGTGTTGTCATTTGTAGCACTTCACAGAATCACAGAATATATTGAGTTGGAAGGGACCCACAAGCCTAAACCACCACTTTTTTCAATCATTTTAATTGCAGATTTTTTATTCTGAATATATTCTTTTTTCAACTTCCTCTTTCAATTACTGGATGTTCTTCTACAGAGAACAAATGAAAGGAAAAGTTGAGGAATAAATTTCAAAGTGTTTGTTGCAGAGTCCCGATGGTGCCTGTTGTCAGTAGATGGCAGCATGTGGCCGCTCAGCTCACACGGGCTCTGCCAAAATGCTTACAGGGGAAAAAAGCTTTCAGCCAGAAACAGTTGGGTCTCTGTAAACTCACATCCCCATGTGTTTTTTCACAGCAAAATATTGTATTCAAGTCTCTTAAAAATCCTTCAGGGACTGAGTCGAACAGTGAAGTTTTCCTTGATTCTTGGTTTTGTTTTGATTCTGTGTTTTTATTGTAGGCTTGTTTGTTTTTAAATGAGATTTACACAGAAATTTAAAGATTTCTGTAAAGCGGAGATAATCTGGACAAAGTCTCTTGGTACAGACACTCAGAAAGGTTTGTAAATTTGGAATTCCAGCCCTGCATCTGCAGTTCAGGACATCAGTTCTAGCAATAAAAACAGCTTTTCTAGCCCTGCCTCCACAGAATTCTTGACTACACAAGCTGTTTTTCTGCTATCAAACAATACACACACATACATAATGTTTGCTCTCTTTCCTACCTGTATAAAAGGCAGCAGCTGTGTATCTAGGCACACCTAACAAACTTAAAATAAAGAATTCCAAAATTTTACTGCTCTCTCGAGTCATTTTCATATGATAATTTAAATGGAAACAAAACCCAAGTAGGTACCATGTACAGATTTCAGTCATTCCAGCTTCCTAATTCTCTACATTTTCCAATACAAAATGGCCCTGAGATAACAAGCACTGCTGTTTGCACTTGCAATCTGCAGTCTGCTCCTATGAGTAAGCAATTATATAAAGTGCTGTGGGCAACATAACAAAAGTGTATTTTTGTATGTAAGGTTTATTTCAATTCATGTGATGTGGTTCTTTCAGGTTAGGAAATTTAGGGTGCATTTATAATAGAGTTTTCACAGTGGATAGGAAACCTTCTCTCTCCTACCCCTGTTAATGGAGCCTGGATATATTCTTTTCACTTTCTGACAATATAGAAGCTTAACAGTGTATTTTATTGATAATTTTTCAAAAGTGAAAAGAATTGACAGCCAGCTCCTGCATCCCCGGTGTTGTGTTGATGCTACAGCCAGAATGACTTGGCCATTTCAAAATAAATGTTAAAGAAACAAGAATCTAATCTGCATTTCTGGTGTGTTTTTCTTACCTGACATGTTCTCATCAGCCTTCTTCTGTCCCTCAGAAGCACCTAAAATTCCACATTTTCCACGTTGCATGTAGCAGCTGCTTCAGCACTGTAGTGAAAGAAAACCCTTCTGTCAAACAATAATACATTGCTTTTATATTACAACATATCAAACAACTGATCTTCATGAAACAAGGCCTCAGGAGGGCCTTCTAACATGTGAAAGGACATAGAAGTTCATGAAGCAGCGAGTCCATTTGGCTTGAGCTTGTAAGGGTGGTTCACATGGGTCCCATGCCAGAGGTGGGATAGCTGGAATGTGGAACGCTGATGGAAGCACTGGCTGTGAAGCCTCTGCTCCTCATGGGCTCACGTGCCACTGCATCCTTCAAGCATCTGAGGTCTGGACACCCAATCAGAGCCTCTCCCTCCCATCTCCTGCTGCCCCAAGACTCTCAGTGCCTGTCAGGAGGAGCATGTGCTCCCCAAAACTTCACCTAGCAGCAACTTGAATTATTTAATCTCGGTCTGTCAAGGAGCAGTTGAAACCAGCTGCTCATTCCTGGAGAGCATCATTAGGCAATTATTGCTGTAGACTAACTCAAAAAGTTCAAATTTCAATATGTCTTTGAAATTCGGTGTGTTTTGAGGTGCAACAGATGAACTGCAATGAAGGATGTAAAAATCCTTTGCACTGCTGAGCAACATTAATGGAGTAAAATGATGATGGGATTTAACCACCCCCAAGGTAATGGCAGTAACATGACAACAATTATAGTAAAGAATGGCAGTAAAAGATCTGTATTAACCTGATATTGTAAACACAGGGAGACAGATTTTCAACTACTCCACTACTTCTAATGCTGCACTTATATGTCCTACTTGAAACTTTTGCTTTGCAGTTTCAAAGGACACCTTGTATTCTGCATGACAACTGACAATACAGTTCTTTATCTCTTTGATAAATACACTTCTCATCCTCTGATTTCTATTTTGTTACCTCTTTTTCCTTATTACCTCACCATTAATCCCTACTTCCACTCTGAACTTCTCTTTGCCACTGTTTCCTCCCCTATTTCTTCAGGTCTTAATAAATTTGACGTATCATAACACTGGGGAGGAGGGAAGAATCTTCTCTGAAGTCGCATTTAACAAAGATAAGGTTGAAAGAGGGGCAACAGGATCTAATGTCATTGTATATTTAAATGCTGCTAATAGTGCTTGAGCAGGCATGCCAGAACTCACCAGCTGTCCCTAAAGGTACAAGCCAGCTTTCTGCCTCCTCACATTATAGCCCAGTTTAACCTCTGCTGTAACATATCTCAGCACAAAAAGATAATAAAATCTGCTTCTCTAGAACCAGAGGTCTAATTTATCTGCTTTCAGAAATATGACGTTAAGTAGAGTTAGAAATTCAAAGATTACACTCAGTGTTACAGATAAATAACACAGCTGAAATTTAATAGTATTACAGTATTGTTTGAAACAGGGGGTTAGAGCTTGCATAGCAGGAGAAGATTGTTCACAGATATCTGTATGTATATGAGATATATATCTGTAGATATATTTTTATGTGTATATATACATATAATCCAATAGACATATAAATAATATTTTCTATGTGGACAAATTATGATACAATAAAAATTAAGCAGAATTTGGCATAAATTTGAGTCATGCATGGGAAATAGTTGTGGATATAGAAATATGCAATAAATTAAGCCACAATTAGCAGAGGCAAGAAGCTAACTGTGCTGCCTCTAGCTAACAGAACAGCCACTGAGTTGCAGGTAATAATGTCTGATCTAGACAGTTTTAGATGTTTAGGTTAATTGGCACCTAAATGGAATTATAAAACTACAGGTCAAAATTCATGAGGAGCCAGATTCTCACTCCCTGACCTCACTATTAAGAAGCAAAAATAGGGCCTACAAATAATAAAGAGAACTAATTTCTAGATAACTGTGTGAATATAAAGGATCTGGATAGTTAATTTTGGCTATGTTCATCTGAATTTGCAGCTTCTAATATTTTCAATAGGCTTTTCCAGGCTACTACATGTTGTGTATTTTCCAGCATTGCCTGCATTAGGCAGCCCTTGTCCTTATGCAAATTCTTGTACTTACAAAACTTGTTCACTTAACTGCTTATAAAACAACTTCTCAGTTCACACACTGACAGAAAAGTTTCTAATAAAGTTTCAGCCCCCATTCTCTCCATAGGTGCATCAATGCTTTGGAAATGAAGCCAAGTCACAGAAATCAGGCCTAGGTTAAAGAGGCAATGCAGCTGCAGAAGCCAGTTGTGATGCACAACTGGAAGCTCCCACTGGTGAAACCACATCTGAGTTTCAAAAGCCTAAGCACAATAGTAATAAGCACAGTAATAACCTGGCCTCATCCTGAAGGAGGAGTGGGAATGAGAAAGGAGAAAGAAAGATGAGGGCACAAAATCAGCTGAGGATCTAAGCCATGCTTAGGTAAACCAAGGGCACGATTTGATGCGGTTTCCTCTGCAGTCAAAATGTTGGGTACATAATGGTCCCACTCTGAGCCACTTTAGGCAACTTCTAACAGGCACAAAGAGATTCTGGAAGTGGGTGATACACCATGTAAAAGCACAAACCAATTCATCATTGTCTAATACACAGAAATGATTGCTGGGATTAACGAGCTCCAAATCCAGTGGCTGAGAAGTTCACTGCTCCAGAGATGTCATCCAGCCAACATTTGCTGAACAGGCAAATCATATGAGGCAGCTTTCCTCAGTCTGTCCTTGGGACAGGTTGATTATTGCTGCTGCAGACTTGTCATCCTCAGCCTCCTTGTTTTCTCCTTAGGATTGTATACCTTTCCTATTTGTTTTTCCTTTTGAATCCTTGAGCTGCCAGCTGTGCCCTTCTCACCAACCCTATCTGCAGTTTCCCCTTCTTGCTTTGCAGGGCTCTGTTCCATGCAGGCTTTTACAGCTCCTGCTATCAGGTCAGCAGGTTGCTCAGGAGTCTGAGCTGGGGCTGCACAAGCATCGCTGTGTTCACGCTGGGTCCTGGATCACAGACAGCTCAATCGCTGGGATGAGGTTACAGGTACAACAGGCTGCTCTGGAAAACTATTGACATTCTCTTACCACCTCTTTTATTGTCAGATCATGTTGCTGTGAGGGAGCAGAGAGCAGCAACACACACTTAATAAAATAAAAACCTCTTCGCATCTCACTCAACTCTGACACAGCAGTGATAGCAGGAGAGGATTCGCTGTTTGGGAGCACTGAGCACACAAAGGCAGGCAGAAGGACATAACAGACCTCTTCATTTGCACTGAGAAGTTAAGCAACAATAAGCCTACTTATGCCTGCAGATGGTTCAGTGCCTATAATGTTTGGTTTGGGTTTTAATGCAGAAATATCAAAAGCTGTTACTGGTAATGCTGAGTGACCTCCTGCCTACAGTCAGTGATTTTCTTTTAATACTGAACACATACTACAGAGCGACTGATCATATTTTGAGACTCATTAAGCAGTCACAAGTGGAAGGAAAAGAGGCACTAGCTCACTATCTGTGCCCTGACGAGCAATAGCAGGATAAACCACTGCCAGCACTCCTGCACACTCTGGGAATGCATCAGCAAGGAAAGGTTGGTGTGTGTAACCAGCAACATGTGCCAGATGTGACACTGCAGGAAAAACACAGGAAGAAGCAAAAAGGCATAATGGATATAACAGCCCTACATATGGCTGACTGTCTCTCCTGTGAGATGAAGAAATAATCACATTTAACTGCATGAACCCACTGCTTTATTCAGCTGAACAGCCAAATGAGTGTTTTCCACCTTTTCTCAGCTGGAAGGCCCTTAAAATGTTCCAACATTCCAACACTGTAAATGTAAACCACCTTTTAAATACCATGTTTTCCCCAGTTATTCTTATTGATCCCTGAAAAGAAACGCATCAAACTCAGGACAACAGGTCAGCAGCCACTGAACTAGACCTTTAGCATAAGCAGGAATCTGCAGTGGGACCATTTCCATTCACACATACAGAGAGCTGCTAAAAGAAGCTTGCAAAAAAAAAAAGTAGTAAAGCATTTCCCAATCCTCTCAAACTGCTGTGAAGAGAAGGAAAAATGACAGATAGAGCCAGACATAAGCCACTTCAATGTAACTTGTTTTTTAATTCTTTATAATGTCCCAGCATCTTTCCACTCCTTGCAGTAAGGTTTGTCTTGCCAAACCCCTTCTGTTAAGCACTAGTATCGATTGATTTCATCCTGAATACTGGTTGTCCTAGAAAACTAAGTATGGTAAGTGTTTCTAGAAAATTGCCACAAATGCTGTAAGCTTATGAAGTTGCAATTACTACACAAGAATTCCTGGTAACCTAAAAGCTTTCAGAAATAACTTTGAAGGATATGTGCCAGATTCCACCTAACTAAACTTATGTCCATAGTTGCTTTGATCTGACTGGGGCATCACTACTGATGAGAAAGCACAGAGCATTATGTGTTTATATCAATTTTTTGACTCCTCAAAATGAATTTTGAACACTCTATTGAAGATTTCTATTTGCTTCACTGAACTATTTGCAATCTGGCTACAATGTGCCTTATGTGATCTGAGAATAAGGAGGGAACTGCACTACTGCATGAAATCCCAAGATGTCTTTTATAAATTATTTAATCCCATAAAGCATATTTCCCTTGATTCCTTACTTTATTCATGATATTTGCTGGCTGAAAAGTTACAGTAGTACTTGTCTTCACTAATCATCAGAAGAAGGCCATTAGGGTATTCATTTTGGTAACACTTTTGAAAAATGGCTTTTGGTTTGAGAAACCTAACTTCTCTCATGCACCTGGGCATTTTCTTGTCTTCTTCCCTCCTGATTCCACTCTCAAAAGAAAAGAAAAATTAATCTGTCACATCTTTCTTTCTCTAACTCTGAAACTTTTAAAGATGGCAGAGGCTTTTCAACTTATCTTACAACCATAAAAAATTGACAGAACTCTGCAAGAAAAATGAGAGCATGATAGATTTGTCAAAGACTCAGTGGATAAAAATGAATGCAACAGGACATATAAATACCTCTTTCTGCTGCAAGTGAAAGAAAACCCTCTCCAGAGTCACCAGCAGGAATATGCCATTCCTCATCTTCCAGTCAGACCAAGTTTACAGCTTAGTCTCCCTGTTGGCAGAGGGATGATGTCTCCTATTCAGTCCAGCAGTATCAGGCCTGATGATACTGGTGGTACTCAATTTTGGACTCCTGTAACTTCAAGGCCAATGAAGGCCAATTGCTACCACAGTTTCCAGAACCAGGGAAACCTCCAATTTCTGTTCTGGTTCTCTCAAAGGTAATGAAACATTCACCACTGTATTTCAATTTTCATACCGGTATCTATTCCCTGGATGGTAGAATAAAATCTGAGGTCAGCCCAGAACAAACTGCACTGTGACCTTACCCAGGAATTGGTGATAGGTCACTCATAAATCATTGCTGCTCTCTTCAGATAACACAAGTGGTCTCACCACCCCATTTTTAGACAGCTTGCCCTTATTGAGAGGGGTTTTTCAGAGCAAAAGGCAAAGCTAAATAGCACTGACTGGAGTATGTGGCAAACTGAATTGCAAACCCATGGCCCTACCCCAAGCCTCTGGTCCAAAAAAAAAAAAAAAAAAAAAACCAAAAACCCCCCCACAAAACAGTTTCTCCAAGCCAGATTCTTTTTCCCCACATTTGATTGAATTTCAAGCACCCAGTCTCCAGAGATCCCAGACTTTTCAAACAATATCCCAACAAATGAAAATTAAAAAAAAACCGACAACATGAACTACCTTGTTTCAGGGAAGATTCCCGAGGCTCTCTGATTTATTCCAGTGCTCAACAAAAGAGCATCTTCCCAGTAGTTTGGCCAATTCTCCAAAACAACTGTGCCAGCAGCTAGAGTCTGATTTTCTTATTCTCTTCATCCGTAGAGGGAAACAGTTTCTTCAGAGGGCCAAAGCGTAGCTTCATCCAAACTTCCTCAGCGGTTCTGGTCTGGATTCTAAACATAAAGAAGCTTGTGTTGATTTCCTCAGTCCTGAACAAACCCTCCCAAGGTAATTCCCTCTTCCTCCAACAGCTATGAACCCAGCTGAGCCACAGTTTAAAAGGAAGGTGGAAGGAGCTGTGCTTCCCCTCCACCTCAGCTGCCTATTGACAAGCTTACAGGCAGGACCTGGGAAACACAAGTTCCTCCATAGTAGCATGAGGGAAGCTCAAAAAATTCCCTCTTTCCCCGGGATACGAAAATGTCTTGTGAATAATTGCTTTGGCATTGTGGAAGGTGATAAGGAAAACAAAGAATCTGTGTCAGTTTTCAAAAACCAACCAGTTATGGACTTAGCCCTAAGAACTTGAGGTTTTTGTCAGCCTGCTCTAATTGTTCCCATAACAAAATGCACGTTCTGGATGTTTTATGAACAGTTTTCTCTCGTGAGGCACCAAAGGCCACTGGGATATGTGCTGGGCCAGATTTAGAATAATAAAAAAGAGCAACACAATCTGACATCTGCTGATAAACAGTGTGAAAATAGATGCAGAGCACAATGTTGTAATTGGTATTCAAGTCACTGCTTATGTTGGAAATGATGTAAATAAAGACATAACTATTTTGGCAAAATTGGCCAGAAGAATAATGTTTTTAAAAACCACATGGAACCTGCTTAAGGAATAACGAGATATGTTTTTCTCTGTCTTTGAAAAAAGTTCACTTGGGCATTTTGTCGTTCCTTTAGGCTATTTATATCCATGACACGTTAAAACTCTATTAAAAATAATATATTTGTGTTGTCTTTTAGAACTAGCCAGACTTCACCTTGATATTAGTAATTGTACATGTGCTATACAGCTATTTTCTTATCACTCCTCATGTGAAAGTTGACAGTAAAAAAATTGCATCTTTTTATGTAAGAGATTATGACAGAATTGTCACAAAAATGAAGGGGAAGTGGATTTGGAAGCATTCACTGAACAGTATTTTTTTCTGTACTACACTAATGCAAAAGCAAATTTAATCTCTCAAGTCACAGTCATCATTTTAGCATAGCTCTGGGACTTTTTTTTTCCATATTATAAAGTTGGATTTTTTTTTTTTTTAACAGAATTACACAGCAAATATTTTTGACATAATACAGATTTGCATCTTTCATCTCCTGGATTAAACATAAACCACATGTTAGAGCTGTGCTGATATGGTTTATTCATATTCTACAGAAAAAAATGTTAAAAATTTAAATTAGAAAAAAAAACCAAAATAAACAAAAACAAACAAACAAAACCTTCAAAGCTAAGAACTTAGAACTAAGAACTAAGAACTTAGAACCTTAGAGATAAATTAAACAGGGTAGCCACAGCATAAATGACACGAGGGTTCATTCTAAATGAGAAAATATTCCTTTGCAAGAAATTAACTGATTAAATAATTTATCTATTTATGATGAGAAAAACATATTAAAAATTTTGAAGGTAGGAAAAAAAAACCCTGAGAGTGTTAATACAGGGCCACTCTGTCCTCAAATGTTATGATTGCTGTCTGGGTATTTAGTATTACAGTAACTCCGGCTATTATGACTTCTAAAAACAATTTGATTTAATAGCTCTCCTTACCCAGTTACAGACAACTCATTTTCCTTTAAAGCAGAATTTGTGTAATTACTTTTCCTTATTATTATACCTTGCAAATTTTTTTTCGTGCTCTTGTTTTGACATAGTTTATAAGCTTTGGAAGTTTAACTATTCTAGTAAATTATAATATATGTAGTAGACTTTAAAATAAAAATAGGGAGAATTTGAGCACTTTAAAATAAAAATAGGGAGAATTTGAGCAATCTTAACTTTCTACGAAGTGTAAAGCACTAATTTAAATTTAAACTAATCTACTTCTGGAGTACCCCCTGCACTGTGACATAGAAATATATACAAAATACTGTGAGGGATACAGTAGATTAAACAGATAACGTGTTTCACCTGTCAGAGCAGTTCATATGGTTCCAGTTCAAGAAAGTTTCTCTGTTCAAGGTATTTATAGGTGACTAACGAAAATGAAGTTGGGCAGATGCTGAAATTATTTCTTGCAAAGCACTTTCATACAGGCTGCAGCATTTCTCTGAATGGGAATTACTCATCATCAAAGAACATTCAATTCACAATAAAAACCCCACATAAATAAATCTTAAAAAAAACCACACACAAATAACATGTTTTTCTTGTGATTGTTACAGCTGAACTCTTGCAAATTCTTCCTCACATAATCAAATATTATTATTAATTTTTGATGGAAATTTTGGTCCAGTTTCTGTAAAAGCATGAATATCAGTCACCAAATGGTCTTACAGGTCCTGTTGTATGAATTCTCTTAATATTTGCTCAGATATTTTGCCCAGCATTAAACTTTATTAACAATTACAGGTGTCTCTGTCTATTCATTCCTTCATGCTTATAAAAAGGTTTAAAATGTATTGATTACCACTACTGCAGTTTTA
>JAYRBT010000181.1:5328828-5417705 GCA_036023395.1 Myiotriccus ornatus
CAGGTGTCTCTGTCTATTCATTCCTTCATGCTTATAAAAAGGTTTAAAATGTATTGATTACCACTACTGCAGTTTTAATTAATGACCTGCTCTCACCACTCTTCTTCCAGTATCCTCAACATATCTGCTAACAGTTTTGTTTTATCCAAAGGACTGTATTTGTCCACAAAATTCGATCTGGATGTGCCTTTGTATTTACACACAGATCTGTGCTCATTGGTAAACTGTGTTATACTTCACTTGCTTGGCTTTTTTAACTCCTTTGAATATACGTAAAATCTGGGAACACGAATTAATAAGTACTGGTGATTCATTTATCTTTCAAATGGTTTTTTGAGATGAAAAATCAAGTTAAAGGGTACAGAAAAAAAAAAAAATAGCTGAAAGTGGTGTTCCCTCATAGCCTTCTTAAACTCAGCTTTAAATCTGAACGTGCAATGAACTGCTTTGAGCATCTGGACTAGAGTCTGTCGGTGCAACAGCACAGATCCATTACCTGGATTAAAGAAGGAGCAGACTATAATTCCCTGTTTAGACCAATCACTATGGAAAAAACCAGCACACTGGATGCACTGGGCAAAGAGACCTTTTGTGCAACCCAAATTAGAGGATGGGACAGAAGATTCTGAGGAATGGGAGGACCGAGAAGTACTGATGCAGAATATGTCAGCTTGGCAAGTCTTGCCTGGTGAAACAATGTTACTGATAGTCCCGAATGGACCTAAGGAAAATAATTAGTGGAATACAAAAAAATAGGAAGCTGAAACAGGCTTATTTGCCCAGTGTGCAGCTTGGATATTTAGAGCAACCAGTCATAGAAAATCAATTCACAATGATTTAAAAAAAAAAAAAAAAAAACAACCAAACAAACAAAAAAACACCACAGCTTCACACATTTCAAATTAAGTTAATGGATAAGCAAAAATAGGCCTGCAACTTGGGTTCCTAATGTCTGAGTGCCAAGTGTGCTAGGCCTACCTAACTAGATAGAAATTAGCTTAATATTTAAAGATAAGAACTGACCACCAAAAATGGCATAATATTGATAATCAAAGCTAATGTGTTTATTAGAGGTCAGAAAGTGTAATAATGTGAGAATCATAAAAAAGTCGCATAAAAGGGTACACAAGATTCTTCAGACTCATCCAAAAGTACATGGAAAGGAAAAAGCCAAGGCACCGTCTCTTTGGAAGGAAATTAATCTCCCCCAAATTAATCTCCTACTTTAGTTTTCTATATGAATGAAGATTCTGAGTATTAGGGCAAATATAACTATTCAAAAGGCAGGAGAAAATGGAAGTGGAAGTTACAACACCCCCATTAAAATCCAATTGCAAAGGCTGATAGGATCAGACAAGTGTAGATGCAGAAGTGGTTGTGGACAATCTTCACTCCAGAACTCTGGAATTACCAACGTGGGCAACTGCAAGTCAGACAGAAGAGATCTGCAATAAAGCCATAGAATCAGGGATGATGAATATGTAGAAAAGCAAATTCAAATCTTATCCCTAAGAATATGAGGAGAAACACAGTGTCAGCAAATATGAGCTTTAGAAATATGCAAAGCTGCTGAAAGCAAGCTGAAGGAGGAGAAGAAGGCTTGGAAACATGGATAAATAGAAAATGGGATAAATTCATCTGGATTTTGGTTTGGCTTAAGGGATTTTTTTTAGAAAGGTAGATTATTCTGGGATGGCAAATATTTCATTACCTGCCTTTGATTAAGCTGCTAATTTTCTAGACAAATGAAATAGGGTCTTCTATCAGCATTTCAGTCAAAATGTGATTGGATGCCATGTGGGAAAAATAGATGGGCTGGAGAAGGTGACTGGGAAAAAAGTTGTGGAGAGGGTAAGTGTGGTTTAACAGGTTGTGTTCAGGGTTTGGAAGGAAATGACTCACAGAGTTCATCAAAGATTGATCTTGGGGCCACTATTATTCTGTAAATTAATTAGCAATTCCAACATAAAATGTAGGACCTTGCTGTTGAAATATGCTGCTGACACAGGGCCAGCAGGCAGCCAGTAGTGTGAAGGATCTGGATAACACACTGGAACAACGGAGAGAAAATATAATTGTGATGTATTCTTGACAAAGAAAATACAGTAACACCGTGTATGAGAGCTGTATTTCCAACACAGATTAGGCATTAACGATGTTCCACGTGAATACCAGCATCTAAATTTGGATGTTCACCTGCTTAAAAAAAAAAAAAAAAAAAAAAAGATGAATTCCAAAGGGAATAGACAAAAGAAAAGTTTTACTAGATAACACAGGAAATGGAATGCTGTTGCCTGAGAGAGACTGCCTGGCTCACATAATTTGTAAAATTTGAGTGGGAATGTGTACCTACACAATGTCAGAAGGAGGAGTAGGAGCTCATTAAGATAAAGCAGTGACTGTAAAAGGGCAAATGAGTATAAAACCAGATATCAAATACAGTAAAGCTGAAAACTAGAGGTTAGAAAAAGGTTTTCAAATTGCAGAGGAGTGAATTTTTGGAGCAACCTCCTTATGTAGCATGAAACTCCCCCTACTCCTAACTAGCTAATTTAAAGATGGATTCACAGAGTTTCCAGAAAGAACCTACATTTCACTGTCTGCACTTAAGGGAGATGGACTGAATGACACAGGCAGCTCTTTCCAGTCCAGTGTTCCAAGTATTTGGAAACAGGGTGAGGAGTCCTACGACTAAGGAGAGCAAAGGTTGATGTCAATGTTTTCAAGTAACTCAGAGGAAAGAGACTTGAAACTTCAGTTGAGGTTGGACAACAGATGGGTTTGGTGCTAACTACAGGTTTTACACATTTGTGCTTACAAATTACTTAATAAAGGAATAAAAAAATACTGCTGACTTTATGCACAAGAGTTAGAGATCATGTGTTAATCAGTCTTGTTAATCACTGTCTTGTAGCAGCCAAGAAGGTTTAGTAGGACCTTGAGCTCTTAGCTTCATTTTTCTCCAGCTGGGTCATCAATCATTTCTGGAGAGATTAGGATTACTTCCTGAAGTATACAACCATTATTTCCTGAGATGAACCGATTATTTGTTATTGTGCCTTAAAATTAGACCAGAAAATTTTCCTGTCCCCGTTTAAATGATGTTTGAGGATCATGCTAACACAGCAAAGCAAGGGAGTGCAAAGCACAGGCCTTGCATTTTTGTCTTCAAAGCGCTTTACAAATATTTATTGCCAGTTAATCTGGAAAAAGTATGATTTCAGGCCAGCTTTTTGTAGCTTGTGTGACAAACTTAATGTCATTTGAATTGACTCCGTTTGTATTTAATAGGATAGAACTGCAGCACTTTATGTCTAAACGCCATTGTTGCATTAAGAGCCAATTACAGAAATTCAGCTTTCCCTGAATTCAAGGAGCTCAGCTTTTCATTTAGTAAAAAAAAAAAAAAGAAAAAAAAAAAAGGATCTGTTAAACACTTCATTCGAATTTAGTCCTCGTAATTCCTACTGAAGGCTTAAGAGAATTTTCAGGCACAAAGCGATTCCCCACGAGCAGGCGCCAGAGGGAGCCCGAGACGTGTCCATTCGCCACGAGGCGCCGAGACCGCAGAGCAAAAAAAACGCCACACAAAGTGTCGTCTTTTCGCATTAAACACGCGCAGAGCTGAGCAGCGCTCGGCTGTTCTTCCGCCCAGCAGGGGAAAGGGCAGCTTTTCGGATTTTAGTTTTATGGGGGTGAATCTTGATGTATTTAATGTTGATCGTTCTTTATCAAACGTGAAATCAGGTGGCGGCGCAGCAGGTCGGAGAGCACTAAAATAAGCTCAGGGCAAACCCAAGCACAGACACAAGGTGAGTGGAGAAGGGGTTGAGAGCAGCCCCAAGGAGGAGGACTTGTGGGTGTTGGTTGATGCAAAGCTCAACATGACCCAGCAATGTGTTTGCAGCCCAGAAACCCAACCATGTCCTGGGCTGCATCCAAAGCAGCGTGAGCAGCAGGCTGAGGGAGGTGAACCTTCGCCCTCTCCACTCTGGTGAGACCCCACTGGAGCACTGCATCCAGCTCTGCGTTTCCCAAAAGGACATGGACCTGCTGGAGCAAGTCCAGAGGAGTACATGAAGATGCCCAGAGGGCTGGAGCTCATGGTGTGGAGACAGGCTGAGAGCTGGAGCTGTTCAGTCTGGAGAAGAGAAGGCTCTGGGAAGATTTTCCAGTGCCTAAGGGAGTCCCAAGAGAGCTGGAGAGGGATTTGGGGCATGTAGTGACAGGAGCAGGGGGAATGGCCTTAAACCAAAAGAGAACAGGGTTAGAGATTAGGAAGTAATTCTTTCCTGTGAAAGAGGTGAGGCCCTGACACAGGCTGATCAGAGAAGCTGGGGCTACCTCACCCGTGGAAGTGTTCAAGGCCAGGTTGGACGGGGCTTGGAGCAACCTGATCTAGTGGAAGTTGTCCCTGGCATTGCCACGGGCTTGGAATGGGATGGTCTTCTATGTCCCTTCCAACCCAAACCATCCTGCAAATCTATGATTTCATGAAAAAGAACTTTTGAATACTGCTGCAAAAAGTAACCACATGAATCACATTATAATACATTTAGTCAGTGATCATCACTGATTCAGTTTTCTCTGAATCTTTGAACGTGCTGCAAATAAGCCCATTTTAGAGCTGTTCCTTCTATATGTAGTTTCCTTTGCTATGGAATAAGCATCTTTTCTGAACCCAAATGAGAGCTAGTGGTTTGTGGCTCCATCACATCCACAAGCTACATTTTGCATCAGAGCTAGGAAAGGAACCCGTGGGATGTAACAACTAAACAACTGAGATCATTATCTGGTAAAATCATGGCTGCTCTCAAGTGCAATGAGGGGACTTGGTAAAGCTGTTTCCACTGACAAGGATTTTAGTGGTTGAAAACACAAAGGTGGTCAAAATGTAACCTGAGCACAGATCTATTAAGAAGATGACACTGAGAATTAAGAGGAAAGTAATCTGCAAATGACAGGCAGGGTTTGGAAACTGAAACCACTACCTGCCAGTGGCAGAGAGCTTGCATATCACATCACCTGTGAATTACTGATTAGCAAACACAGGCACGGCCGGGCTGGACACAAGTGTACCTGTTATGGGTCACAGTGGTACTGCTTCAGTCCCAGGCCGTGTGGGAGGCTGTGGTCACCCTCCAACCCAGCCTCCCATGCTCAAAACTTTATTTCCCCTTTCAAGGTCACCGCATTACAAGCTCAGAAGCACAGGAACAAGTGTTTCAGGCTCCTCATGCCCACCTCAAAACTGTGTCCAGACAGTGTTCATTAAAAGATGTTATGAAATGGATCTAAACTCAGTGTCTTCTTTGGAGATGGGTCCTGCAGCTCTCTGGGCTCCCAGTGGGCTCGTGTGCCATTGCCCAGACCCCATTGCCTTGCACAGCTCAAGCCCTACACAAGGAGCCCACTTGGACATGACCCCGTCCCTGTGCCCACTCGAGAGGACGCCATTCCCAGGTGACAGATGTGTGGTGTCCCCAGGACAGACTGAGTGTCCTGAGAGCAGACTGAGTGCCCCCAGGGTGGACTGAGTGCCCCAAGGGCAGACTGAGTGTCCCCAGGGCAGACTGAGGGTCCCCAGGGCAGACTGAGGGTCCCCAGGGCGGGCTGCAGGACCCGGCCGTCCTGCCGCGTCTCCTCACAGCTGGGGAGAAGAAACACGTCGGGTTTCCCCACAAGGACGGTGGCTGCTCACCCGTGTGGGGATATGCGGGGGGGGCCAATCCACCCTAAAGAAAGGGACCTGTGACAGGGGTGTCCTATAAAACCGGGACCGGGGCCGTCGAGTCCGGCTCTTCACCTGTCTCCCTTTCCACAGCAGCGGTCGGGCATCCCGTGGTCGCTCCGGGAGGCGCATCCCGGCTCGGGCTGCGGGCGGAGGAGGGGCCGCCGCCTCTTTAAACTTGCCGGGAGGGCTGGGCCGCCCCGCCCGGGGCAGCGGGGGCTCCTCAGCGCCCGGCGGGGACGCGCCGCCCCCCGACAAGGCTCCGCTCCGGCCCGGGCGGGCGGTCCCCGGCAGCGCCATGCAGGGCAGCGGGGCGGCGGGGCCCGGCCGCGGGCTGTGAGGGGACCCCGCTCTGCCCCCGGGGGGAGCCGGGCAGCGCCGACACCTCCCGCCTCCCTCATCCCGCCTCCCGCCCGCCATGGCCGCCCGCGGAGCCGGGCGGCGCGGAGCCGAGAGCAGCGGCAGTGCCGGGGTCTGGCCGCTGCCTGGCAGCGCCCCGTGAGCGGGGACAGCGCCCCGTGAGCGGGGACAGCGGGCGGCGTGTCCCTGCGCCCGGTCCTGCCCCCCCTCCCCGTCCTCCTCCCGGAGCGGCGATGAGCGAGACCCGCGCCAGGGGAGTCGCCGCCTAGACCGGCAGCCAGGATGGTGCCCCTGCAGCCCCTGCCCCTCGTCGTGGTCCAGGGCGTCCTCCAGCTCGTAAGTCTCCATCCCCGCGGCACCCGGGCTCTCCCGAGGGGGCTTCGGGGACTCCGGCGCCCTTTCACCGGGGAGTGCGGTCCCCTCGGGGTGGCTCCGAGCAGCCCCCAAACCATCCTTCCCGCAGCCCCCGACGGATTCTTATTCTTTTTTCCCCTTATTCTTTTCTTTCTCTCTGTTTTTGTTTTTTTTGGGGGGTTTTTTGTTTGTTTTTTCTTTTAATTAAGCGAGCTTGCTTCTCTCCGGACTGTTCTGGGATGTGGGACACTCGCGTGCACGAGCGCAGCGCGGCCGCGGGGGCCGGGATGCGCTGGGATGCGCCGGGATGCGCTGGGATGCGCCGGGAGCCGCCGGGAGCCGCCGGGTACCGCGGGCGGGGACGGGGGGATGTGTGTGTGTGCCGAGCATCACCCGAACTGTCCGCTCCCGAAAAGTTTTCTGCTCGCCTCAAGCGCCTCTTTTCGTGTGCAAGACACAGCGGGTCGTGCAGGTAGAGCCACCTGCGCTTGGGAAGCTGCCCCGTTAGTCTCGGCTTGCTGCAGCGCACGCCAGGTGTTTCCTTAATTTTTTGTCAGATACTGTGGGACATGCCGCTAAATATTCCTCTGCATGCGGTGGGGGAATGCGGGGGCTGACGTGGTGGCAAGGTGAGATGCAGACTGCGAAATTCGGGGCTCTGAAGGGAGGGAGGCAAAGCGAGGTGCGCGGCTGGAGGCGGGCGAGGAGCTCAACTTCTCTCTCGCCAGCAGTGCCTCGTTCGTGGGGCACTGATGGTGGGAAACAAATGGATTAATGCTTGGGTTCAGATGGCACGAGAGGTTAAAAAGAGAAAAAAAATGTGTTTGCAGAAGAGTTTGGTCATCTTCACTTTAATTTCAAAATCCCATTTTAAGTATACTTGTTATTTTGGGGTGAGTTTTGGTTTTGCTGCCAAAAGTTATGCCTCTCTTCCCCAGCTGCCTTGGACCCGAAAGTTTGTCACCGCAGTCAGTAGGGAGTGTGTAATAAACCTTGAAGGGATTAAACACCCTCCTTAAGAACTGGAGTCTAGTATTACAGCGTGAGGTGATTGATTAGTTTTTGAGGAAGCTTATGTCAAATTCTAATCCGGTTTTGGATTGTGCTTGTCGTGTAATGTTTTTTGCTCCAGCACTTTATCATAGCAATGAAGTAGCGAGCTGCAGCCCTGCGATAAGGCACACATTTCTTTCACACTCCCATCCTTTTGGACAATAAAAGGCTGTTTACATTCTTCACATTCCTGCAGCCCAGTTTCCAGCTAAACAACACGCAGGGGTGAGAGATGGGAAAGCAGAGCAGCAAATGGATTACAAAGTTGCTGAGCAGAAGGGAACTAAATAAAAACGCTCCTTCCTCACGTCTGCAACCTCTCTCACTCACTCGCACCCTCCTCTTTATTTATTTTTTTTTAAGAGATATCAAAGGGATCGATTGAAACTTGAATCATCAGGGATCGGGTTTGTTACACGATGTTTTATGGATGATGATGGGAAGTTTCTTGCTATGGTTTTACATGCTGTAAGTGAAGGCTGGCTAAAAGAAGCAAAGTTGCTGCCTTGAATCAAACGAAAATCATAAACAGCCACTGAAGGTTCTCAGGTGGATGTGGCACTCAGCTCACCCAGGAGGATTCATTTTTTCTGCATTCTTTATATGTAAACCAACAAGGTTTTGAACTCAATAAGTTATATAGCTTATATAAATTAGCTTAAATAATAAATTAAAGCAAAAGGAGAATGTGTGAGATTTTTGAGGCATTTTTAGGCTTACCTTGTAATGCTAACCTACTGCTAAAAAGTTGTGTAAATACCTTTTGTCATGCTCTTAGCAGAACATCTGGGTAACATCTGGTTAAGGTTTTTGCTTATTATAAATTTAAAAATATTTGATGTTGGTGGTAATGCTTTGAGTACAAGTCTGTGCTATTCTTTGTTCTCTGGCCAGTATTTGCAGGGACTGGTGGCTTCCTGGAGTCTGATTAGCAGCTTTAGCAGGCAGGCATTGGTGTTACTGGTTCTTGACTTTTTCTTTCTATTTTTAACCAAAGATCAACATGATTGATATTATTCAACAATAAAGGCTCAGCATTTCAGCCAAGAAATAAAAGAAATCATTGGTTTCAGTGTTGCAGTACAGCAGCATTCTAGGAAGCCATAAATGCTGTCAGCAAACCCTTCCTGATGGGACAATCTTAATTTTTTAAATAAAATATCTAAGAGGTGTCAGCATATGAAACATTTTGGCACTGTATTTCAGTGAAGATAGAAGTACTTTTTACTTAATAAATTGAACTTCAGATGCTGCCTCGCCTTTCAAATACCAAAGTGTGCTGTCTACTTACCTACTTCTTAAAGATGCATAAATTAGGATGAAACTTCATAAATTTGAGGGGTTATGGCAGAGAGTCTCACTGAATTTCTGAAAGCAGTGCTAGATGATTTTTTTATGTGCTGTTCTGTCAGAAGTTCATGTTTAGTACCTTTAATAGAGTGTGGACGTATTTTTGTAACATGTTCTTGGATTATTATTTTGATTAATAGCTGGTGTACCAGTATGCATGCAGCATAAGCACATATATATTTCCTAAAATATTTTGCATATTTGGGTATATAGAGCAGTAAGGAAGCCTGCTGTAGAGTCAGGTTAAGGTGCTAACTTGCTCCTGTAAAAATGCATTGATTTTATGAGTCAGGTTTACCTTATGCTGGTAATATGGAGCAAAACAACAATTTGCAATGCACAGTCAGTACATGTCTGGGCTGCTGTTGATAAGAAGATGAAGAATTGTTGTGTTGTGTTATCATTAATAGGTACTCTTGCTTTACTATTAATTTTCAGTAAGCTTTTCCAATTGTCATATAATTGCTGAATGCCTTGTTAGTTA
The DNA here is from genome assembly GCA_036023395.1 of Myiotriccus ornatus. Classification (NCBI taxonomy): domain Eukaryota; kingdom Metazoa; phylum Chordata; class Aves; order Passeriformes; family Tyrannidae; genus Myiotriccus; species Myiotriccus ornatus. The sequence goes on from JAYRBT010000181.1 coordinate 5,338,161, forward strand.
CCTCTTCATAAATAATAGAGTTCTAGATGTTGAATATTGAAGAGAGGGAAGTATTAGGATAATACAGTTTATAGCATGCCTGATAGTTTTATTAAGTCAGCTTTAAATACCTTAAAGGAAAGGGGGCTTCTCCTACTTCCCTGGGAATATTACTTGTCATTTTAAAGAAATCTTGCTGAAAAAAAAAATGCTGTCAGTGTCCATTATTTCCTTTCCATGTTATTAATTTGCACGTTTAATGCGTCGTTTCATAACATTGTTTAAAATAGCTTAGATGGGGTCTTCAAAATGCATGATATTTCCATCTTTCCTATAGGAAAGAAAAGAAATAAAAGCTGTATGCAGCTTTTGAATCAAGAAGCAGAGTTAGTTACTACTTTCTCTTTGTCTTGGCGAGGTGTAGTTACAGACACACACTCAGGCAGGACCTGTGGTTCTGTAGGGTCATCAGGCACCATAACTGTTTGTGCATTCCTGCATCTTTGGGGTCTGAAATTAAGAAAGGATCATTTTCCAATGCCTACAGTTAAAGTTGTACCAGCATTTCTATCAAGAAACTCCCTTCTAACACTATCACTGGGCAGAGTTGTTGCTGTGTTAGAAATCCAGGAATTAATCCTTTTACAAACCCTTAAAAGCAGTTGATTTTTTTTCCCAAGTAGTGTTTGTATAGATAAGAAATAATTAGGATAAAAAAAGACAAAGGGTGTTATTTTAAGACTTTTATCCACCAACTTTGAGAGTACAGTGTTTGATATGAGGAAAATTCAATGATAGATTGTTTGTCTTGGAATTTCAAGGGGTAAAATTGTCCAGCAAACTGGGTTTTGTTACAGTTAATGAAACAAAATTTTTACAGAATTTTTTTTAACAGAATTTATGATTCGTAATGACTTAAGCTGAAAAGAGTATTTGCTATAGTAGAAGACATTGCTTCATAAGAAATTACTTGAAAACTGAGATAACACTGCCTTTCCATTTAGAATATGTATGCCCTGTAAGGCATAGAAACACAGAGGTATGTTCCTCCTGGCTACTTTAATTTTGTCTTCTAGCCCTGCAAACGTATTCCATGTAACGTGCCCTTGCAGTAAGAATCGGAAATAGGCACCATGGAAAACTCCCAGCTCCATTTCAGAAAGGTAAATGCTTCCCTCTGGTCATCTTGAAGCACAGGGCTGAAATTTCCATCCGCTTTAATTTCAGGGGGAACTTTGTCATGAAATATATTGGGCCCAACCCTTCATTTGGTTTATTTTGTTATTTTTCTCGATGCTGTGGGCATTCTAAGCCTATGTTTCATTATTTGTGTATTAAAGTAATGTGAGTAACCCGAGGAATGAGGGCAGTTTGGAGTTGAAGACAGTTGAACAAATGCTGGTTTCAGAAGTTTGAGAATTTATTACCCTGAATGAGAAGTTGTGTCTTAAGGTGGAGGGGGGCAGGTTTACTTTACATAGGAGGTTCACAACTCAACCTGTCCTCATGTCTTGTCTTTTGACCTAGTCCTGTGGAATTAGTGACTGATATTTTTCAGTTTGACTGAAAATTGGAGGTTGACGGGGGCACAGAAAGGTTAAGGATCCTATTTAAAATCTGTACAGAAAATCTCTTTGATGTCCAGTAGACCACAAGACACCCCGGGCTTCCCTAGCACAGGGCAAGTAAAATCCAAGTCTCAGTCTTTCCATGTGTAACATCCAAGGAGTTTTCTGCCGTTGTAAAGCACTTGGAGAGATGTCAGAGCTGTGCTGTAAATGTAACCGACAGGGAAGTGAAATGGAAAGACCAGTGGAGCCCAAATGCTAAATTGGGATGCACTGATCACTCCCACCTTCCTGGTTTTCCTCCTGCACCTTGGTTTCTGCAAGAAAGGAACTCAGACATGGGAGTCAAAAAGGAGAATTACAAACCACTCACTAGGGGGACATTCAGGGCATCAGAAAGACACAACTCTGCTCTAGTTGCACCAGTTTCCTCCTTTGCTGTTGAAAATTTTACCTTTAGTCAGCACTTTATGAGCAAAACTGTATGAGAAGAAGCAAGAGCTGCTCAGCACGACGTGGGAAATGAGCACTGGGGTGCCAGCAATGCGTGTTCTGTGGGTGAGGTGTTAACCCAAATTTGGCCCACGTGTTTCATAAGACATGAGACATGGTAGTTCTTGGGCAAGTTCAAGTCTTCTGGTGAAGAGTTGACATAAGGAAAGATCAGTGCTAGTCCAGAATGGTTTTAAGACAAAAGCTGTGATTCCATAGCTGTGGGTTGCATCTTGGTCAGGAACAGAGCGAGCCGTCCTGGAGCTGAGGGAAGCCTGTCACTTTGGATCTTTCACATGTACTTGTCAGTGAATCAAAACCAAAGGCAGCGAGGAAGAAGGAAGATTTTTTTCCATTCTGTGCCTGCATGCTTCACAGGATGGTCCATTTGCTCTGTTATTCCATCTTCTAGTCCTGATTTTGCTGACTTCTTTAACATGCTGCTTCACTATACCCATTATAAAGCACAAATAGGAGCCTGAAACTTTTTACTACATCAAATCTTGGAGAACAGTCAAATGTAGCAGGACTGGAAAAGAGGAAAGCGAAAGTTCCTTTTCATGTGACTATTAAAAATTCATCCTGAACTTGATTTCCAAACATCCTATTTTGAGGTAGCTTTGGCCATTCACTTCAAATCTTTAATCTTTGTGTTTTTATTTGTCCAACCCCGTTCTTCATTCCCGTTCTGTTTCCATTCACTCAGTTTCCCACTATGTTTGTAGTTATCGTTTGTGTTGTTTGTTTAGGTAGTTAAAGACTCAGAGTTAAAGAAAATCAGGGGGGGACCTGATAGTCAGGTTCTGCTTCCAGCAGAGCATCACTACTCCAAAATAAGTCCATGAGAGACACATTTCAGCCTCTTAGAGACCCTTTTCTCAATTTAGCACTGTTTACACTGGCATGTTTTCTCTGGTACTCTTATCTGTAAAAAATCCATTTATCCGTAGGTTCCTTGTGGTCCAGGAACTCTTACCGTGGTGTTGAAAATGTGATAACATCCATGGCAGCACAGTTGTGCCTACAGTTGAGTCACCTGGGTTACACCCTGAGTAATCTGAGCTGATGGAGGACCCTCAAAACAAAAACGCAGCCCAGGAGTCTGCACCTTGCAGGAGGAGCACAGGCTGCAGTCTGTTCCCCTGCTCCCAGACTCCACATACAAGGCACGTGGGATGCTGGAAAATCTATGGGTCCTGTGCAGAAATATGGGCTGTGGGGCAGGGGTGGATGAGTTTCTGGGTGAATCTCACACAAAATCTATAAGGTCTGCAGGTCAGGAGTTGGAAAACAATTCCTTTCTGGTTGGGAATCTCCTTGTGGGCTGGTGTTCTGGGCCAGCTTTAAGCTCAGTTTCAGTTAACAAGAAGGTTCAAGCAAACAAAGCAAGAGTGGGGAGGAAATAAAGGGCTATGAAGTTGGGTCTGCAGTTAAGACTAAGGAGTTTTGTCCTTGCAGCAGAGATTTCAGTGCTGGTGTGATGCTCTGCTCTTCCTGGAATGGCAGCACTTACTGTAAATACGGAATGTGATTGACTATAATTTGAGGTAGAATTAAAGAGCTGTAAGATCTGTAGTTCTTGAGATAGGATTTTTCTTTGTTCCAAACGATTGGTAGTAACAGAAGCTATTATTAGCTGGGAAGTGAAAATGAAAGAATAGGGAGAAATAAAAAAGAAAACGAAGACTCTACTGTCTCTAAAATCAGTTTTTATGTGTATTGGGGGCAATTATGGTTATTGTATCATTGCAGTGCAGATTTGAGGCTACTTTAAAAGCCCTAATTCTGCTTTTCCAGATCCAGCATATTTCTTTTATGTTTACAATCAGCTGAGAATTTCTTTAGTTTTTTTTGATGATGACCAGGTATTTCTAATATCATGAATCACCGGTATAAACACGACCTTAATTTCATCTGACTTTACCCATTATCTAGGAAAATAAACCACTTGTGCATAGAAGTGCTTCTATATTTATTCTGTTATTAAGTAGATATAAGGGCTTTTTATGGTTTTGATGGAGAAGGAGCTAGCTGTGCTTGAGGGTGACCTGGAGGGAAAAAGCCCTGGGATTTAGCTGAGGGAGTAAGAGGTGAATATGAGAAAGAGGAAGATGATGGAAATAAAACAATGCCTTCAGCAGTTGAACTGAGCCTGGGCAGTTACTGCAGGAGGAGAGGGACAGACAGACTGGCAGTAACCAGGAATATTCCCACAATTACACTGAGTTCTACCTGTGTATGAACCTCAGGAGGGTGAAATATGGGACCTTGAAGTTTATTCCCTCTAGTGCTGCCGGGCTCTTTTCTCCTTACAAGCACCCGCTGGTTGCTTCTGTTGTTCACCACATACCTTTGGAAAGCTGGAATTGCTATTTCTCATGGCCAGTCCTTTTTTTTTCTGGAGCCTTTAGCTGTAGCTGTTACTAGTGAGTGTGTTCCTCCACCACTGGGAGCCTAAAACAGACAAGGTATTCTGAAGTTGAATTTTCTCCTTACCACAGGTGATTCTTCGAAGAAGAAACCTCCATAACAGTAATTTTATAGTGCACTGTAGTCAGAATTCACAGCCCTTTATAGTCAAGATGTATTACGTGTGTGCCATTACTGTTTTGGGAAACCAAAGAAACAAAATAGAGCCTCAAGGCACGTTTCTCAGCTTCACCTCCAGTAGACAAGAAGAATATTGTGCATAGCTGACCCTTTCCTTCACTGGCCCATCTCGATACAAAGACGAAGAGCTGCTGAATTTGATCAGGGGCATTTTCAGAGTGGCGTAATGTGGATCAAGGCAGCAGCGAAGCCCAGTCCTTCCGTTTCTCGAGCAAAGTGTGCCAGGGAGAAGCCTAAAGCCTGTGTTGTTTTCCACTCATTAAACTAACAAAATGCTAATCAGCTCTGTGGAAAGATTCGCAGCAGATAATGTTACTTCTGTGGCACCGCTGAGTTATCAGGTGTGTTAGCCTGGACCACTTTAAATTAGGTGATTGAAACACCTCGTTTTCTTTTGAAACCTCTTCAATTTTGTCTGCTTTTTTGACTGCTTTCAATTCTGTCACTGCTAAAGGCAAGGAAAAGACTGATGTTAAACTCCTTATCGGGCTGGGACAAATCCTATGATACACCTGCTCTTGTATTGCAGGCTCTGCTTCATCCCGCTGCTGAACCGCTGTGCAGTTTACATTAAATTAGTCTTCCAGTATTGGAAACATCCTTTTTTTTTTTTTAGCTAATTTTGAGTCAAATTGCACCCTGTTCTGTGCTGAATGACAAATCCATCAGTCTTCTTTGCATTCCCCTGGCTCGGGTCTGCTCCCTGCTGTAAGGAAGTTTCTGGCCCTCCAGGGAGCTTTTCCAAGCTGCACTGTGCCTTGAGCTCCCCTGCTTGCTAACTTTTTCTCTCTCCCTCCGTGCTCCATCTTCCTAAAGTGTTTTTTTTTTAAAGTAGAAAATGCTCAGTTCCTCTGGGAGAAGCAGCTGCTTCCTTGCTTTCCCTCTTCCTCCTGGAGATGCCCGCCTGATCCAAAGTACAGTAGCCAGCAGCAGGTAGAAAGACTTTATTCCTTTCTACTGCTCAGCTTCAGTTTTTGTTGATTTTCTTTAAAGATTTTTTAAGAAAATAATTTTTAATTATGCTTAATTTTTGTATGGGAAACTAGTAGTTAGAACCACCTTTCCAGAATCTATTAGTGGTCATCAGTTCAGCCTTCACTGACAGCTTCTGTCCGAGCTCTCTGGTAGCAGATCAGTCCAAAGGTTTATTGGCTTTGAGTTGTAGATTGCATAATGTACTTCTAGAGTGTTTCCATTTAAAATGGTCCATTTTTAAACTCATTTGTCATGAGTTTAAAAATCTGAGTGGATATCCACTATTATAACACATGACTGGAAAGTGATACTTTTCTTTTTTTTTTTTTTTTTATTTTAAGGAGCAAGTGTTACAGAACTTCAGATCCTATATACTCTGCCCTCAAAAGCATTTGTCTCTAAAAAGCATATCTTTCCCCTTTGATACCCTTTCCCTGTGAAGGTCCTGCTGTGACAGTGAACCACTGTGTGTAACATTTAGACTCAGACCAAGAGATACAACAAACTGCATTTCTTCCACATTAATATCCTGGGGACACAGAGGGTATTTGGTTTCCTTACACTCTCTTTCCTTCCCCCTAGAACCCGAAATCCTGGATTTTTTTTTTTTTTTCCTATAGCAGTTCTGGTGCAAATCACAGCTGATGCTTTTCCTTACCCTTCTTAAAAAGTGGGAAAGTAATTCTCATCCATCTCATTCTTCGAGCCTTTTCTTATTTTTCTTCTCACTGGAATTCACTATCCAGTTCCTGGCACCAAACTGAAGTTAGCTAAAATAATGCCAATGTGTTGAGTGTCTGACAGGAGAATAAATGCATTGTTGAGTTAGGACCTATTTGATTTAAATTAAATTAAATGCCTCTAAATGTAAGAATGAGAAAACATGACATACCTCATACTCAGATCCATTTTATGGTGTTCACCCCATAATCCTTTTATTCAGACACACATGACCTATGTGTTATCAGCAATGGACAGCCTAAGACTGCTGTGACTAGGGAATTTAAACTCCATATTTTATTTAACAAAACCTTTTTGTGGAGATTGGGTGGGATCTGTTACTCTGCTTGCTTAGACTGAAGGTTCAGTGTTGCTGCTTTTAATTCTTGATGTTGAACAGTGGGGAAAGAATGAATTTAAAATAGCTAACTTTGTATTTATGATGGCTGAGAATACCGATCTGCAGAAATTTGCCTTCTGGAGAGTTTGCAATATTCCTCCAATGAACAGCAGTTATATTTTTGGTGGAACAAAAAGATTAATATGGTGGAAAACATAAATATAATGGCTATTGTATCTTTCTTGTGCTTTGATGGATTGGATTGTCTTGTCCAGTTCAGATTAACTATTGGATTTATTTTTATTTTTTTCAATAAAGCTGGTAACTGTGAAGGAGATTCAACTTTTTTTTCTGTTTAGACATTGAAACTGTAGTCCTGATAACACAACCCACTAGTCACTTAGCTGACTTGTCCCATACCAGTAACATTGACATCCTTCTGTGCATTCAGGGAGTGTTGAGATAAACTGAGCCTGTGAGTAGGGATTAATAAAGCCTGCTCTTTTATGAACATGTGCCCCTTACCCAAATTTCTGTCTTAACTAAAGTTCTGTTAAATAATTGTTCTAGTTATCCTTGGGATCACCAGCTCTGATCCCACTTAAGTGCACAGAATGGCTGAACAGTTATTTCAGTGGGACCTCTTCAGTTTGAGAATATCATCTTAACTAAATGTGGTCAGGACTTTTTCTACACTTCTGGAAAATTCAAAATCACTAAAAGATAGCAGAGAATTATCAACATCACAGCTTTGAATCAAACACCTGGGGTTTGCATATGATGCCTGAGAATGAAATTTAGCAAGTTCCCCACACAGAAAGGAGATATCTGTAAGGACCAGAACCCTCTGGTGGGTCACAGGGATGCCCACTTCCACCCAGACTAGGAGGCTTTTTAAGGGTAGCTGAGCAGCCTGAGGTAGAATAGCTATTAATGACTGACAAATAAATAGGTGATAATATCTCCATTCACTCTGAGCAAATAAGTCAGTGCTTATCCCCTAATGAGGACAGCAGAAGGGAAAGTGAGCCTGCATCTCTCCAGGCAGTACTGAATTTATCGAGGGAGACAGGATTCTACAAGAGGGTGCTCAGTCCTTGCCCTCGACTGGACTAAAAGCTGCTTGGATCTACCTCTTGGGGGGAGAGAGAGAAGAGGTACAAATTTGTTCATTTATTTTGGTGGGAGGTCAGGTATGTACAATTCAGTGAGAGCAGGAAGCTGACTCTTCTCACATCTGTCTTGCTTCTGCAAGGAGACACTGGAAAATAAACTGTGATGGAGGCATCACTGCAAGCATTCTTACCTCATTCTGTGACCTTAGTTAAAGGTGCATGAAAACCACATCCTGGATTGGATCCTTCAATGGAAATCAATGAAGGAATGCCTGGATTTGTGTCCTGAGAGAGCCCATACATGGATTAGAAGATCAGGTCCTCAGTGAGGCATGCTCCAAAACAAACTAAAGGGAATTTGCAACCTTAAAACTCAAGGACTACTTGGGTCATGTGTGTTGCTGTGTCGTTTTAGAGGTTATAGATTTAGGCATCTGTTACCAACCTGGGGGAAGGCTGCACTAGCTGTCTGTCAAGCTCTCCCTGCTTTTGTTGTTATCTTTATCAGATGGATACCAGGAAAAGCTATCCAATACCCTGTGATGTAGGGTTGCTCATGCTGAACACTTCCTAGTATTCTTCTGTAATGTTTTTTTAGAAGGTCCCATGAGAATCCCTAGGAAGTCTCACAGCTGATGGTATCATATTGTTTAGTAAGTTTTTTCTAATGCTATGCACAAAGTTTCCCTAATTCCTTCCCTTTATGCTTAGCTATCTCCTTTTCTATCACTCTTGAGACACTTTGTTCAGGCTGCATTATTTGCCTGTTCCTGGGGACCTTTTTTCTCAAAGAACTGCAACATTAGCACTGTGAGTCACAGAGTTTTGCCTCTTTATTCATCTTTTCTACTGATTCTGAGTGTTTGGAGTAATATATATCTTTTTTTTTTCTTCCCTTTTTCCTGTTGGTTTTCACAAAACATCTTGAAGGAAAGATATCCCGGTGCTGAACAGATTTGCTTAGGTGGTGTCTTTTAACCCTAACATAAAGGACTCTTGTAGAATTTGGCAATTTTTCAGATTAAGAAAATGGGCTAGATTCAGGAGGAAGACATTATATTCTGAACAATTCTCTCAGAATATTTTTTTCTACTTCAAACTTCAATGCTTCCACTACCAATTTTTTTATTTGTATTCTGTTTGTTTGTTTGGTTGGTTTTTGTGTTTTTTTGTTGTTGTTGTTGTTGTTTTTTTGTTAAAGGGGCATGTGATCTAGACAGGTTGGATTTTTTCTGGACGTCTGCACCCAGCCCACGAGGATGGGACACTGTGTGTGAACTACGTGACTGTATTAGCATTATGCATGAGTTAACAAACACAGCACCAAGAAGTAGGATTAGTGTAGGATTCATACAATTCTAAGGTTTTGATCAGCTCAGAGCTCAGGGAGAAGACTCTTGTATCTAGCCAGAAACATTACCAATCTCCCTGATGGGTTATTTCCATTGCTAGATCTTCAGGGGTGTCTTCTGCTTCATGTGCAGGGCTGAGCACACGTCGGTGCTCTGAGTAAAAATTAGAGTGTCTGAAAAGAAAAATTACAGCAGGAATTACACATAAACAGATTGAATACCTAAATGTTTTGCTCACTCTCTAATTTCTGATTAAAGAAATATCCCACAGAGTCCCAAGGGACACGTTTCTTTGCAAGCAGTGACAACCTTTGTAGTTGTCAGTGTGTGAGAAAAGCTTCTGTTGAAGGATGCTATTAAAAGAATCACGTGTTCTGTTGATATAAACCTAATATTGCTTCAGATTTCCTATTCCTGAAAGAAATACATTTAGAGTAGTCTGTAAAATAGTCTTTTTGCCTGGAACCACCACCTTCTCTCATACAAGTCATCATCTTTAATAGATAAACTTTCCATTAAGAGCTAGACAAGATGCTAGTTTTTCTTTCAGCAGTTAGAAATAAGAACAATAAATGTGTGGGAGAAATGCATCAATTTGGTTAGGAACATCAAAGTGTGTTCCTATCTGAAATATAGACAAATCAGTTCAGAGAAGGCTCCAAGTATAGAATTATTGACCCTGGAGGACAAGATACAGAATAACCTTCCTAGGCTGTGCTTTGTCAATTTTAAGTAGTGTTTGCAAGGTGAGTAGTTTAAAAGTCTCATCCCCCTTAGCAAAATATTAATAGTAGATGCATCAGACTTTTTCCTAAAAGTTTTTTCCCTTTATAAATTACACTGCTGTAAAAGTATATTAATGGTCCATGCATCTATTAATCTTCTGTAAGACAATATGTATAAATCCAACTGATTGATGTAACTCATAAAAGTACATAATTGTGTCTCTCTCTGATCTGGTTGCTAATTTTCTGATATGGTCTCAATTCTGGGAGTAGCTGGTTGAGCCCTCTCTGTGGTGTGTCACAATCCTGGAAGCGATGGGGTCTGAAGTCCTACATCCCTGTGCAGGGTGAAAGATTAACTCAGTAGATCACAATGAATTTTTTTTTAATCATTGTAAATATAAATACAATTCTCGTAAGTTAATGTCTGAGATAAATTCTTCTTTCACATGGTGCTAACTGTAGGTCTGCTCTGTGATATATTTAAACCTATCAGGCAAAAAAAAATATATTTATATATATATAAATATAAATATATATATATGTAAGATAGTGTCCTGGGAAGTTAGCAGATGAAAGCTTCAAGTCAAGCTCACAACACAAAAATGACTTTTGTTTCAAGGAATGTGTACATTAGAAACAAGGGGGAAAAAATTGCTACATTCAATTATAAGCTGCCATTCAAAGCCTGTAATTCAGATAATCACCATTGATCCAATATCACCAATGGTATATTTTGAAAATAATTTTATAATGAAATATAAACTTATATATAATTTTATAATGAAATCTGAAGCAAACAAGATTCTTTAAATCATCTTCTTTGGGTAGATTAGTTTTCAGGGTAAGGAGCTGGGGGGCTTACACTGTGATTTCCAGCAAACCATGTCAAAACTTTTCAGTAGTGATAGTGATTATGAACACTTAAGCCTCCAAAATCCCTCTGTGAATTCAGTCTGTAGTCTTACAGAAGAACCCATTTGTTACCCATGTCTGGTTAGAGTGTGACTCATTAACCGTGGCCTTCTGAGCCTCAGTCCAGCAGCTTTTCACCCACTCAGCAGTCCACTTATAAGGGCAGAAACATCCCAACCTGGAGACAGAAATGCTTGGGAGACTGTCAGAAACCTTGACAAAGTAGATGACACTCCTGTGCTCTCTCCTCATCCACAGATCTAGTAATTTGATAAATATTTGGTGACCAGTTTAGTCAAGCATGGTAAATTTAGTAAATCCATGGTAAATCTATGTTGTTTGTTCCCTGTCATCATCTTCCCCTCCATGTGCCCACATATGACTTTAGAAAGGATTTGCTCGGTGATTTCCCTGAGGGCTGAAGTGAGTCTGAGCAGCTGATAATCTCACAGATTGTTTTTAGCCTTTTTGAAAACAGTTTCTACCTCTGGGGTCTTTCCTGATCATCAGGAAAGAAAGAAGGAATGAAACTTCAGAGGACTTGAATTAGTGTTACTTAGTTGGTGCAAGAGTCAAATGGATCCCTTGGAGTTCAATACAGTATCATTGAGAAAGTTTTTTTGTTTAGTGATCAATGCTAAAGGATCACTAAGCCATAATTTAAATAATCATCTGCAAAGGAATGGTTTTCATTCATGGTTTTGTCTCTAAATTAGCTAGAAGGACATGATGGTTCGCTCCAGGTCTCTTTAGGAGATCTAAGCTTTACTTACAGAGGTAGGTCTTAAGTTAGGTCTTCCAATATCAACAAAAATGGCCTTGTAGAGGCAGAACTAAATGTTCCTTGTGGATGAGGATGCTCCGGGTGGAGCAGCAATCTGTACTTGCTTCATGACTCTGGAGCAGTCCTGTAAGAACTGCTTCATTTTCCTCCTTCTCTATAGTTTGAACACGGGATACTTTTGCCTGAAATCCATACCAGCAGCGTATAAGACTCAACAAAACTTTCAAGATCGTCATAAGCGTGGGCTAACCCCGCTTTTTGGAGCTAAAAACTCAAGACCAGCTTGCTTAAAATACCGATTATTATATTCTTTGCTGTGTTACATTTCAGCAATGCCCACAGAAATAATATATGCTTAAGGCAGACACAAGAAAATCTGTAACTCTTTGTAAGCCTCATCCTTCTGAATTCAGTGTTTCATGGAGACTAAGCACAGAGGTAAAACTGCCAGCCTGTGCTTCGACTCAGACTAACAACTTTTGCTCCTGCAAAAACAATTCACATTTTTAATCATCCGTTGGGTTGTGTTCTACATATTGAGGACTTGTAGATAAATAATTAAATCGAGAAATTCTGGATAGGCAAATGAACCTCAAAGCAATTATAACACCTGAGAATTTATCAAGTGTAGAGACATTTTTCAGCTACGGAAATAAATTATTATTAACCATTGTCAAGCACTTGCAGTTTTCTACCACAAGGGAACTTGGTTCTCCCTCAGTTTGTGAGCTGATGTAGTGACAAGCTGCAGAGAGATGACAAATTTCGCTGAGGATTCAGAGTCTGAACACCTGTGCAGTGTCATGCATTTAAAAATAGAATGTGACAGCAAAACACATCAACCCTCTAATGTCCAAATGGAAACCACAGGGGTTTTTCCTTCAACTTTTATCCAGAGAAATCACTTTCAGTCATCACTGGCCAAGCGAAAACACAAAGCAAAAGCTGTTTTGTTGCGGCCCAAAATTAAGAGCAACAAATTGGGATGGTAGGCACAGGTGCACAGAAAACATTCAGTAATCCCCATTTCTTTCTTCTCAGTGCTGTTCTGACATCCTGCATCTCCAAGGGGTGCAGATTATTGATGGTCAGTAGCACTTTCTTCAGGAAACCCTTGGAGGATGGTTAGGAGAGAACTGTCACCCAAAAGCTGCTTTGCATACCTTGGCTTTTGTGTGACTCATTCAACCCTCCAACGAAGCTATCAAAAAACAACCAACACATTTTTTGTTTTCTATAATCTTCTCTCTGGAAGAAAAAAGAAAAAAAAAGAGCATTAACCAAGGGCAGAAAGATAAAGCCAGGCTTGCTTGATTACTGTGTTAGAAGTGTGCCGTATGCTCTTCTCTGGAGCAGCTGACGTCACTGGCAGCATTTGAAGGGAACATCTCCACTGCCCATCTCCTTTAACAGTATCTTTGAAACGTTAATGAAATCTAAAGCATGTAATCTTTTTTTTAATTTTATTTTTTACAGAAGGAACTAGGTTTCCCAGTCTGCCAGAGCCCACTGCCAGCCTGCTCTGCTCTCCTCCAGGGCTGAGCACAATTGCTGGGCAGCACCGTGGGCTGACCAGGAACACAATTCACCCCATTTTTCCCACCACACAGGGCTAACCTTTCATTACGTGCTCTTTCTTCAGCAAAAGCTTTGTTTTCAAAGATCATATGTTTTTTTCAGGTATCTGGTACAATTATTTTGAGATGTGGTTTTGGCCTCTTTTCTATCACAATCCTATTAACTGTCTTAAAAAGGATGTTTATTCAGTATTTTTGGACAAGATTTTTATGTGATTGTGTGATGGAGAATTAAGGAATGTCCATATTTAGCTCTTGTGTGCTCTCATTTATGTATAAGAGAGACAGAAATCTACTTTAAACTCAGCTAAGAATTAGCATTTTGGATGACAAAATCTATCACACATGAATGAGTTGCTTCTTAAAATCAACCACATAAATTAGACTCCCTGTTTAGGAGCATCTGGCACCCTTAGAACCTAGTTCATATAATGACATCTCTCTTTGTTAAGAAGAATTATGTAACAATAAGGTTGATTTATTTCAAGATGATTGGCTTAGCAACTTAATTGGACTATGCAGTATATCAGAGCAAAAAAAAAAAAAACAAAAAAGAAAAATTTAATTAGCTCATTCATTTGTGGATGACTGGAAGCACTGAGCGTCACGCTCAGCTTCTTCAGGGGTGTGCAGCCATTTGATCCTGCAAGGAACCAAACCCCAAACCTTTTCAGCTTCCACAGAACCCAAGCTGATGTTCAGGCATTGGGCCCCAGACAAAGCCCACAGAAACCAGCAAGAAGTTTCCTTTGAATCCAAAGAGCACTCGGTGACTCCTGGAAGGCAAAGGAACCTTCCTGGAGAAACAGCAAGACAAAAATGTGCCTGGAAGAGTAAAGCTCATTTTCTTCCTCTGTGGCCTCCCTTTTCCCTTCGGCTTAAACTCTGACCTTCCAAGCTCCCAAATGCTGTTAACATACCAGAAAATTACCATGTTGTATCCAAGCTTTATATTCACCCTGGTGCAAAGTTTTATTTCCTCTATTTCCAGGATGACTACTTATATATGAAAAACGTGCATTTGCAACACCATTTTACTGCGTTATAGGGTCACCACCTCTCAGCTGAGACTGAACATTATTATAGTTATTATTATTATTGAACATCTTAGTAACACAAAAGTAAGAGTGTTATTTATTGTATTGTGTTCAATTTGCTTAATATCCAAATAGTATTTTCAGAATGGCACTTGACAGTTGTTCAAATTTTCAAGATCTCTCCATTTTATTTCAGTTCCAAATGCAGCTTGTGCCAGCCAAGAGACTGCTCACTTGTGGACAAATTCCACTTAAGTGGAGTTAATCACATCAGCTTGTTTCTACACTCTAGTTTTACACCAATTTAAATAAAATTAGAGGTGTGAGTGCTGATTTCTCTTGTGTTCTTAAGCTGAAATACTCTGAGTCCCCAATGATTTCTTTTTCCATTCCTGTAATTGAGCACCAAGCTCCCCACTTCTGTCCCACCCCCCAAAGCACACAGAAAACAAGACAAAACCCTAAATTAAAATCTGAGGAAGGATTTGACTTACAACGTAAAAGAAGAAGTAGGGCTGAAATTCCATACTTATCACACGCTGTAGTACCTGGATACTCTGCTGCACATCTGGTGTGTGAGATAACGCTGCTGTTTAGAGACCACGGTACGAACACAGAAAATTGGAAATGAGTTTCAAGTTTTAACACTAAATTTCCTCACTTCTGGGAGCAAGCAAGGCCCTGGTTTTCACTCTTTTTGTAGGTTGTGTGATTTGATTAGCCTTTTTTTTTTTCTCTGAAAATAATATAGGCACTAAGGAAATCAGAAAAGGAATAGTTCTGTAATAAGTATTTTGTGCAGCACAGCTGAGGTTTTTTATAAATTTCCAGACCATATAGCAAGGTTTAATTGTAATATTAGCAGCAACAAAAAAAAAAAAAAAAGAGATGCTTACATGAAGTCATGGGTGGAGCAACAAAAAACACATGTACCTTGTTCATTCACTTACCACATAGTATAAATAATTAAAGTCAAAGGCAGTGTTTAGCCATTCTCTGCAACAGAGCATGTTCTCTCAGGACTATGTGGTGTTACAATTGTCACAATCACACCTATCAGTTATTTGCATGTTTCTAGCCTGCAGCTATCAGACAGGAGAAGTTAAATCTGCAGCCAAGGTGCTTTCCAGTTATTTCTTACTGAAACCTATGGATGTTTGCCTGGGTCTGGCTTCTGTCAGGCAGCATTTTCCTTGTATAGTCATGTAAAAGGCAAGATTTTTATTACAAAAAATGACCCCAGCATAGCGCATTTAACTTTGGACTTAACAGAGAGGAAATCAAGTACCCCTCTAAATGTAGAACATCAGAATTTATCTGACCTTCTAGTACTCGCATGGCTTCCAAACTGAATGTCTTCCCTCAGCTTTGTGTGTGAGTGCCTGAATGCCAGTTCACCTGCAGCGAACAGGGCACAGAAGAGGAGACTGGCTGTCTTCAGTGCAAAGCCTGGTATTGGTGATGTGCTCCCAACCTACAGCACCGGGTGGGACGGCATCTGGGAGGAATGCAACGAGCAGGGGAGCTGCTGGCGTGCGATGGGCACCCTGTTCCCAAATCTAGACCAGAGCAGGAGCAGTTCTCACACCTTAAGACCCAAACAGTGGTGGGAGCATCACAACCTGGCTACAAGGCCAGGAAAGCAGCATCCCAATCCAGAGAGAAAAGCAAACCTGAAGCACAGTGAGCCCTCATCCTCCCTCCAATCTGTGCTGCATTTTTCCTGTGTGCTGACCATGAAGATAAACGGAGAAGAGCAGCTGAGGGAAGCGTGCTGTTGGCACTCCAGAGAAAACATCTCCTCCTGAGTATTGACCAGCAACGAACTGCACATCAAAATTGTTTAGACATTTCGATCCATATTCAGCTATCAGAGTTTCTGCTGAAGTTCAGCTGAGCCCTAAGCAAAGTCAAACATGAGCCACATACGTCTTATCTACTCTTAATGAGGTGTTGCCCTTTGCTGACTGGAGGGAGATTTGCCAAGATATTCTCTTCTGGAGCTTGTTTTGGAAATATTAGCTCTCTGATCAGTGAAGTGACATATCCAAGCTTCTTGTTCTCTGAATATAGGTGATAACAATCCTTGTTTTTCACTGTGAGTCCATGCCCTCTTCCATGCATGGCATGCGGACAGGAGAAGCTGCTATACTTCCAGCAGGAGCTGGAAGGTTTCCTGCTTCAAACCCAGCCACGAAGAACAGGGAAACCAGACTTATGCACAAATTTCTGAACCAAAATCTGTAACAAACTATTATGCATACACTCTGGTGAATTTGATGGTCATGGCTGGTCCAGATTAAGTTTGTACCGGTGGATGATCCAGGCACGCAGGGAACTGGCACAGGGCTGAGCTCTCTTCATCCTTATCCCTGCAGCATTGCAGGCAGGTAGGACAGACAAACAAACCCTTCCTGAAATGGTTCATTCAAGCAACTGGCTCTTCCATAGTTATCAGAAGTTGCAATGCTATTTGATGTAACAAGTTTATTGGCCTGTTCGTGGAGACTCAGAGATTTATAAAATCACATTTTTATTACTGATTCAGTCATGCACATACATATTTATAGGCTTTGTAATTGATCACGTAGGGCAACACATTAAATTTTAATACAGGGGATTACTTCCTGTCCCTGTAGAACCATCTTTGTATCCACAGGAGGCAGTTTAAAACATTTACAGCAGAGTTGCTTTTATGTCTGTCACAAGCCTATTACCAGCTTTGGTCTAGGCAGCAGTTACATTTAGATTTGTTTCCTGCTTTGATCTCTACAATCTGTGTGAAAACACACATTAGAGACGAGAAGGATTGTGTGACTTTTTAAGCCTGGCATCACTTTCACATCACCAGTTCTTGTAGCTTCTCCTTAGCAGCTCACATCTCATATCTCCTGCTCTGAAAGCCTGCTCTTCCTAACACCAGTGTGTTTGGGTTTTGAGATTACTCAGGGCACCTGTTAACACTCATTCCCAAACCCATTCATGGCCAGTGGTTAGGTGTCTTATACAAACTCAGAATTTGGCAATTTGATGAAAAAGACTTCATTTTGTGTTACACCTGTTCAGTCAGAGCATGAAAAAAGCAGTCTTATTAGCAATCATGAGTAGTTCTGAACTGGTTTATTCTGCTTTTTAAAACATAGTGAGAACTGACTACTGCAGAGTGGATATTTTCAGAGTAAACCTGAAATTAGAAAAGTCTATTTTGGAAGCAGATTCATTACCTGCAAGGGAGGTCAAGACTGTGCTCAACTGAAGAAGAAAAATCCCCAAAGAAATTTGAACACCAGGGTGCCTAAGGAACACTTTGGTTTTGTTACCCTTCATGGTCAAGTCCTGGAGCAGGGAAGTCCAATGAGTTGCTGACAGAGGAACGTGGATAGTAGTATCCATAAAACCGTCCTGCTCTAGCAAAGCTGTCCTTGACCATGGCAGGGGGTTTTGGAACTAGATGACCTTTAAAGTCCTTTCCAACCTCATCAACCATTCTATGATTCTATGATTATCTAAACTTCTGGGGAAAGGATGTCTGCTGTGAGTGAAGACAAAGAAGTCAACGGAGCTGAGATTTCCCACGGAATGCTTATCTAAACCAACCTCATGTTGAGGCCTTTGGGGGGGTTGCAGGTTTGGGATCCAGTTGGCTGTTACAGCCTATGAATCCACTGATATCTGCATTGCAGTTTGCATTATTTGCACTTAAGGGAAGACTTTTTCAGGTTATGCTTTAATACAGCCTTTCTCCTAAGACACCTTTAATCTGCATCCGAAGGGAACACTTCCTTCTGTCTTGTTTCTAGGATTGTACATTTTCTAGGGTGTATGTTTCAGATGTGTGCCTTAAAAACAACATGCTAAAGTCCCATTTCCCTCATCCCCAGCCCTCCTGCAGGTGATTTATCTGCCATCAGTGCTTGTTTCACCAACTGCAAGCACCCTGCCAGTACATTTCTCTTCCACAGCCTGGAAACGTTATTCTTTATATGCTGATTGGAATGCATCAAATGCATTGTGGGATGAGACCAAATTAATACTTGGGGTTATGTGCAAAGTAATTCACAGTAAAAGAGAGACTGGAAGATGTAAAGATGTGTTGAACGTGCTCCCTTCTTGTTTGATACAGACACAGCGTGTGTGGAGCAAATAGGTTTGAAATTATATTTTTACATGCAAATGACAGCAATTTGTATTAACTCCTATTGTACTAGAACATAACATTTTCATCTGATCTGTGCCTTTCTGTCTCCAGATCCTCTTTCTGTTCTTACAGTGCATATACAAAGATCTTAGATATTAAATATCTTGGTAAATTCCTGCAGGGGAACAAATCAGGCCTGTGTTATGACATTCTTCCAGGCAAACTAGATATCAAACTCATCTCTTCTCCCTTTTGTAAATCCAAGTCATGGATTTATTATGTCAGGACAGATGACTGACCAACTTCTTATTAAGCCCTGTTAAAACTAACATTGTGATGGAATTTCAAATTTGAACCTTGTAATTTTTTAAGTGTCTCAAACCTGTTATTTCATTTTGGAATTAACATTTCATTTACCTCGCACTGGTATTGAATGGGGAGGTTTGTTTTAAAAATGTCAGAAAACCCGAGTTTTTTAATTGACAAATAGTTTAAATAAAAAAAAAAAAAGAAGAAAAAGGCTAAGAAAGATCTTTAGATTTTAGGAAACTCTGACCAATTAATCTCGAACTGTTCCCACAGTCTTTGAAGTACAACCAAATTCAGGCTGAAAGGAATTATGACTTTCCTTTTCTTGGGGACATAAAAGATGGCTGAATAAATTAAAAGGGTTTAAAATTGGGTTTCAATAGGACCTTACAGTACGAAGGCACTGTTAGTACACCATTATGCAGTACACAATGGCTGCAGGCGTGGCTGGCTGCTCTTAGGCAAAGGCTAATATTGTTTCACCTTAAAACTTAATAATCAGGCAGCTTCAGTCAAGGACTTTCTCTTTAAGGGAGTAATTCGTTTAGGAAAGCAGCATGCTTGCGTGTGTGTAGGCAGCAACGAAATACCTCCAAGTGCCCCGGTGTGCTACCCCATGCTAAGTGGTTTGAAAAGGAAAAAGGTTTTAATTTAATTTAGAGAACTGTTGTGGCCTTCCACGCGTAAGGGCGGGGAGGGGAGAAGCTGCGGGCCAGCACAGCACTGCTCCCCTGGCAGCCATGGGGGGGACAGGCAGCTCCAGCCCAGCCCCAGCTTCCACACTGGCTGGGGAGGAGGACAAACCTCAGCCCTGCCTTCATCCCAGACTGGTGCGATGGTGTCGCCCGGAGCAGGCGGGGAAAGGCAGCGAGAAGGGGCTGCTCGGTACTCCCAGCAAGGGGTGGGTTTCGGCTCAGTCCTGGGAAGATGCTCCTCTCCAGGCTTTCCCCAGAGGGTCTCCACCTCATGGAAGAGGCATAAGTGGAGGAGCTTCTCCCCAGTGTGTGACCCCCCACATCTCCACAGCAGCCTCAGCCCCGGCCCTCCCCAGGCAGCCTGACCCCACGACACAGCACTTCTTGGTGAGGGGTAAGTCGCCTTTTCCCTCTGTATCCATAGCAATCCAGTGTACTCGAGCGCTTCCCACGTGTTTCTGTCACAAAGCTTTTAAGCAGAAATGTTTTTCTTAGGGAGATGCCAAGAATGTACCCAGCAGCTCCCACAGCTTGGGTACATTAACAAAAGCACATGTGGGCAGTAGGATTTCCAGGAAGGAACACTATCCTTGAAGTAGGCAGCAAAATGTGTTTTCTGGAAGAAAGCTTTTAACTTGAGACTACTAGTCGATCCCCACCCTGTCCCTGCCCAGCTTGGATGGACTCTTGGATACATCCACACACATCCTTCAAAGAGCATGAGGACTCAGGAGGAATCACCAGGAGTCACTGGATAACCCCAGTTAACAGGTTCTTTAGCAGGAACTTGGAGTGACCACAGCTTTCCTGAGATGTCAGCGCAGAAATCACTTGGGGCAGCTCTTTTCCAGCGGGAGCTTCCCATGCTGCGCTCTGTGGTGACCCTGCCTGAGCTAAGAGTGGTGGCAGGAAAACACCTGCATCTTTAATGCTTTAAATAGAGCATTTCTAACAGCATTTCTAGCACTTCTATTTCATATATGCTATAGGGTTAACAGAGGGTTAGGGAACAAACATACCCTCTGCCAAGATGCACTTAACAGTGAAAGCTGAGGCAAAGTTCAGAAACTTGGGATTTGTTTCTGCTCTCTCTCCCCTTGTTACAGTTGTCTCCCATTAAAGGCAGTGGAGTCTGGAAGCACACATATTGTTCTTCAGGAATGGGCTCTTTATCTCCATCGTGTCACTGGCAGGTTGTTAGGAAATGCAGCCTGCAGTGAAGCAACACAAAAATCTTATGCCTTATTTAAATAATGGTGTTCATTGCCTATTAAAATGTAACTTCCTGCTTTAAAACAGGATTAATTAAAATGTACAAGAATGCAATTCAGTTACATTTTATGCTTCAACCCAGCACATACTTTTCATCACTCATTCCCAGAAGAAGTATTAAGGGCAGCACAGCATTCTCAGTTCTGCCATTAAAAGCACAAATGAGTATCAAGCCTGTTCTTTTCAAATACTTGGCTCAAGTATCACCATTGTTAGATTTTTCATAACATATTACTTTGGTCATTACTGTTTTGCAAGATAATTGTATCAGTGATCTAACTTTTGACAGGATCCAAAGTGGCTGAAAATAGTTCACTGCAGCACCTTTGTCTTTTAAAGGCCATTTGGGGCTTGTTATTTTAATCCTTGTGCAGCCTGATTTATCACTTCAAACATCTGTCAGCTGTGCTTTGTCTTGAAATTGATAGTGATAGTGTTACTGATTTTTCAACAGCAGCTGGTAGAGGTTCATTAGTTAGGCTCTCAAAGGGAGTAGATAACTGTAATATTTTTCTTTGTTAATCATCTCTTACACGTTGTAATAATACAGAGTTTGAAATCTGCTAGAAATGCACAGCCTCTCTCTGTAACTCGTCAGAAGCATCCTTTCATTCTTTTAATCTGGCTCGATTATTAAAACTCTCCTCTTCATAATGCAGTAAAAAAAATTGAATAATAGCACGTGAGTAGGAAGAGAATAAAAACAGCCTTTGCTGTGTCGTACTGAGCGAGGAGGGAGGTCATGGGGGTCTCAGAGTCCACATCCAAATATGAATCAACTCCAAAGAGGAGATTAAGGGCTGTTCCGTAATTGATTTTTAATTTATACTTTACAAGGCATACAAAACCTCATGACAACTTCAGTAAAATCAGGTTCATTTCTAACACATACCGCAGTTTTCGTTAATGCACTTTTCCTGCCACATAAAATAGCCCTAAATGGTTAACTATGATTCTTAAAACATTTCCCACCCCCCAAAAAAAAAAAAAAAAAAAAATCCTTGTCAGCCTGCCTCCAGCTGAGCACCACAGTGACTCCTGCTCGGAGCTTCCAGGGACCTGAGCATCTGTGAACTCTCCTGCAGCTGAGAGCGTATCAGTGCTACCGCTGGTTCCACCGGCAGCGCTCACCAACAGATAATTACCGCTTGAAATTAGTATTTTAATGAACTGATCTCAGCAAATGTAAAGCGAAATCTCCCAGGCATTAAAGAAATAAGCAGGAGGGAAAACTATTAACTGTAAAGTTCAACAGACGGCTGGTCAGCAGGTGCTGTCTTGGCAAAGGGGTTGAGTGTTCCCGTTTCCATCTGCAGGAAGAGGCTGGTTTGGGTTTTGCCCCTCCAAGCTGCCTCAGTTCTTAGGGACAGGGTTTAGCAGGACTTGGCAGTGCTGGGTTAATGTTTGGACTTGATGGTCTTAAAGGTCTTTTCCAACTTAAATGATTCTATGAGCAACACCTGCAAGTGGAAGAGTGACTTCAGTGGAGATCAGAAACACCTGGGACGTCTCACAGGCTTTCCAGGTGAATAGGAATGTCTTCTAAATATCTGCTAAAAATAACTAAATGCCAGACCTTCATCCTAAAAGCACAAGTCTCAGTCCCTTAAGATAATACATGTACTAGATAATACATAGTAGTAGTGAAGCTCAGTGCAAGCATGCAGCCTGAATTTCAAGGAAATGTACAGAGTGACTGAGAAAACACCTGAGAATCAGTGGAATTTGTATGTTATCCAAGCATGAACTGTGTTTTCTTCTTAAATATGGACAAGTAACTTGGTCTGGTCTGCATCAGGCACCATGGTCATGCCAGGCCTAGGGAGAGGAGTGTGTGGAGAGCAGGAACAAGCACCTGGAGGTGAAGCCTCCTGCCAAAAGAAACGTGACCCCCACCCCAGGCTTAACATGTAGTCACAGGTCATCACCAAACAGGATGGTCAGCTCAGGTTTCATCTTCTCCCTCTCAGTTCCCAGTGTCAGAAACTACTCTGGAAATAAATGCATAACGATTTTTGAAGTCAGAGCTCCTAGACATCTCTCTGGAGAAGTCCTTCAGAAGTCCCACCTGGCTAGAACACTCCATTTGTATGTCATAGGCTCAAAGACCTGTTTATTTACTGAAGGACAGTTGATCACTAACACAGTTCAGGACACTGTGTGGCCACTCAGGTGGATACTCACCCACCCCACCACGGCATTGCCTTGTCTGTCCTGTTAGGAACCAAAGATTCTTCTTGAACATTTCATATAGATTTATATGTACACATATTTATTTATATATATATATAAATAATCTAAGCTTTCTGTATCCACCATAACTGAATTAGATATTTTTATACAAGACTTTTTTCAGACTTTCAGGGAAAAGTTCACATTTAAATTACTCCCCCACCTTTCAAGAATGAATGCCTCATGTATAGTAAAGGAGTAAAACTATCAGAAAAAAATTATAAGACTTACTCCTACACAAACATACAGAAAAGGTACTTACTTTTAACCTCAAATATCTCTATTTTAGATTTAAGGGGGAAAAACCCTAAGAGTTTAAGTCTTCACAAATAGAATTGGTGCATATTTTTTGGCAAGAAACATTTCTCAGAACAAATTTTCTGTTCTCTCAGCAAAAAGGTAGATCAGTTCAATTCATGGATATAATTTAAAAGCTATATATGCTCTAAGCAATTTATTCAATTGAGGCTGGAGGGAACACTTCAGATAACCTAAAACTACTCATCAGGGCTGTGAGAAAGACAGGAAATAGGAAATCTTTGGATGCTTTATTTTTAATTTTCACTTTTTTCTTCTGCTGCTTCTTCCCCCCAATTTTATTTTTTAACTGAAGTGCTGTTTTAGTAAAATACTATTTTGCTTAGCTGTACAAACTGGAGAATTTTCAAGTGATTTTTTTTCCTGTAAAATACGATACTGAGTTTAAAGCATAAGTTTTGTTTAAAAAATATGCAATTAAATTCTATCCAGAACTGGAAATTTCTCCCATCATATCTCTTTTAGATCTGTATTTTTGTCTGTGGGTTATTTGGATGTTATCATCTCATATTCTCATTAAATAAAGATTTCTACCTGCACCCTCCCCAGCCTTTAGGCACACACAGTTGCAGAGAGAGATCTTTCTCTCTCAGATCTTTTGAGGAATGACAAAGCCCCTTTCAACCACACACCACAGACTGCCCTTCATCAGCTTCCTGCTAATCTACCTGGACAGCAGAGGGGAAATTCACCATATTATAGGATGGGAAAATAGTGCTGAGTCACACACTGGCTTTCATGCTTCCAGTTCATGTTTTCTGACTCACCTTCTGTGACAGTTTGAACCTCCTGAAGGGCTAAAAAGAGAAGGAAAGCTTCAGGCTCAACCTTATTGTCATGTCTCCCTTCCATCAGCGGGGATGCCAGTACAGCATCCCTGTGGAGAGGGGGAATTCTTCTGTAGGATGCATTAGTAGGATTAGTGCTGTGGTTTAGTTGACATGGTGGTGTTGGGTCAAACGTTGGATTCAATGATCTTGGAGGTCTTTTCTAGCTTTAATGATTCTATTTACAAGCAGAAAATTCATTGGGCTGCAAGGTTCAATCATGAAGTCTTTCTTTTCTGCTAAAGCAGCTTGTCATTGTAGTTTTAACTACAGGAAACAGGGCAAAGTTGTTAAAGTAATCCAATTATATTAGTCACTGAACAAAGGGTTTCTTACCACCTTCTCTGAGTGAAAAAAAAAAAAGGTAGCAATAGCTGTATGAGCCTTTAAAACTTTCCAAATTGCAGCCTCACTAACATGTTTAGAGGATTTTGAGCAGTCTGAGTATTCTGCCGCCATCCATCTAGAGATCAGCGCTCCTGACTCCCTGCTCTGTTTCCCCCCACATGGATGTCTTTGCTGAATTTGGCATGCTGAACTCCACAGTCCCTCTTTATCATCTGTTTCAAAATGAGACAGAAAGCAAGCAAGTGAACTCTGAATTTCTGACTTAATTTTATCTTTGCACCAGAGTGTTTTAAACAATCCATCACCGCCCACAGGAGAGAGAAAGCCAGCCACAACAACCTGCTGGTGTTTATTTATTTACAGTTTAGCAAGGGAGAGGTTGTGCAGGTGTAGGAAAGTGTTTCAGTTGCCTGGGGAGTGAGGGCATCCTTAGTTAAAAGGTTCAGCCTCTCTTCTGAACATTCACATCCCACCACCCCCCTCAGCATGAGGATGACCAGTATTCATATTCCCATCCCACTTTTGCCTGTGTGCTGCTCACAGCTCTCCTTTCTTCCAGGTTGAAAACTGGAAGCACTGATTTCAGAGCCATGTAGGGGCACACAGACCCTGTGAGATGTCCTTTGTCATTTATTTTGCTTTTTGAACTTTGTCAAAAGTAAATCCCTGCTCACTCTGTCCTTCCCCACAGCTCAGCACTCGGTGGATTATGGAATCATGGAATGGTTTGTGTTGGAAGGGACCTTAAAGCTCATCTCATTCCAACCCCCTGCCATGGGCAGGGACACCTTCCACTAGACCCTCAAAGCCCCATCAAACTTGTCCTTTTTGCTTCACTGAAAAGCAACTCCTTGATCTTGGGGGAGGCTGACCCACACAGTTTTGTTTTCTCACGGGAAATCCATAAGCTTCCCATAAGCAGAATTTTGGGGAGATCAAAAATTAAAAATTTCCAAGGAAAATCCAGAGGATGCATTTGGGCAGCTGAAGATGGAGGATTATTAAGGATTTTTCTGCGTGGTAGCCTAAGTTGTTAATTCACAGCTTCCAATCCTGGCAGAAGCTGAAGTGGTAAATGAAAGTTAATCCATCTTTCAATCATGAAAGCACATGGGCTGATAACATCCTGAAAAATAGGGCTGTGACTGGATGGAACAAACATGTCTGTTTTATACAGTTCTGCTGAAAGATGTTGCTTAACTCCCAAATTCCTCGAAGCATCCCTGACAGCAATCACATCTGCTGCCATAAAACCCACCACGGCCTCTGTCTTTGGAAAAAAACATACTTAATAATCAGTAAAGTTCAAGCTCAGCTTTTTGTGATGAATTATTAGAACCCGTCATCATTTTCTTGGGGGAAAAAAAAAAGCTAAGAGGCTATAATGGAACACAATTTTATGTTTTTTTCCATTTAATTGATGATGGGCTGAGTTTTTATTAATATTTCTGGGCTCCAGCATAAGATGCCGAAAAAGCTAATATGAGATCATTGTATCTGGTTAATGTGTGTGCTTTGCAAAATTGATAAGGCCTGTCAAGACATAAATTATTTAAAATTTGATAAATGTGTGGAAATCACTGAATTTTCAAACAGACAAAGCAGAGTTATTTCTCTCCCCCTCCGTGCACCCCCTTCAAACTGGGGCTTTTGTGCAGCCACTTGATGATGCTGCGTTACCCTCACGGCCTGTGAGGCTCCAAAATCACCACGGGGAAGCCAGAGAAGTGTCCTCTGCTGCTGCAGAGGGGACACAAGTGTAAACCCATGAGACACTCAGACATGGAAACTGCAGAGAGGGAAGAGACCACTGGAATCGTCCCCCAGTGTGAATTTTTCACTGGTGATACTGGGGGCAAGAGGAGGTGACTGAACACCACCTCCCTCCCCCCGCCCCGTCCTCTCCAGTGGTGGGTTAAAGAGCTCCTGGCAGCACCAGTGAGTGGCCAATGGTTCTTCAGAGTTGTTTATTCCAACAGACTGATTCATTTCAGCTAATTGCCAAGAGTTTTTAAATGGTTCCTGGCAGGGGTGAAGCCAGAGGAATGATTGCTGGTGATTGATGAATAACCTGGATAAAATTCCCAAAGCATCAAAACTATTAACTCTTGCATGGGGACACCTGCTTTTATTTAGTGCCTTGCCCACAGAGAAGGACATGGGAGTGAGTTCCAAATGAACCCGAATTTGGGCAAATAGAGAAAATAGAGCATTTATTGATACCCGTGTCTCAACAATGCAGGCTCATTTCTCAAAAAAAAATCTCATGGCAAATGTTATTTAACCCTTTGTGGCTCTGCCATGGTCAGGATCATGCATGGAAGAGGGAGGTTTTGAAGAGCAGTCAACATCTTTCAGAGAAGGGCACAGCAAGAACCAAAGGTTTAAAGTTTAAAACTCCATAAACATAAACCACATCACGGTGGTTTGAGCTGTTCTCGTGGCTTACGTAGCAAAAGAAAACAGCAAGGCACGCTGTGGATTCAGCACATCTGGATGGGTCTGTGTTTCTTACTGGAAAATATCCATGGGCTAATGGAAATTTTAGGGTAACTGGGTGCCATTTTATAGCCTCTGTAATAGGGAAAAATATTAGGTGATTTCTTCTGTTTGGAAATTGATGGTTTGGAAGGAATGGGAAAACGCAGGTGCAGCAGAGGAGAACTCCAGCAATAGCCATCTATTTAAATGGACACACTAACCACCCTGAGCTAGTATTTTTCAAACACCCTACCAGCAATATTTTTCACTATAGAGATGCATTATAGCGAAATGGAAAGATGCTGAGGAAGTAATTTTTTTCCAGCATGTGCTGCATTCTTTTAATACAGATTTATTTTTTTTTTATCGCCCGGAAATTGCTAAAGCAATGTGAATAAACAGATGAACAAAGCACGTCAGCCCATCCTCGCTACGAGCAAAACAAGGGCCTTTGGGTTCTCTTATACTGCAGAAAGGTTTATTCAAAGCAGGTAAAAGTAAAAAAAAACTGCACACCACAAAGGTTTTACATCACAAAAACACAAATATTATTCACATTTCTGAACAATGCCCCTTATGCCTGCTCCTGCATCAGGCACTGAGCAGAACTGGGCGGTTCTTTGTTAGACACCTTTTTACTAAACATTTGCAAAACACAGCCAGTGTACCACCCTGAGCCCACAAGGTCCCTTCCTGCAGCACACTGAGCTGACAGCTCTGTCAGCCTCTGAATCTCGCTCCTGTAATGAAATCAGTGAAACAAGACAGCAGAGGGATGGATCAGAGTCAAGAACTAAGGCTGTGCAAGACTGGAGAATCCCACAGCCTGAAAACTAGTTCAAAGAGGAGGAAAAAATTACTTGAGTTAGTGTAAGATACAACTTTCAGCAGTGGCTGGTGATCGCTGCCTGGGCTCTAAACAGGGGTATTGCGTCCTTATAATTCAACTTATCAATGATTTCAGGTTTCCATCTCGTGAAAGCTGTTCTGTTGCCACATGACATAGCCCAGGTCACTTGTAGCTCTGGGGGTGTGTTTCATTATCCCATGAGTACATCTCCTTTGGTGTAACACATACATAAATAAAAGTAGTAGTAGTCTAGCACGATGCAGCTCTGCGATTTCACCATCGTGGTTTTGAAATACTTGTGCCCCAATACATTATTGATGTGGCAAACCCACCTGGTAGCAGCATGCATTGATGCTTCCCACCCTTCAGCCCTCCCAGACCTTATACCCACATATTTCTTCTTTTTCTATCAGAGCCTTCAGCAAAGCGCCGTCGGGAAGGCAATGCCCGGCTTTCTCATTTGCAGTGAGAGCCCCCTGAAGAGACATACACTGAGCATTAGCTGTAGCACATGACTCAGTATCCTCTAGATCTCTTCATAAAAGGCAAGGGGAGAAAAGCCAAAGAGCCATTGCGGGGATTTCAATAAACATTGCAGAAGACAAGTAGCCCAGAAGGACAACTGAGCGTGTTCCTGTGCCCTTGCCAGAGGACAGTCCTGAGACAGCCAGAGACAGAGCTGGGTGCAGACACAAGCAAACCCAGAGCCTCCTGTGAATCAAACAGCTTCATTTCTACATCATTTCACCTTAAAATTTCCAATCACCTTTCCTATGGCTCAGTTAATAACAGCAATACCAGCTATAAGGTGCCCATGGTCTGAGTGGTCACTAGCATTTTAAGTAGCACATCATTTAGCTGTGCAAACACAGAGGAAAGTTTCTGGTATTCCAGCACTGCCAGGCCCCCGGAAATGCAGCAGAAAAGCCTCTTTTTTGTGCTTTTCAAGGCCTCAGATCAGATTTGGGGTGAAGGGTGGGTGAATGTGTACAGCACTTCTTGCTTCATCTGAGCAGAGTCCCTGCTCTGCAGCAGGGGAGTGATTTCCCTAGCAGTGGGGATGGCCAGCTGTCCTTAGCATCACCAGGCTGATTTTGGGCTTGTGCAGGCTTAAGAGTGGCTGAAAAAGCACACATAAACACAGCAGAGCTTCACCAGGAGCTTTCCATCACAGGGGAAGTGTTGCTTCCCCCAGCACCATTATGACAGTGCTATTTGGGCCGGTACAGATCAGCATCTGTCACTGTTTCCATTAGAATCTCCTATTTTCACAGGTTCATAGCTCAGCCATAAAAAAAATACAAGATAGAGGCAGAAAGCTGACATACAAGGTCTCAGGCTGAGAGTGATCACTGTTGTCTTTTCTTCCCCCCTTTTTAATCTGAAGAAGGAAATAACATATTTCTGCAGAGACACACCTGACCCCTGCATTTCCATCCAGCCATGGATTTATTTATAGCGATAAATAAGTGAGAGGACAAGTGGAATAGCCTTAAACTGAAGGAGGGCAGGTTTAGATTAGATATTAGGAAGAAATTCTTTACTGTGAGAGGGATGAGGCCCTGGCACAGGTTGCCCAGAGAAGCTGTGGCTGTCCCATCCCTGGAAGTGTCCAAGGACAGGTTGGATGGGGCTTGAAGCAACCTAGGCTAGTGGAAAGTGTCCCTGCACATGGCAGGGAGTTGGAATGAGGTGATCTTTAAGTTCCCTTCCAACCCAAACCATACTGTGATTCTATGATTTAGCAACTGCAATTGCTGCCTTTCAACATTCCAGCTGTGAATGTTGCTGCTGTTCATCATTTAATCTTAATTACTGCATTAGGGGTGATCAGGAAGGACATGTGGTAAGTGGATTGGGGCTCTGGATTGGAGTCTATTGCTGGAGAACAGGCCCCAGTGAAGATTAAAGGCTTTGGAGTATCTGATCTTTTCTAGATAATTAAATGAAAAACCACAATTTATAGCAATAACAGTTGGATACTATAGAGACGGAACACTTCTAGGAACTAGAGGCACAGAAGATCCCTTTGGGATCAGGAGAAGAGGGAAAAGCGAGCCCAGCATTGCAGTTTCCCTAGTGAGACAGGAAGCACAAAATCCCACCCCGCGCAATTCAGCGTCTGTGCTCGATGCTTTGACTGCTTTAGGCAAACTTCCACCCCGTAATCTTGGTACTGGGTACTGAAAACCCCATCCTGTGTGGTAGTTATACTGGGATCCACCAGCTGGATCCTGGCACTGCCAGATCGATGATGAAGCAAGAGCAGCATTTTGCCAGGAGGAAAGGGCAGCAGCAGTTTATCACCAGGGACATGAGCAGGACAACACTGTCCTTTCTTCTTTCCATTTTAAGCATCTCTTTGTTCTGTTCACACATTTTGTAAGAATAGTTGCAGATGAAAGAGTTTTTCTTCGTACATTAAGATGATGGTTTAAGGCACTCCTGAAGACAACAAACCCTGAAAACACATTCTTCAAAGCTTCCATTTTAACCTAAGAAGTTAGATGATCATTTCAAGCCCATTGTAACACAGATCCTGCTTCTGACCTCTTAAAACATATGCTCCAGTTCTGCATTTTCAACAGGACTTCTCTGCCAGAGTGAACAGGATGAATATATGTGCGAAATGTGTCTCTACATTAAGTTGGGAATTTGTTGCTGCATGTTTAACTATCAAAGCTAAGGCCATTTTGTCGCTACCAGAAGGAATTTTTTTGCTTTCTGATTGCAGACTTAGCTTGGCCTAGTCATGGTTCCCAAAACTGAGCCGTGCTGCGTGGTTGGGGTTGCTCCGCACCTCTGGAAGGCCAGGCCTTGCTAAACACAGGCAGATGAGCAGCTGAAATCAGCACACCAAAAATGTGGTTATTTTCGTTATGTCAAGCTGCGAGCACAAATGTGCAGGCTAAGTTTGGAAAAAATGGAGAAGGCAACACCAGAAAAGGCAAATGTACAATAAAACGGTTTAGGACACAATTACACCACCAGAACTGATTTTAAGCCTAAACCAGTTGGGAGATGAGGTGGGGAGAAAAACAAAGGGGAATGGAAAATCCCGCTATTCTATTTCACTCCGTCTTTCAGCAGATGGGCCACTTCGCTCTTCAGGTTTTCCACTTTCCTCGGGCATGTTTTCATCTAACAAATCTGCGAGCAGAGGCTGTCTGTCTGCTGTTGCACATCACAGCCATCAACCTGTCCAGAGGTTTATCCATTTGCCCCAGTGAATGGCTCCTGTTGAGATTTTTGTATCTTCTATGGGCTATTTTGAGTAAGATACTTGAGCTTTCATAGGGCAGTGGAAATTACTCATTACAGTAAACCACCTGTGACGAGACTGATACAGACTCTACTGGTCTAAATATAAATATAAATGGCTCCTTTTCTATCTTGACCATTTTAATTTCACACTTTACACAACTCCCTCTTTCTGTTCTGCAACAGGTATTCTGTGATGCCAGTCAGGTCGTACAAGCTGCGGACGTGCTGGACTGGGAAGACAAGGATGCTGCAGACACGCTGGTTGACAACGTGGTCCACTCCAGGATGATCAACCCCTTGCGCCTGTTTGTTAAGCCATCTCCAGTACTGAAACACGGCCAGGTCTCCTACTCGGACAGCATAGAAAACTTTTGGGATTGGTTGTCCAACGTCACGGAGGTTCAGGAGTCTCTGGCACGAACTAAACGCAGACCGATAGTAAAAACTGGGAAATTCAAGAAAATGTTTGGATGGGGCGATTTCCACTCTAACATCAAAACTGTTAAGCTGAACCTCCTGATCACGGGGAAAATCGTCGATCACGGCAATGGGACCTTCAGTGTTTATTTCCGACATAACTCCACAGGTCTGGGGAATGTTTCTGTCAGCCTGGTGCCACCTTCCAAGGTGGTCGAGTTTGAACCATCTCCACAGTCAACGCTGGAGACCAAGGAGTCCAAGTCCTTCAACTGCCGGATCGAGTACGAAAAAACAGACCGCGCTAAAAAAACTGCCTTGTGCAATTTCGACCCTTCAAAGATCTGCTACCAAGAGCAGACCCAAAGCCATGTCTCCTGGTTGTGTTCCAAACCCTTTAAGGTCATCTGCATTTACATCGCGTTCTACAGCGTCGATTACAAACTGGTGCAGAAGGTCTGCCCTGACTACAACTACCACAGCGAGACGCCGTACCTGTCCTCCGGCTGACACGGTGCCATCAGCACCGGTCATAAAAAGAAGCATTTCCATTAACCTTTTTGGAGAAGAATATGTTTTTCCTATCAGGTTAAAAAAAAAAGTCTTTAAAAACTGTAGCTGTGTTTGTGCTGTATCGTAACTAATCAAACTGTTTATGTAACAATCATTTTCATTCGAGACCGTCACATTTTAGCTCTTGCCGTCATCAACAAGGGAACTGCCAGGCAGGCACAGGACAAAAATCAAACAAGATTATGTCTGTAATGAACGTTGATCTCAAAAATCACATTTTTAAACTACTTCATGACAGAGAGGTTGTCTTTTACTTAAACTGGACAGCACTTATAGCAGGATCCTATTTCTCATTGGGAACTTTAGGTGACAATATAAAGAACGAATGATGAAGCAGCCCCACAGCTGCTCCTATACAAACTCCAAATAAACAGCTTTCCCACTGATTTCATAAAGAATGTTACAGAGAGGGCTCAAGTAGTCAAGTCCAAATACTAACAGAAAGTGCTAAATCTAGGACAAAAAAAAAAAGGAAAGAAATATGCATTTTTATGAGTTGTAGTAGCTATAGGTACTCATTGAAGTGAAGAGCGAGTAGTTCTTCCTTCAGCCTTCCTACCCATGGATATGCAGTGATGTAATTAGACATCGATGAGCTTTAGTTTTTTAGACTCCCCCAGGTGTGCACATGTGGTGTACATTCCTTCCTTCTGTGCTCACCACTGGTTTTGATTCTTCTCAAACATTCACATACACACCAGTACTAGTTTTACAGCAATAGAGAATACATGAATACCTTGGAAAAGGGTAATCTCTGTTTAAGTCAACCTGGTCTAGCGGAAGGTGTCCCTTGTTGGAACAAGATGATCTTTAAGGTCCCTTCCAACCCAAACCATTCTGTGATCCTATGAAGTCTGAGGACTGTAACAGGGGCTGGCTTCCAAGCAAAACAAGCAATTATTTTGCTATCCAGCCTCTTAGCATTGCATGTTGCAGCAAGAAAAACACATCACAGCACAAGGACACCTGAATAACAAGCAGCTTTCTGCTTCGTGGCACCAATTGTCTTCCTCAGCAGTGCACTGCACACCTTGAGTCAAAATACCAGCCATGACAAAGAGAGAGAGCAACGAAAATCTATGCATCTTCACCTCCTAAAGCAGGTTTCAAACTATTAATATAAATATTCAGCCAGGCTTTCCCCTAGTGCAGAACAGAATCCCCCCAGTGCAGTTAGAACAACGGCTGGTCCAGCTGTGCTTTTGCTTCAACAGGACATGTGTTGTCCCACCACAGCCCCCAGCAGTTGGCTCTGGCAATGCAGGTTCCAGCATCATCCCCTGCGCTTTCGCTGGGTATTGATCCTCCTGCTGCCACCAGTTTGGTCTCATGGCCCTTTGTGACAGTTTGATGTCACAGGTACGGGGGAAGAAGCTGGCTGAGGAAGTGCTTTTTATTGCCTCCAATCAGACCTGCACGAAGGTTCAAGAAGTTACACACAGCTTAAATAAAGCACTATTAAAGTACTCTGTTTGAGTGATGTGCACACAGACAAGTGACTATGGCAGCTCAGAAGGACTCACTCATGAGATTAATTCTGATTTCCTTGGTAGAGACTCACACAGAAAAATTACTCTGTTAAAAATATATGACTAACTGGCTAATTTGTTTTTCTCTTTAGGTGACAAATTTAAATGTGTGGTTTAGTTTGATCAATAATCTAAATGTTTTCCTTCATCTTATTTCATACAGAGTCTCTCCTGGTCTATAATGATGTTTTTTAGTTTGCCTATTCCTGTCAATTCCTACAAGTTGGTCTACTTTGTATTCTGTATAGCGTGTCCTCGCTCCAGCTGTACATGAGCTTGGATTTATTGCTACGAGTTCAGTGGTTGGTGCTTTTGTAACTTAGCTGTAAGCCATGATTTTATTGCCATGTATTTTTACTCAGCACTGTAGGCAATTAAAAGAAAACCCTACATGCTATTTATTGTAGAGTATGTGGAAACCATGTATGTATATACACTTAAATATGTGTACATATACAGCACATATGTGTACATGTATTTGTATGTAAATAAAGAGAGTTTACTAAATCTGGCACTTGCTTCTGGCCTATTTGTTTTGTTTTGTTTTGTTTTTAATGTTGCGTATATAAAGACACAAAAGCACAGCAACACGCCACTGAACATTTTTCCCCAGCTGGAATTTGTTTTCCTAGGAGATATTTAAATATATGCTATGGTGAACTGTGTGCAGGCCTGGGCAGAGTTCAGCAGCATTCAGGTGATATTTGAGAAATGAAGCGCATGTTTTGACGGAGACAATCATGAACTGTTTAATAATTGCACAAGTGAAGGGGTTAGTTTAAATTAGCATTCCCAAGCAGCACCATGCTGGGAGACACAGCAGCCCCACTGCTGATTCAGCCCTTGCTCAGTTCCACATGCAAACAGGAGCTGGGTTCTCCTCCTCCACAGACATCCTCTGGCTGCAGCACAGACAGGCTGAGCTTTCCAGGCTTTAGGAAAACAAACGATGGGAGAAACTCGACCTGCTCTCCTCCCTTGGCTCAAGGAGTCAGCCTGGCAGCTGGAGCAGGAGGAGAGGGAGGGAGCCTTGGTACCAAACTCCATCGCACCCAAGAACTCGCCGCTTTTTCCAATCACAATACTGTACAAATGAACTTTGAAGCAGTACTTTTCTTTGAGATCAGTTTTGAGAAAGTCACTGCAAAAATAGCACTCACGATCTTATTGCAGTCAAAATCCGATTAAGAAGAAGTTATTTACACCAAGCAAAGTAAGCAAAACATGATCCAATGATGACAGACTTGATTGGGTCAAATGTCACACTTCCCATGTAAACAGAACTAACTTTGATTTCATTTCACACAGAACAGGCCAAATTTTTAAAAACATTTTTCTGTATAACAAGTGATTATTTCAGACAAGTTTCAAATCTCAGTGACTGTTCCTCTTATGGCTCTTATTCAAAGGATTTTAAATCAGAACCTTCAAAGATTAAATACCATTTTTGGAAAGAGTTTCAAGTGGGCAATGACAACTTATGACAGCGACAGCTTAATCTAGAAGTTTTTAATATAGATCCTTTATTTAATCCAAATTTCAACAGGATAGTTTTGCACACATTTATATCAATTCAAATATCATACAATCATAGGATATCCTGAGGTGGAAGAGACCCACAAGGATCATCGAGTCCATCTCCTGACCCTGCACAAGGCAATTCCAAAAACCCCACCATGTGCATGAGAGCATTGTCCATTGAAGTCTGGCAGGCTTGGTGCTGGGACCACTTCCCTGGGGAACCCATACTAAACACATTAAATAAGTATTTAAAATTCTTGGTAAATACATTTTCTACTGTTCTCCTCATCCATGGATATTCATTAAAAAATCCCAATAAAAACCTCATTCATGACACACACACAAGCATCAGCTATTTTCCTTTGGCCAGCATTTTGTGCAGAGCTGCAGGGACTGTGCACATCCATATTTTTATATCATTTCAACTTGAACAGGGAAGTAAGTTAGTTTGGTTTGCTGTTTCCCCTGAAGGATTTTGTCCTTTGTGCCTTTTCATCTCCCTGCAGCTCTCACCAGGGGTCAGATCCTGCCACGAATTCCTCAGCCTGGGTCACTGGATCCCTGGGGCAGTGGGCTCTGCCCACATGGCAGTCCCTGAGCCTTTACATGGGGTGCCCATGGTGTACCACAGAACCCAGCAAAC
Source organism: Myiotriccus ornatus (assembly GCA_036023395.1). NCBI lineage: Eukaryota > Metazoa > Chordata > Aves > Passeriformes > Tyrannidae > Myiotriccus > Myiotriccus ornatus. Next base: position 5,373,767 of record JAYRBT010000181.1, read on the forward strand.
AGCAGAGCTGAGTGTTGTGTGCTCTGAGCTCCCTGGGGTTGGCACTTTTTCTTTTTAGGGAGAATTTACTGGGCAGTGCTGACCGAGCAAACCCCTGAATGATCCCGATGCAACAGGAAAAACTTTCTCACAGCAACCAGGAAAAGGTGTTCCATGCAAATCAGCATCCAGTGCTGCTTTTCTTTTTAAATTGTAATTCAAGGACATTAGAATTTGCTATTTGTTTTATGCTCTGTTGACCAGCCTAATCTGGATAATGTTTTATTTATAGTATAATAATGATTTGTCATTAGCACTGTCTCTATTCAAATATGCACAGTCGAAAAGACAATAACAAGCTGCAATACACTAAGTAGCTCAATGAAACACACATCAATCAAGTAGATTTTTAGCTGCAGGGTGTCTCATTTGAAAAACTAGACTTTGCCATTCCCATCTCTCCCTTGTGAACACCTCTTGCAAGAACCCATCAGGAGCAGCATCCTTCTTTTAGAAGTAGCAAATAAACTGGGTTTACAGAAGAGGAGTTGAATTGTCATGAAACATCCCACTTCGTGTCAAACCACGCTTCCCCTGGTGGGTTGTCAAGCTCAGGGCTGCAAAAACCTGTTCAGATCTGCAGTCAGGAGGGATGGGAACTGAAGGCCTCCAGTTGTCGGTGCTCTCAAGCAAGAACCCCAGACGTCCAGACTGAATTTTGAAGGGGGAAAAAAGAAAACGAAAACAAAACAAAAAACCACACACACACACACAAAAAAAAAAAAAAAAGCCCACAAAAAAATGCCTTTTCCAAAGATGTAATTTGGTCTCCAACTCAGCATAAATCCAGCACCAGCTGCAGCCCAATTAAAAAGCCATCACCAGTCATGGGAAAACAGTTTACTCCAGGAAGAAAAAATTCTACCTGCATAAACAGTGGCAGGACTCTAAAACAGACTCCAAAGAAAACATCGGCATCTTCCTATTCAACAGTAATGGAACAGCCAACCACGTCAAACAGTCTCTTACGCTGTTCTCTGGTTTTGTCCTCAAGACAGAACAGAGGAAAAAAAAAATCCACTGCTTCAGGGACATTTTAGTGTATTTTCTTCATTTTGTGGAAAATACACACCCATGATTCCTCACCCAGGTGCAGGAAGCTGACTAATTCTGAGGGTTCAGAGGTGATGAGCGTTCCTCTGTGCAAGTCAAAAGGCTCAACCACCTTTCCTAGGTGGATACCAGGAAAGGAGCGATGTGGGAAGCACACAGGGAGACTGTGGTCTCCTTTAGCTTTTCAGCAGGCAGGACTTGTGGCTCTTACCCAAAACTGGGCCATTGGAGCAGATCACAAGGCACCACAGGACACAGCCTGAGGGCAGCAGTGGAGCACAGCCACGATGGAGGAGCAACTGTGCAGCAGCTGCCCCTGGAACACCTTCCCAGACATCCCACTGCTCACCTTGCCTCTCTCAGGTTAACTGTCCTTGGAAAACAAGACAGCTTTATTACCAGCCTGATCCCAGATCAGCACCTCACATTCAGTCATCATGCTGCTCATCTGCCCGTGGCAGCTCTGCATTTCAGCCCCCTGGGATGCAAATGCCATTTCTTTATTCTCCTGCCTCATTCGTGGTACGTTATCTTAACAGATCCATATAAACTGGTGATCTTCCTGAAAGATGAGACATTATAATTGTTTCCAAACTGGCAAGAAAGAGAAGTATGAGACTTGGAGGTTGTTTGACTTAGCCCTGAAGTTAAAAATGGCCAAAAAAAAACCCGCCTCCACCTAAAGCTATTAGGGTGTTTGCTTTGAACTTGTAGTATTTATCAGGTTTGTATCATCTGTTAGAGTTGGTGTTACTTCCCAGGACACAAGGCTTGGGATCTTCTGTTCTGGAGACCCTACAGACAGCAGCAATGCCGCCAGCTCCCAAAATCAGGCAAAGAAAGAGCTCTGCTGTGCTCACTAGCACCCAGCCACCTCGAGGACAGAGGGAAGGGCACAGAGCCCCGCACAGGGCACAGTTCAGGTGCCCACTCTCTGTGGGTGTCCCCAGCATATGTCAACAATTTTTCAGAGCCCACAGCTCAGACAGTCCCAGGCAAGCTCAGACAAACTCTCACTTCTGAGCTGCAACACCACAGCATGTTTTTTGCATTGCTGTGATCCTTGCTTTCATCCCTGTGATACTTCCCTTGGACAGGGCTTGGAGCAACCTGGTCTAGTGGAAAGTGTCCCTGCCCACGGCAGGGGTTGGAATGAGATGACCTTTAAGATCCCTTCTGGCCCAAACCAGTCTATGACTCTGCGACTGAAGTAACAAACACCTAAGCAGCCATGAGAAAATCATCCCAATTATGAGGTTTTCAGATGGGTGGACAGCAATTACACGACCTTCCATCCCCATTTTAAAAGTCCCTGGTGAAATGCAACTCACTCTGAGCTCTTCTAAAGCACACCAAAGGTATCTCTTTAAAAAAAATCAGTTCAGGTATCCAAAACATTTCAAGCTGATTTAACTTGAACACAAGCACGTGTGTTCTGGCTTAGCAGAACTGCTCTGAGTCTGCCATCAGTCTATTCTAAACCAACAGTACTTACTCCTTAAAAAAAGAGGTGGTGGAAAAGTGTATCTGAAGCAGGTGATGCTGAGCAGACATGCACTGCTGTCCTGAGAGTACAGTATATTTAACACAGATTTCTGAGCAGGTAAACCAAAGGATTAAAAAATATTTCAAGCTGCCTTATTGCAGATGATAAGCAAGCCTATTTATTACTTAGAGCTACTTAATTCAATCCACTTCTCATGTCAGATATATTTAACTGTGATGTTTCTGACTTCAATCACTGAAGATTTGGATTAGCCAAAGTACTCTGGGAAAACAAGATGCCTGCTCACACCAGCTTCTTGGAGGCAATACCAGACAGGGAGATTGCTCTGTCCCAAAGGAAAAACTTCTCTTTTCCACCTTTTTCTCCCGGTTTTAAAGCAATGCTATGATAAACACCAGGCACACAGTGTTTGGTCACAGCCCAGCACAACCTGACTGCTCAAAGCAAAATCAGCACCACAGATGGATCGTAGCAAGGCAGCCCAGACCCACGAGGTCAGCCAAGCTTATCATTGTGTCCAGACATTAAGGGATACTTACATTTGGCTAAAAGTGGAGAGAGAAATCTATTTTGATTCACTACCCCAGTTATCTTTTAAAACAAGCACAGCCCCTTATTTAAAATACGAGTACTGAATTGTGTTGCCAGAAGCAGATTAATTGCAGTTTCCAGGAAAAAACTCTGAGCTTATTTCACACAGACTTTATTCCCACTTGAATTGAGTTCCTTATGTTACACCAGCTCATTTGAATTTTTTGAATTGGTTTTGCATAGTATCATTTACTGATGTACTATCTTTAATTACATAACACACATACACTCTCCAACTGCATTATTAATGAAAGTGTTTTTAATTAAATGGCTCTCAGCATAATATTCAGTCATTAATTTCTCATGCTCAGGGTGTGCAGAGATTCTATTCTGATGGTCTGGGGAAACTCTGCACTTTAGATGAGGGATACTTGCGAAGTGATAGTTTTAGAGAGAAGCTGAAATCATCATGAGCACTGAATTACCCTCTCAGCAGCTGGTGCTGCAGTTCTGCTCTACTGGGTATTATCTGTTCTTCAGCTCAAGTGCTCCTTTTGCTCTGCCATGCTTCACCACTGGTAATCTGAAAATGCCTCTCACTGGATTCACGTACATTCCAGCGTGGGTAATACCAGAGTTATCCTTTAGGAACAATTTACACTTAGACAATGGCACTAAGGCTGCACTCTCTACAATAAAAAGCTCTGCACCCTCCTCCCCAATTATGGGCACACACCTGCCTCCATAACCTTCCAGTGCTGTTAGAAGTGACAAAGAGCATTCAGTGCTCTTGGGACTGGGATTTTTTTTTTGCCCATGCACCACATGGAAGCACAGGACACACTGGAACATCACACAGGCATTGCTGGGAGCATACTTAATGCTCACCTGCTGCAAAGGTTGCCGATTAAAGACAAGAGGCAAAAGAAAAACACCAAAACACTTTTTCCCCTCCAAACTAGCACAAATTTACCACTGCCTCACACAGAGATGGCAGGCAGACCACTTCTCCAGTCCAGCTTGGGAAAGAAGGCCCATCCAAGCAGTGCTGGACAAGCTTCTTCCTTCCACAAAGTCTGCAGAAAGGATTAATTTTCACCTCAGTTTATGCTTTTTATTTATTGATGAAAAAGACATTCCTGTTAAAAAAAGTTCTAGGACAGCATTTTCCAGGAATACTTTGGAAGTCTTGGAATTAATTTTTTTTGTTTTTCTAGCAGAACCTAAAAGGGCCTCAAGAGGAACAAGACTTCACACTATAGTACCTGTTTGACCCGTGAATTTTGTGGTTTTTCCATCCTCCCCAAAGGCAACTGCATATAAAACTGTATTTGTGTTTGTTCCTGGGACTTGTCATCTAATTAGTCTCCAGTCTAAATAGTCCTGGACCTTTGTTTTCTAGTAACAAAGTCCTTCCCCAAAAAAGTCCTCTAACTTCTCAGGCTTAAAGCCTTTTCCTCAGTGCTAATGCACATGAGGAAGGGAGCAGCTCTTGCTCATCCCATTCTCCTGAAAGCAAAACATCCTGGATTACATCTCCCTTACCAGACCCCTCTGCTTCAGCTCAGTCTCCTGCTGTCAGGCTCACACCTTGGACTCCTCTCCCTGCTATGCTGCCCCACAGCTCTGTCCTCTCTGACCTCAAGGCTGGCCCTTCCAGCTCCTTCAAAAGAAAAAGGGGTGAACACAAAAAACTTTATTTAATAAATATCTATTCCATCAAAAAGATACTATACATGGACCTCCAGTGCATTTACAGTGAATTTCTGAGAAGAGAAATAACTAATATTTTTATATGACAAGATTAATAATAATACATGCCCACCTTCCCAGCACTTCATGTCTACATAAAACATTGCACCATAATGAAGATAATTGAGAGTATGACTTCCATCAATATTTAATTAGCATTTGGTGCTAACTCATTATTTCAGTACAATTAATTTGACATCTTGCTGTACAGCCTGCACAGATTTCCTTCTAGAGGATTGTTTTATTGGTGGGACGTAAGTAACGTAAGACATGTGCACCTTCCCCAGGGCTTCTAGGGGACTATGAAATATGGAGAATATGACTGACATTTTAATCTACTGCAGGATACGAAAGCACATTAAAGCTCAAAATATGCAAGTGTATTTGCCTGATGCATTTGATGATGTGGAAATACTCCACCAAATTAACATTTTCAGAAGACAAATTGCACCGTCATCAAGACGGCCTTTGCCTTTTCCTCCCTCAATCGTCTGATTTATGCACCCAGGAACAATTCAGAAATCCAAAAGTTCCCACCCATTAAATGAAGTGCTCCACTGGATCCCGAGTGTGCTGCAAGTGGGGATTTTCTGAACCACCCTGAGCCAACACGGAGTCATTTCCAGAAGCAGAAAGCAGTTAACACCGAGTCCAGCATTTCCCAAAGACAAGGGACTACAGCTGTAGTAAATATACAACAGTACTATAAAAACTGTGGTGACACATTCAATTGTCATTTATTGGAATTTTCGCCAGTTTTAGGCATCTCAAAAGTTGGCCCCATCCGCAAAATCTGAGACTGCTCAAACCATTACCTTGCTACACTTGAGACATTTGAATGAACTGTTCAACAACACTTAGTGAGTGTTACACTTCATGTACAGGTATTAACAGCTCTAAGTGGGAAGTTTTAAGATCTGCTTTAAGAGCTGCTTTCCTTCACTTTGCACATACTCACGTTTTTTGTTATACACAGTGTCCTCAGGCTGATTGAATTTTGGAATGTTCTTCCCTCTCGATTTTCATACATGTACTACTTGAAATTTTAAAGGAAAAACTGTTCTTTAAAAATTATTTTCAAGTGAAAGAGAATCTAATGAACAGATTCTATAACTTTGTTAATTTTGGAAACTAATAGGACAATAACATTCATGCCTAGCATGGTAATTAGCAATATATTTAGGAAGAAATTCTTTCCTGTGAGGTTGGTGAAGCCCTGGCACACGTTGCTGCGAGAAGTTGTGGCTGCCCCATCCCTGGAAGTGTTCAAGGCCAGGTTGGGCAGGGCTTGGAGCAACCTGATCTAGTGGAAGGTTTCCCTGCCCATGGCAGGGGGGTGGAATGAGATGATCTTTGAAGTCCCTTCCAACCCAAGCCAGTCTATGACATTTTAAGAACAAAAAGTAATTGCTCTTTAGTATTGAAAATTGTTTCTCAGCTGGCTTGGCAAATACCATTTTTGACTTGCAGGCTCTTCCATATGTTTTTGTTTAAATCCCTTTACTGGGATGCAGAAGGACAAACATCATGTCAGCACACCGTTCTGGGCAAGAAGCAAAGAAAGATGCTGTTTTCTCCAAATTCTTCCTGCAGAACTCCCCAAGAGTAGTTCCAGTAGCTCTGCCACACACCTACTCAGGAGCAGGCTCCTGAGCATGGCACCCACAGCAGAGCCAGAATCTATTTCTTACTGACATTTCTCTTCACCTTCTTCCAGCAGCTGTCATCCAGCAGAGGGGGAGAAAAAATTTCTGCAAGGTGCAAATGGGAAAGAAGAATACTTGGCCTGCCATGTGAAAGGGGCACTGAGTCCTTTCAGCTCAAACTCACTGGAAATAAAAGCACTCATCACTCTCTGCTTATCAATTGTTTGATGAATCCTCAGCTTTGAATATTTGACAAAAACACAAAAAAAGAAAAAAAAATAAAAAATCACAACATCAGCAAACTGCAATTGCCCCGTTCCTCTTTCGGCTGCTCAACTGCTCGTTCCTACTGCCCTGCTGGAGAGCACTGCTGTGGGCAACACAAACGTCCTCCTCCACCTCACCCCCAACTTCACTATTTCAGCCAAACTTGCTGAACAAACATCTCTTGACAACCCCATTCAGGGATATCAGCTATTTAGCAGGTGAGCAGCGGTGCCTCAGCTCCACCCAGCCAGTCACACCCTCTGCTTCCCTCCAAGGCAGTTCCTCTGGGGGAACTGGCATTTCCCTTACAGGTGCTTAAACCCTGTGTATCTGCAGGCATAGAAGCCAGTTCTGACAAAGTTTAGCCTTACAAGGAGCAAGATTACAAAACTATGCCAGCAGCATTGGTGGTTCTGTGATAAGAATCTCTACATACAGGTAAATAAAGTTTATTTTTATTAAAGATGCTGTCCTCGTGGCACTGCTGAGCCAGCCCTGGGCTTTGTGCTCATCTTTAAACCACAGAAAAAAACCCCATTCATGCCAGGAAAAGCTTCTTTCCATCTTTGCAATTTGTGCTAAAACACTAACAAGGATTATTGTTAAGAACAGTCTCAGTGCAACACCACCTTCCTCTACATATTTTTATCCAGAGGAGTCAGGAACAAATGTTTAATTTGCTCTCTGCAAACAAGCAACAAGTGAAGATTACGGACTTGATGATAGCACTGACTTAAAGTAAATACAGCGACTGTTCACAGTTTGACTACAACCAAGAGTGTGGATGTGATTACTTATTACACAAAACGTGCCCAACTTCTAGATGTTCTTGGATTTATACTACATGGAGTATCCTCAACAGCTGACTATTAAGAAAACCCCCAAATCATACTTTAACATCCTTTTTCTTAATATTGAGTCATAAAATACCTACATTTTTTACCTCTATGTTTTTAACTGCCCATAGTATCACCTTACTGGAAAACTGCAGACTCCTACTAACTGAAGCCTCCATACTATATTTTGGGGGGATAATTCTTCCAGAAAGCCAGTTTCTACATTCTGCTTAGAGTACTTTGATTAAAATTTGTACAGAATATTCAGAGGTGAATATAGCCAGGACACACTGCCCCAGCAAACACTGCATATTTAACTAAATGAGTGGCAAGACAACTGGAATGAAGTATTTTTTGATTAAAAAAGTAGTTCAAAGTGGCAAGCACTCCATGTCTTTGATAAAGTGTGTCTAAAGAAGAAGAGTTTGTAGAGCTACCTGAAGAAATGCCATTTCAGACATACAGAGCCTGCCACTCTTGCAGGCTTCCAACCATGAGTTATCACAACAAGCATCTGAAATACGAGTCCTCCACACCGTGGGCAGGAGAGCTGCAGAGTCACAGCTGCCCCAGGAACAGCCCCAAAGGTGTTTTTCCTGCATTAGTAGCTTTAAAGCATCTCCCTCACACAAGATCTCTGTTCTGTCAAATATGAAGTTCTATTTCTTCAAGTTGAATCTTTATTTCCTGCCAATGAAACAAAGTTTTACCCTACTGTGCCATTTTTCTAATACTGAAAAAATACCTCAGTTCTTTCCTCTGGATGAGCACTTGTATCAGAAGGCAAAAGACTAATTAAGCAGAAGCAAAAATTGCTGGGTTTGTTTTTTGTGTTTTTTTAAAGAGTCAAACATCAGCTTCCTGCAGAGCTGCATAGAAAGCTTGAGTTCCTATGCAGACAAAAAAACAATGGCTTTGAAAACTTCATGCTGCTCTACTGATTTCAAACACAAAATTCAGATCATGATCTATGTGGATAAATCCATCCATGTGTGGATGTCAGGAGTAGGACAAAACTGAATGACATAAAGGAGGCATATAGAAAATCTAAAAATAAAATAAAATATACCAACCAAAACCAACCTCTGAAGTGCAGATGCCCTCTATTGCAGATGTTGATGTTTTCAGATGTAGACTCAAGAATGAGTTAAGCTCCTGACAGTACCTTTGCATCCCCACATTCCCTACCCATCCACTAAAGAGTAGCTGGGAAAACATCTTTACAGGGAAGGTCGAAGACCTGGGTTATGCCCAAATTATTTATGTGGAAAGAGTACATTAAACTCCCTAATGCATCTACCATATTCCCTCTGTTCAACTGGAAGTACTAAACTGAAGATCTGAAAAACCCCAACACCCCAAAAAAATAAGAGACAAACGTGCCTCACCCACATACACAAATCTGTATTTTTTTAGTAACACTGGAGATTGAATATGCAAATTAAAAGAATGTATTAATTATCATTAATCATTCTTTCACAAAGACTAGAACTAATTGGAGAAATAATTTGAGAAAATTGAAGTACATGACAGAAAGCATTAAGATTCATTAAGTTTCAATTCTCTGGTCTGTCAGCTTGTCAAAAGTAGATGCCTGCTATTCTAGCATTACTGGTAAAATACTGTATATTTTCCTAATCTAGTGCACAATTTAACCCCTTTTACAGGTTTTTCTGAGATTAACTACATCTGACACCATACATTTTTGTTAAAAGGCACTGTCACAGAAAAATTTACGTCTCCATTTCTTTAAATCAGGAAAACTGAACTTGATGATATTTCATTATAAAGCATCAGCAGGTTCACTAGGTATTTTGTATTTCTTTATACTATTTGAGTGGTGCCAGCACACATTCCAAAAAACCACCACAACAGACAAACAAGCCATTTCAAGAATCCAAAAAGATACCCACACTTCTCCACCCCTACATCTCCAATTCACCTTGACCACAAAAGCCAATAAATACACAAAAAAATATTTTATGTCCCTCTCTTGATTGCCCTGCAATAACCCTCCCCAGGGAAGTTGTGTTGGTACAGACTCTTCTGATCCAGCACTGTAAACCCCAGTCCTGCTGCAAGGGAGGAGTGAAGGCTTGGTAGTGGAAGAACTCCCTCATGTGTGTGTCTGACAGGAACAGCCCATCTGCAAGATGTGACAGGGAGAAGAGGCACAATTTAATAGACTTTTTTTTTTTTCTCCATTTAAAAACATATGGTGTGGGCTTCACAGAGAACACAACACCACAGCTCTTAATCTGGGGATGGCACAACTACCCGAGCAACATTCAGTCTTTGCTGACCACAGAAGGTAAACATTTCGGTTGAACACTTCAGTAGCAAGGAGGTGGTTTGTTTTAAAATTTCAAGACTCGATAAACACAGCTGGGTTAGAAAACTGTGTACATAATACATGAAATTAATTTCAAAGCTTACAGAAAGTCACCAACTTGAAAATGGAAAATTTAAAAGAGTTTACGTGGCAATTCCTGTTAAAATAGGTCACCCTGCAGTTGAAGCTTCTACGCTTTAAGATGTCGCGCTATTAGAATCTTTTCTGCATGTGCTTCAAAATTTACCTTTTGTAACTGAAATGGCTCAGTCAACTATGCAGTGAGAAACGTGGGAAGTCAAAAACTGTAACTGCTTAAAATGCAGCACCAGCCGCCTCCATCCTGATCAGCAGCGCCGAGTCTGACATGGTGCAATTTATTTTCTACATGACTATCACTGCCAACGCATGAAACATGCATAAGTTTGGCAAAGCAGAGACTTCCACTCATTATATACAAACCCTTGATTGAAACACAGTACCTGCACAGAAATGTTGTTACGCTCCAAACCCTGCTAAAGAATGCAAGACAAAAATGTCGGTGTCAGGCAAGGTTTTCAAAAAAGTCCAATCTGCTCCCTGCTTGACAGGATGATAATCACCACCAGCTCTGAGGCTCCTTCAAAATACTTAAACTGAGAACTCAAAACGCTCTTGGTTGTTTCTCTATAAGCCAAGGCCAAGAAAACTCTGCGAAGTTATTTTTCCCTCCTGAGTCTTGAATCACAAGCTCATTTCTGTTATTTATACTTGACTCAAGAGAAACCCAATTTTGCACTTAGGAGCATCAACTTCACATACTGTTTAAAATACAACTTATTTGACACCCCCTGGAATGCCATTCCAAAGCACTCAGGAATTCTCAGAGCTCAGAATATCTCACAGTTGGTATTTTTTTGCCCAGATGCAGTGTTTGTAATGGAAAAAGCAAGTTCTTTGCATCATACATTAGAAATGCTTCATTCCTCTCCTGTACTTGTATTTTTTCCGGCTTTCTTTGAGAGTACAAAGAAGGGATCTTCAAAATTGACAGCAAAACCCACGTTCCTTTAGTGGAAAATTACCAAGAAGTTTGCAGAAAGACAAACTATTCAAAACTACTCTAATTTTCAATGGCAACTAACAGCATTTCCTGTTACCAGCCTATCATAATGTTAGTGCAAAGTTATTTGTGTATAATGGAAGCAGTTTGTTAATCTAATTAACTTAATAAACATGGCAAGTTAAAGTTGCAATGAAATGGGTAATAGTCTGACTTAAATAGTAACAGAAATTATTTTAAAAGGTAGAAAACCATTAATGCTGTGAAGTTTGGAGAAGTGGCACAAAGACAGACTTTAATCAGCATTTCTCACCTGTGACTGCTCAGGCTGCACTCTGAAATAACTTCTCTTCTCATGGCAGTCACAGCGACTGGTTAAGCTGGCACTACTCTGTGGGACATCAAACTGTCCCTTCAGTGTATGCCAAGATGGGCAATTCTGATTGGCAAGAGATAATCTAACAGCATATATTACCAACTTGTTATTTGAGTTTTCCTTTTTTAACAAAAGAGAAGGACATACACTGGACTGGACTGACACTGTAAAACACTCATAACAGAAGCGTTCATCTCAAAGGAGAAAAGCTTTCTTTAAGTGCCCAGCTTTCTCACAAAACACTATTAGAACTCGTTTTAGAAACAAAATAGGTGCTTTTTTTTTTTTAATCAATGCTCATTGAATCCATTTTGCTGATAACAAAGAAAACTTTTGTACGATGACAAGATAAACATCTCGGAAGAAAAATTACTTCAGAAAGACTAAGGATAAAAATAGAGCCTTCTAAAAAAAGAAATAATGAAGCTTAATATTTACCTAAAAGATAAAGCTCATTTCAAAAAGGTGGACTTGCACAAATAATTCTTATTGCCACTCACAGTGGTAAGAGTCCTGTTTGTTTCCCTTGCAGGTTACTGGAGCTGCCTGTGAAGGTGTGAGTTATGCCACTGTTAAACCTTGAGAATTTTGCATGTACCTACAGGCAAACACTTTTAATAAAATAACTTACCTTGACATCCATTGTTTTCCGGAGTTCAGTGCGTCCAAAGTCAAATACACAGAAGGCACCTCTCAATATCAACAGTCCTACACATCATTGCAAAACATTTATAACCATATTAAACCCCATGAACTCCCCAAAGCGATTACTCTCACAAACCACTTCTCCTGTGACAAATGCAAACAGCATTCCTGTTGGATGTGGTCATTATAAGCCTCTTTGACAGGACGAAAGACAACAGTTTTTGATGGCAGGGGGAAAAAGAAAGCAAATCTCTTAAAACCCACAAAGCCCATCTTCATTACCACAGCACCAGCTCTTCTTCCCACCAAACATCAGTCCTGACAGAGAGTCTGTGTAAAGGCAGTCACTTCTCAGGTAGGCAAGTTAAGCTGTTCAAAGCTTTAAGATATTTGAAAGTGTCAAAATGGAAAAATAACCAAGTTAGTGGAGATCAAAGCAAGGCTGCAATATGATCCTCCCCATAAGAGGTTTCCAAAAGCACAGCTGTATATTTTTCACTAGACTCACAGTGCTGGTAAAATACCCTTCTCAAAGCAAAGGCAGCCACTGGGAACAGATACAGGGGGAAAAAAAACCCAAAACAAATACAAGCCAGACAGACACATTCTGTATAAGTAACAACTTTATTGTAACTTGATGTGCTGAAACGCAAAAATATTTTCAGCAACAAGGTACAAAAAGTATTTCACCATTAACATCAGCTGATAAAAAAAGGCTGGATGGTTTGATACAACTGTTTACATATCTGAATTCTCTTAATCATTTCCACCCCAAAACAGGTCCAAGTCATTTTACTGGTTTAATTTCTAAAATAGGACTCATTGATCTTAAGCCTTCAAAAACCAGGTTACAAATACAGTGAAGTTCCTTGCAAAACACTTGAAATTGTGAAGTCCCTTTACAAACATAGTCCATTTACTGTAAGCAGAAGCCAAGTTAGGAGACTAAGTGTCTTGCTAGCTAAGGAGCAAAGCTCTGCACTAAATACACTATCAACACCAGACAAAGAGGACAGGTAACATTCCACTTGTCAATTAAAAAAAAATAAATAATTAAGCTTAGGAATTTTAACCAACTGTAAAATTCAACAAAATTCAACATTTCAGGCAGCAGTACCTCACATTTTCAATTCACTGTCTTCCATGAAACACAGTTTCAAATACTGCACATCATTTATACTCCCAAGGGAGAAAACTTGCTGTGAGGATTTAAAAGGAACATAATCTCCATGTAGGTCTTCTACTGATCTTCTGTGCAAAGGTGAATTTTATACTAAATACTCAATGTTTAGAAAAACATCAGAACTAGAGTAACTCTGTGTCCATGATTATCACGTTTTGACATACACATTATCTTGTAACAGCAAACATTATCACAATTTCACAAAATGATACCATTACTCAACTTGTATCTGTAATACTTATTCCACTTGTTTGTGTAGTTTCTATCTCGGTGAAACTGAATTTAGGAAGCAAGAATCAACATGCAACTCTTCCATCTCGATTGAGTAGCAAATAGCATTCTCCTTCACCTTTAAAAATACCTTTCACAAAGACCTTGTATCCTGTCAAACCTTCCCTTCATTGCAACAGTTTCCTAAAAAGGCACAATGTGTTCATACTTCTGCATGCAGTAAATGGACTAGGAAATAAGGATTACTTATTGAAGCAACTTCCACCCAAAGCATCTCCTTAGGAGAGGCTCGAACAGAAGCAAAAAAAATTAAAATATATATATAATACATAACAGCATTTTAACAGCAAATTGAGTCCTTATTTTTAGAAAGTCATTCTTGACAAAAAAAAAAAACACCGCACAGTCATACACACACGCACACACAGGACACATGCAGGGTTCTCCCCGGAAAAGTATGGAAGCGGTGGTTCACATCTATCTGAGAGGGTAGTGTTGGCAAGCCAAAACATGGCACCTTCATACGTCATAGTCCTAATCTGGATAGAAAACTAAGGAAAAACAAAACAAAACAAAACACAAAACTAAGGTTTCAGCCTGAAAAAAGTCTGTCCGTTGATTTAGATAGATTTTTCTATCTGCTGCACTTTGAACTGACAACTGAGGCTTTGAAGGGCAAGTTCTTGAGGTGTGGGGAATGAAACCAAGCTACTGAATCTGAAGGAGAAGGTTGTAATTACCAGCTGTCCCGTTCCAGTGAGAACACTGCATGTAGGTAATTAAAGAGGTGAATAATTAGTGCACTCATTTAAGAATACAGCAACTGTTTTACCTTTTTTTTAAGAGCTGACAAAACCTGAAAACATACATAATAAATAAAATCAAATCTAAACAGATCAATCACCATTGGGCTTTCTCCTATTAGTGTAACATAAGGTTTACACTGCCTGACTGGAGAAGGGGACACTCTACGATGCAGATGATGTTACAGCACAGTGTCTGACATTTTTTTGGTACAAAGTGTGCTATTAAGCTCCTTAAAATAAAAAATTCACAGAAATCCTTAAGCTTTCCATCTGACTACTGTATGCTGTTACTTCAGAACAGGCTGACCTGGGCAATCATTACAGCATTAAATATTCAAGTCCCTTTGCACGTGAGGAGCTGCGAGTTTTACAGTGATCAGCACGAGGATCTGTAGTCCCAACGCATTACACAGTGCAGCAAAAAAATCATGATTTTGGAATAACTGCCTTTACTCTCTTATTGTGGAGAATGCTTATGAGACCTTATTTCAGATAAATACTTAAAAATTGGTAAAAGGATAAATCTCCGCAAATATATACCTTGATGCCTTCTGTATTAAGTTTCTGATTTTACACATCATAAAGATTTAGTCAGAAGGTAAGAAGAAAACGTACGTTTGGAGGTTTTAGTCTTCAAAGTTGGACGGGGCATTTTTTCCCATTTACCTTTGCTAGTGCTTTACAAGAAGCCAAAGTATAAAACTATATATTCTTTCCTCCTAAAATTTCCTTCAGAGCAATTCAGATGAGTTCCAATGAAATGAGGATGGAGACAGATTTTAAGACAACAAACAATCCAAAATTCTTCCTCTTTCCTCCCTGCATAACTTTTTTTTAACAGGCCAACTCAAACTCTTATGCAAATAAGTTTATAAATTAGATCTCCTCTCATTCCCCACTGCTAAACCCAAGTCTTCCCAAATAAAAAGAAATACAGCATATTATAACTATTACAGTAAACTCAATGCAATAACTCAGGGAACATTTAGAGTGCACTACTGCAGACTTTTCCTCCCAATTGTAAACAAAGCTATCAAACACTGAGGATGTTGATATTAAAGCTAAGGTTCATATAACAAAGAACTGGCCCGTGACAAGCAGTTTACAAATGTTTCATCCTTTTCACATTATGCAGAATTTCAATACCATCCACAATGCTAGTACAATAACTGAAATGCAAGACTGAGCAAGTCTCTGCTTGCAAATACCATCTGACATTTCAGGGAAATACTCCTCGATGTGTACACAGCCTCCTCAGGTGTTAATGGAAGCTGTGCACATAAGTCAAGATGGGAAAAATCCCTTCAAAGTTTTGACCATTCACATGCTTTTTTCAAATAAGCGAAAATATTCTGTTACTTAAATATGAAAGCTTGCAATAGCCACCTTCAACTGAGTCTTAAAAAGACATGCCTTTCTTTTCTAACAAAACTAAATCCCATGTGGCTGTGGGCATCTTAAAATGTATCTAAAAAGTTAAGCCACAATTACCTGTACCTCATTAATTCATCAAAAGCAAAATATATATGTACCACACAACATATAAAAGTTACACATTAAAAGTGCATATTCAGAATCCATTTGGCCCATTTTCTCAATTTACATTTGGTCATTCTATGCATCCTTTACTTTTCTATGTAACCATACAAGTGGGATATAATTTCTCCATATACAACACTATTCCTTTTCACACTGAACTCTTTACCTCTCGTTCAGCTCTGAATTAAATGTAAACTAATGATGGACCGTAAAGAAACACAAGCAAGAGGTTTATTCTGTGTTTCTTTTCACCGCTTGGACAGCTTTGACACACACACAATAAGCATTACAAACTGTAATGAAAAATACATTTTTGGGCCAAACCATTGCATATTTGCCCCCACAATGAAAAATAAATTACGTTCAAAGCAGTATATTGCCATAAATAGCCTGTAGGCATTCGCTGAAGGTAAACAGGCTCTCCCTGTATTTAGCACTTGCCTAGGGTACATGATGTGCCTCTGGTTCAAGTGCTTTTAATGAGAGGCCAGTCAAAACCTTCCAGTTAGCACAGGACCAAACTATAATATTTCTTTTTTTTTTTTTCTTCTGAAAATAATGGAAGATCCCTTTCAAAAATTAATCTTCAGTTTTCAACTTTACTGCATTATGGAGCTAGTGCAATCCTGCAGAGCCTAGTCAAAAAGACAAGGCACATTAAAAAATAATAATAAAAAAATCAAGATACATTAGACTATATGGACTAGAGAGTCATTGAAGATAATTTAAGGCCTTTCAGTGAATTAATCAGTCTAATTTAAAGCTGAGGATTAAACCATAAATTATCCATCTGAAAAGCAAACAATAGGCTTTTTCAGCTTCTGTTCTGTGGACAAGGATAACAAAAACTCTTGTTATGCTTTGTGAAAACACCTCTGGACATGGAGGAGTAGAGTCAGTCCAATTTCTCTAAAGTTCATGGAAGATTTCATGACTGTTTTAGCCGTTTGCGTGGAATGCCAAACTGTGGACACTGTGCAGACGCCAGTGCGCGAAAGGCCTCTGCTACTAAGTGAGGGTGGGAGTGGATCATGGACTTCCAGCCTGCTGTTTCCATTATGTCTGTTGCTTGGCTGAAAACAGAAGCATTAAGAACAGTCACACACTTTTACAAACCAAAGGCACAGCGGAGAAGAGCAGGGAAGGCAGGGCTAGCACAGAAGAGCCGCTGTAAAACGACAAGACGATGAGAGCCGGTAGGGATGTCGATGGAAAGAAGCGGCACATTGCAATATGGGTTTATCATCATCATCAGATGTAGGACAGAAGGTACTTATTCTGCTCTACTCAGCACCAGCAAGACCTCAGCTAGAGAACTACATCCAGTACCGGGCACTGCGTTAGGGTAACCACCTTGAAATTACTCAGGAAAAACAGTAAAATAAAGAGGAAAACTAGAGGAAAATGAGGTCTAGAGCAGAGACAAAAAGCAAGGCAAGACATGATAATCTCATTACATAAAAGGGCATGCTCAATTTGGGGAGAGAGAAGGATGACAAAATGAATCAGCTGAAACTGCAGCAAAAATGATGTGGTTCATCTACTATAAAGAGCCATGAAGACAGATTAGCTGGTTGGGTACAAAACCCTTCCCTGGGAGTCTGCAGTCTCAGTACCAGTGGAGCATACTTGAGAATATTCACCCTACAGATGATGGACTACATTCAAAATGGCTTTCAGTGGTCACTGTTGATTTTTAACTAACATAGAAACAACAACAGATTTCAGCAAGTATCACACTGACATCCAGGAGATTAAAAACTATGCATTTACTCAAAGTATGTATTTACTTTTTGGTGAAATACTATGAAACAAAAGCAAAAAAAATTCACTCTGCACATGAAGAATATTACACTGGTTGGGATGAATACTGCATTAACACAGGATAAATTTGTAATTTGGAACTAACATCTTATGCATCAATCCCAAGTTTCTGCTGCTCTGCATTTTCAAAAGCCTTTCATGAGCACCCTCATACTGTTTAGGAACACTGTCAAGCATTAAGTTAGCAGCTGACCTCTATACCATATGATCTCTAAAACACCTTTGGCAGATTTCTAATGCAAGTCTTTAATCTTCTGCTGCAAGTCAGTAAAGGTAAGTGCCTTGAGAAACAATACCAAAGTTCAGACTCCCCAGTGCCCAGTCAGTAAATTAAGCCAGGCCCTCTCACATTATTTCTCTGATTTACTGTGGGTGCTTTAGTTGAAGCAAAGATGGCCAGCATGTTAAATAGCAATTATTGAAGACTGAAGTCAGCTCAGGAACTTCCAAATCACTTGAGGAGGAATAAATATATCAACTAGTTTATATAGTTACAATTCTGACTTATCTTTATTACTGGTATTTTACTATTTACTTCCCACCAGCTCCTTCTTTTCCACATCATACTTAATCATTATGCCTATGAAGCCTTTCTTATTTAAAGGAGAAACACTCTAATTTAAACTAACTGGTACACCCCAGCCTTTAACTTCTCTAGACAGTGAGAAATAAATGCTCTACTGCCCTTTTACTGTCTGACCCCACCACTGGCTATTCCAGTCTCCTGTCTTCTACCCCATGACTCACTTGAGCTGCTGCTGCAATCAGTCCTACAGTCTGAGCCACACAGTCTCAACCTATTTCCAGTGTAGGCAGGAGCTCTCAGAGTCAGCCAGATCCGAGGGACCTGCCTGACTAGTTGTGTGGCCTCCAGAGGACCAGTGCTGGCATGTGGGAAGGTGCACAAACATGTCCCCAAAGGCAAAAAAGAGCATCTGCCCTCCCGTCTTTGGAAATACTGCAGGCTCAGGCAACACTGCGGGCTCACACTGACCTAAGCAAGTCTTGAAACCACACTGGGGTTATCACTCCTCCAGGCACAAACCTGGTTAGTGAAGAGAATGGTTTCCTTTTATAAAGGCTGCTGCCACCATCACACAGCACTATGTCCCTAGGAGTGGGAGTAAAAGCCAGCTATTGTCAGGTTCTCGTACTGGAGGGCAGTTAACATTCCCTGTCATTTAAAGGGGGAGTCACAATCATAACTGGGGTAGCATCTGCTGAATCCTACTTTACTTACAGTCAGTGACAGGCCTCAGTAGTGTGGAAATGAAGCAACAGTTCTTAAGATCTGCAGTCTATTTAGCAGTGTTTGTACAGAACATCGTGGGGCAGGGAAACTTACTTGCTATTCCAGTTTTTCCCATCTTTACACCCAAGTTGTCTAAGAACACTGCACCTGTAAGAGAGAATTGTGCCAATATTGAGAAGGTACACAAAGGATAAATACAAAGGTATTTAGAGTCCCATAAATAGTACTTGCCTGTTAATAAAGTCTATTGCTTGTGCTTTTAACTGTTCAGCGCTGTGCAAATCTGCGAGGATAAGAATGTCAGCAACATTTTCTACGGAGAGGTTACTGCAGAGTGCTTCCTCACACATCACCTTCAGCCTTTCCAGTGCATACTGGTGAAAGAGAAAAACTACACTAATCATTCTTCAAACTCATTCCTTCTGCCTTTATCTCCACAGCTCTTAAGACAGTTCCAGTCATGAAGCGCTTGGTGCCTCCCAAGATTAACATCAAACCTCCTCCAAACACGTACTTCAAAACACAATCTGCTGCACTGAAGAGTTCACAAATGTCAGACGTGCCCTAGGCTTGACCAACTGATCAAACACTTTACCCACAGAACTTTCATTAAAACAACAAAAATAATTAATTCAGAAGTTTTTGACTCCCTTCAGTTTGGTAAGTGAGGGAGAGCAAGGAACACACATGGGCTCTTTATCAAAATCAGAATTCGACATGTTCTGATCTCAAAGCAAGAGGCAAGATATTATACAATGGAGAGTTTCATCAAACTGTCCAAGGGAAAATACATTATCCTATCTAAAACTAGCCTGTTTCAAGTTAAGCCCCAACCCATCTTTGAATTTCTTAATTTCTGTCATACCTTTGACACAGCCTACCAGAAATTCAATGCAAAACAAATGCATTCCCATACTATATTTTGCATGAATAAACTGTGCTTCTTGTTTTGAAGGATGACACTGTATGAACAGGTTGTATTTTTATTTGCTGGTAATGCAGTCAATCATACAACTGTACCTTATAATAGTCTCCACATTCATCAATTATTCCCAAAAAAAGGCCATAATTCATAAAATAACCTTAATTGCTGAGCTGCTGTAAGTCCCTTTATCTCAAAAATCACAGTAGAAAAAATATTTCTCTACTGAGCAACAATTTAAAGAGTAGAAAAGATTCTAAAAAGGAACAGATAAAAGATTAGAACTATTACGTTTGTAGGGAAGACAAAAAGATGAAAGTTCTAAAGTAGCAATACTTTGGGGAGCACAGTTAACTCAGGAATTTGTATAAATCTTCTTGAAGAACATAAAGAACTAGGATACATTTTATTCAAGACCAATTTTCCAAATCATATTAATAGTCCCCAATTTATATTAAAAAAATTATAGTAAATAAATATCTGAAACACTTCCGTTCAAGAAAGATTTATCAGCCTTCTATTGCTAAAAAAAAAATCTCTTCCCCATCTTTCTTCATTTCTGATGAGATCTGTTTCTCATATTTAAAAAAAAAAATCAAAGCATGTATCAATATTAAAATAAGATTTTTTTTTTTTACAAGAACATTCCACAAGCAAACATGAACTTTGAGAACTTCAGGGTCAATTACTTACTTTGTCTGCAGCTGCCAACAAATTGTCAGCCATTTTTTCAAGGTTTGGTGCTTTTCCTGTGTAAATGAATCTCATCATTTCTTTAAAAACTTCAGGGTCTACATCATTTATTTCTACACGATTCTGGGAAAGAAGAAGAATCAATAAAAGTCTTTTAAATTTAGCCACAAATTTAAAGTGAATATCCATTATCATCTGCATGCACACTACAAGTTTTTATTTGCCATCCATCATACAAAATCCTCACAAATTTAAGTTAGCATCCAACAACGTTAAGCAGAAAGCAATCGAAAAAGCTCTTAAAAAGTCAGGTGGAAATCAGTTGGAAAAGCCTCAGCAATAAAAAGTAATTGCAACTTTCTTTCTAGAAATGTAAACCTCTGGAGTCTATCATACAGGTTGTACATAAAAATTAAGACAGAGTTTCAGGAATATCTAAAAATGCTTCTAAGTTTCCAATCCAACAACAATGTGTTTGGAATATCAGAAGTCAGGGCAGCAGAAAGAACAAATTGAGGCATTTTTTGCTTGACTTCCAACTAAGTCCACACAACCTATGTTTTGTTCTCAGAATCCAAAAAAGCAAACAAAGCAGCACTTTGAACTGACATCATGTAGCTTAAGACCATCCTAATACAACAGTGGTATTGCATGTTTGACCCCATCCTACAATAGTGTTCCCTACAGGCAACTGAGGAAGTAGGAAATTATGTCAGAGATGGAGATGGAAGCACCAGACCTTTGAATGGAGTACAAAAATCACAGGCCATCAGCACACAAGAGGCACTGGTGTGTTCTGGTTCCCTATCACACTGTTAAGGAGATGGGCTGTGCTGCAGATTTACTGCTAACAAGACAACAAAGGCCGGGCATGGCACATTACTGAAGCCGTAGCATAGCTGGGTTTCTCTCAGCCCAAAAACCTCAATAAAATGCTCCAGATATTCCAATTCCACCTGTGAAAGTTTCCAAACTGGAGAACTGCAGGGAAGTAAAGTGCCATGTCTGTGAAACTCTACTGTACTACAGCACATCCCTCTGATTTATTTGCTCACACAGTGGCATCCTGCAGCATTCAAGAACAAGTGATGATCATCTATTCCTATTTTTTATATTCTTTTTCATGAAAAACACAAACAGCTCCTCACTGTGGGAGGTATCAAGTGCATAAAAGCAGAAGCAGCTCTCTGCTGATTAACTATCCATCCAAAACACTTGCACAGGTCAAGTGCCTGCAGAAGCTGTGAATGAAAAGCAGTGTTTCACTGCCTCAGGGCTTAATTCGAGTCATAATTCACCCCTTGTTTCTTGGCTACCATAAAAATGCTTTAATACACAATAGCAGAACCTTAGTCAAGTCAGCTTATGTGAAGATAAAAACTAAAGCAGAAAGGGGCAGAGATTACCAGGTCATTTACAGCAGTAGCTAATGTTTAGAAACATCATCTAGGGCAGACGCAAGTACATGAAAAAACAAGTCCGGCAGCACCTCTCTGTTCTATCTACACAAACTCCCTCAGAACTCACCAGGAGAGAACTCAGGAGCAGTCCCTCCTCCCCTCGTGCACCATCACACCGTTCTCATCTTCCTCAATCTGCAATACCTTGAGTTTTCTGCAAGTTTTCCCTTTTTCACAAAGTACAGGTAAAAATTTTCAGTAAAGCTTACCTTTTTGCTTTCCTCCATTTCATGTTCAAACATTGCATTAAAAACGGGAGACCTTGCTGCATCGAGAAAAGTTAAGTATTAAATATCATCGAATTTTAATCTTTTAGCAATTTAAATTACAAAATAATAGGGAGACAAAAGTAGAAAGTACCTGCAAGGACAGATTTATGAGCTTTGAATTCTTGTCCTCCTACATAAAAACTGCAATCTGTAAATCTTGTGGTTTCCCAGAGATTCCCTAAATCTTCTGCTAGTCGACATTCAGGTACCTTCAAAGTGTTTGTATTAGACTGTCCTGATATATTTACTGAGTCTTGGACCACGCTTACCTAACAGAAAATCACAGCAAGACAACTCCTTCATAACTGAATGCCAATAATAATAATATTTAAATTACAGTACCTATTGCTAGAATTTCAGTAATTCCAAAGCAAAGCAAAAACACAAGGATGTTTCTGGCATTAGACCAGAACCATAAAGCAACGTTTTACAGTTTACTTTTGAGTAAAATAAAACAAATAGGGCTTTACTTAAAGACTCTAATATTGTTTACTTATCCAACCAAAACAAAAAGAAAGATCACAATAGCACATGCTACCTGAAAGAAATGCCAAAGTAAATAAGTTCAAGGAGAGATATGGTTCTTGGGATATCAGAGGGATCAAAAAAAAAGCTTAACAGTTTAACTATTTCAGAGTTAAATTAACAGTTCAACACTTCACACTTAAAGAAACTATATATAAAATTTTATACAGATCATCAGGATCACAAGGCACAGAAAAGTTTCATATGGATAACCCACAGAAATTTTTAATCAGATAGCCCTTATTCTAATGACAGTAAGTTCATACTTAACCTGCAAACTAAGTGCAAGTAACAGCTCCTTCCTTATTTCCTTTTACTATGTCCAGCTGAGGCAGGAATCACAAGTGATTGTTTTCCAAACAAGATTAAAAGCCATTATTTTCAAAATGCGAGATGTAGCAGGTAACTTCAGTAATGAATGGCATGTTCACAGGATGTAATTTCTGTACAGAACTACTGAAGAAAATGGTGAAATATGTGTATTTGAAGTGAATGTATTGCCATTATCCTCCACGTTTAAGTCTTTCATATAAGAAGTAAACAGGTCAGTAGCATTCCTACTTGCTTTTTTCAGGGATCTTCACATGCTAAATCCTTTTAATGAGGGAAAACAGAAGACTCAGCAGGTTTTGCTCCTCTTGTCTGAGAGCACACACCTGAGAATGAAACCTTTGTAAAAAACCATGCTACAAGAACTTGATCGCTCCATCTCCCAAATACAGAAAATTAGGGTTATATGTTAAGAGAAAATGCTGATACTGTCAGGATCAGGGCTTTGGTTGATTTCCAGAGGCACAGCATCTGGAATAAATCTGGCATAAAGGAAAAACAGCACAGCTAAGCTTCCCAGAAAGTTGGAGCACTGCAAACCAAACTCCAGACCAGAGGAGGAGGAAGATGATCCAATTATGACAGCAGCTTGGGGATTTGAGTCATTGCATAATTCCCTGCATCAACACATTACCCCTTGTGAATATAAGAAATTGCTTTACATTCCTCCACCTTTTAAAGTTAAAAAAAAAAAAGAAACCCAAAGCCCTGCAAATTTTCCTTTTCACAGTGAGACTGTATGTTTGTAACAGTGAAAAAATTTAAAGAGCTTTTGTGTTCTCTATTTCACAGTTTTCACCCACAATGATTTCAGGAGATAAACATACACAGAAAGGAAGTTTTAGCTTAGCCAAGCTCATCTTCTGTTGCCAGAGGAGAGTTGTGCTTCTCTAGAGCCTGGACTCAAAGTTCATGATCCCAGTTGTCCACTCAACATTCTCTTGGTAGCTACAATGATTAGGAAGGTCATCTACACACTCTTCATGGGCACCTAAACTGATCACTGACCTTTCAGGCTTCTATTTTAGAATGATTTCTAGTATATATTGAAAGTTGTGCAACACAAAAATTTACTACAGTTTTACCATATAACCCAAGCAAAACTTTAATTCAAGGCTTCTCCATCTGAGTGGCCTGGCATGTATTATCTATAAACAGCAAGAACTTTCAAATACTCTACATACAAAGGCTTGCAGGGGTCTGATATTTCGTTTCTCACTTGTCCAGATGATATGCTTAAAATCAACTGCATTCTCCTTTTTTAATTTATTTAAATCAGGCTGAAGGCCAACCAGGTTAATCCCATATAACTATTAAAAATTCAACAACTTGAACAAGTTGTGTGTGTGAGACATCATTGTGTTACCTCATATCAATTTCTTGATTTTGAATCTGTGGTGATCCAATAGTAAAGATGTGATTCCCTAGACTACTCCCAGCCTAAGCCAGGTAAGAGATCTGTGAAAGCACTCGTGAGGAAAAACATCCCTGCAGAGAATATACTATTCCATTAGCAAATGGAAACACTTGCAAGGCTTCAGCACTTTGAGATTACACAGAAAGGCAGATTTGAGTGAAACAGAGATCAGTTCACTTAAAAAAAACCCAACCAAACAAAACAACAACAACCAAAATTGAGGTTGTATTTACTCACACGTCCACTCAGCGGTGGCAGCACCAGACCTTACAAAGCATTTAAACTCAACAACCCTTCAGGTTCCAATCCAAGGGCACATCCAGCTGATTTTAAGAACCTCTGGCAACACAGAATATCTTTGCTGCCAAAGATGACCAAATAATCTTCCTGCAACCCCACAGGAAGAAGAGCCAACCAACACAGTTGGTAAGCAGTGGCCTTTACTAAATACCTGCTGTGTCTGACCAGCCTCACGCAACACAGTTTTAAGGGGTAAGCCAGTTTTCCAACCAGGATACAAGTAGGAAGGCAAACACAGAAATTAGCAGTTAAGTTTTAGAAGGACAAAAACTTCACACTTGTCTATAGAAACAGGTTCTTCAAACAACAGCTGTTATTTCTAATGACAGCTGACGAGCTAGAATCAGACATCTAAATAAATTCTTAAAATATTTGGTTTGCCATTTTTTCCTTTATCCTGAAATAAGCCAGAAGTTATTTTAACATGCTCACTATGCACAACTGGATGTTTTACTTCCTTTGGCATTTATAATCACAGTAGGTCAAGCACTTCACAAAAGGCACTCACATTACAACATGGAGAATTTTGTAGGGAAATACAGTTATATGCAACAATTAGCATCAAAATTTAAATAACAGTATTTCTCTGTGGAAAACTCAGTACTACTTCTACTTTTTTTTTTTTTTTAACTTCATTTCTAAAATTAGAGAGTGATCTATTTCCAAAACCAAACACTACTTTCAAGAGCTGTTCATTTACATCAAAGTGTTCATTAAGAGGACAACTTAAAATGAGAAAATACTCAAAAGTACCTTTATAGAACCATAAAACACTTGTTTTATCTGCTTTTATCACCCAAATAATTGTATTCATAACAAATTTATCATGCAGCTAATTTAACTTGTCTAAGTGAAAATAAGATGCACTATATTTGCAATATCTAGTCTCAAGGGCCACATTTCAATTATTCTTCCTACCCAGCATAATGACATATAATTAAATTGTAATCTTGCCAAGACAATTTTACACATTTCCTGTAAATACACAGATCAAAGCAAACTTATTAGCAGTTAGAGCATCTATCATCCTCCTAAAGTCACTAATCACTTTATGGCAGCCCAGATAACCAGCCAATGTATATTTAACATACACTCTACTTACACTTGCTACTTTCTCTAGTTTCCATTTTTAACATGAAGTAAGCTTTTTACTGAATTTTAATATGATAATTTAGGTTACCAACATAACTGATATTATAGAAGTGAACCATAATACTCCATGAATTTAAATTTATACCACAGCTCTCAATGCTAACTTTCCGTATCAAGCACACCTTCTTCTACAAGATACTTGCATTTGCC
Source organism: Myiotriccus ornatus (assembly GCA_036023395.1). Classification (NCBI taxonomy): domain Eukaryota; kingdom Metazoa; phylum Chordata; class Aves; order Passeriformes; family Tyrannidae; genus Myiotriccus; species Myiotriccus ornatus. The sequence continues at coordinate 5,399,846 of JAYRBT010000181.1, forward strand.
CAGAAAACAAAATGCAACAATTAGTACAAAAATAAAGTGTTTAATTTACCGGAAAGACCTGTTAATTGGTTAAAGCCATCAATTAGGATATTACAGGAATAAAGATTCTGGCAATTAGCTGGGGGGAAAGGGGTTATAACATGAACCAGTATGTAAACTGGTTCCTTTTGCTTATCCAGTGAAAAACAATCCTCTAATTCCAAAGAGAGCTTCTTTAAATAAATGTCAGTATTTTACATCAGTAAAACAGCACTTCTATAGACAACACATATGCACGTGCATAAATAATTCTACAGTTGATTCTAACCTACTCCTGGCAGATTCATGGAGAAGTCCAACAGTTTCCAAGTGAACAGTTCAGACATTCCACATTTCAGCACACATGCATCAAAAAAAGAAAACAAAATGCAATGCCGACAGAGCAAGTAAATGTGTATTGTACCATGTTTACAGTTTACAGAACACAACTTCTAGAGTATGTTGCTGTTTAAATCAACATAAATCTCTACTTCTTAGAATACAAAACACTTTATTTAAAAGTTTACCACTTAAAACCTCACAAATATCAACTTACCTCACAAAATAATGTAAGCTTGTCATCTGGTAGAAGACCATTAGCTTCATCCAGCAAAAAATCTCTTCGGATAAATTTCTTAAACCCCCAGTCCTTGCCTTGCACAAATCGATAGGCTCTTTGGCTTTCTGATAACAAACAGTTATGGACAAACAGAGCAAGTTAAAGGGAAATATTAACAAATGGCAACACCTCATTCTACATCAAGGCTAAGTGTTAATTAAAAAAAAAAAAAGAATCAATATCACACATTTGGATAGTGTGTCACATTTCTAGAAAACCCACAACTGATTAAAAGCTTTTTAATACTGTGACAGTGTTATTTTATAAACGCTTGATAGAACTAAGTAGCGCACAATTTGTAATTCAAACCGTACCAGCTCCTTAGATCTATCTCAGGCACCTCCCAGCTCGGAGTTTTTCAGTTCATGTTTAAGAATGCCAATGTGTCAAAACACAAATTGTTCACAGGGAAGCACCATTACAATGAATTTGTCACCACAAACACATCCTGACAACGCTCTGCAGTTGTCATAACAATCTGTTTTGACTTCTTCCTGAAATGGAAAATCTTGTTTCACAGGTTGAAATTAGTTTGAAATACAGTAAAAGCATTAAAATAGCCAAGCAGAAATATAAGTTTTCAAGCAGCAAACTAATTTTTGGTCATAAAAAGATGTTATTTACATTTACCTTTTAGCCACAGTTACAGGATTTTTTTTTTTAAATCCATTAGATTTGCTGTGACCACACAACTATTATTTTCCAATTCTAATGTTCACAGCCCAAAAAACCACTTTCCACAGTCATCTCAGTGCAAACAAACACAATTCAGTAAGATGAGGTGCTTTGCATGGCTTGTTCACTGTAAAGTGGTTACTTGTTCCCCAAACTGAAGCACAGGAAAGAGAACCACCTATTTTTATGTAGAACTAAAACATGGGAAAGAACTTATTTGGGAAAGGCTTTGAGAACACGTGTAGAACAAAGCCTATTCTGGATTATATTTAGAAAGAGCATTCAAGATGCAGAGAGCAAGAATACTTCTGAAATAAGACCAGAGGGTAAGTGGGGAGGGATCTCGTGAAGAATTCTCCAAGATAGGACTTTCCTTTCATTCCAAAAAAGCTGGGCAAGAAATGCATCACCATCTCATTTGCTGGATGGGGAGATGCTTTAGCCTTCTGCATGCAGAGCAAGTCAGAAGTTTAAGTCAGAAGTTTGTACTAAAAGGAAAGTATTTTTCATGACAGAATCTGTTAAAAGATCAATTCCTACAACCTCCAAAATAAAGCCAGGAGGAAAGTCACACTTCTCTAGATTAATTAACTTGGTAGCATCACTGGAACACACTTGACCATTTACCACGCTGTGTGTGTCAGAAAACATACATGTGTCATACATTGTCCTCAACACCAGTAGGTGGAAAATGATATTCAGAACAGCTTCTCACTAGAATTACATCAAGAAAAATGCAGTGCACAGGTTTTGATAGTATTTTCACTACGCAGTAAACTCACTGAAGTGCACTGTGGGCTTTGAGGGTGACAGAACAAACACAAACCACTGTTCACGTGTTTAAATCTGGACACCAAGGAAGAAAATCACATTTTAAAAAATACTGCATAGATTTTTTTGGCATCTGGATTAGTGTTTTCACATACTGGAAAACTTTTAACCTCATTAAATTTAATAAAAATCAGAAAATCGCATTCCAAAAGGGTTCAAAACTTTCCTCTCTAGATTCAGCCCAATTCTTTATTCTGTAGACTTAGATTTTACTCTTACCAGCAACAATCAGTATTAACCCCCTGAAATCAAGTCATCAGTAGCATTTTAAGTATAAAAACCCACAAAAATAAAGCAGAATAAAAGTATAAATGTATTTTTCTTTTAATAAAGTTAAAATGTTAGCTTGCTATCTATTTTGCACACAGCTTCATCACTTGAAGCAGCAGTCTATGCATGAATTATCAATTTACAAAGGACATCTGAAGTGGGGCATAATTTCACTGTATAAATAAAAACATGGCATCTCCAGCAGATGGCAAATGGCTGGAAAGTCCAAGGAAAAGGATTTCTGTTGGTAATTTCCCAAGTGAAAAGATATTTATATTTCCTGTAGTGCCAAATACAGCACAGCTACTATTGCAGAAACTGAAGACACACCTACTCACGGGATTTGGGGGTTTTGACACCTTGTGATTTTTAGCATTGCAATGGATGATGAACCAGCTGAGAGCTTTTAGGTCAGGATTAGAGGGCAGGCCAATGTCAGCAATGCTGTGCTCAGTGTCTGCTTAGACCCACTGATCAGGAAGAAACAGGTCACTGGAGATTGGGGTCCTGGTGGACAACAAACGAATGTGAGCCTGCAGAGAACCCCTAAGGCAAAAAAAGGTGCAGCAGCATCTAGTTAAACACTAAAACAGTCTGCCCAGGTAAGGAGTGGAGTCTGTATCCTTGGAGATATCCAAAGCATGGCAGGTCCCAAGAAAACTGCCCTAGGGTGACCCTGTTTTCAGCAGGGGGTTTGGGGTACACGAACTCCAGAGGTCCCTTGCAACCTTTAAAATTCTGTGATTCTACGATTATCTCAAAATATTTTGTGACACACACACTGCAGTTTCACATTTTATTACAAACACCAATCCACTACTGGACTAGAAGACTGTCTCAAGCCAAAAGATCCACCAAATGTGTACAAATATTCACTAAACATAAACAAGTGTAGCTTTGCTCACATGAGCTCCAAAACCAGGTGGCTGAACCATCTCCATCAGTGAAAGAGATGAAGCAGAATGAAACATATATATATATACATGAAACACATAAATTTACTTTCCTTCCAAAAAACCCCACAATTTAATTTTTAGATTTGCACTCAGTTCTGTGGATTTACTTTAAAGATTACATGTGGGCATAGTTACATAAGGAGAAAGAGCATCAACTTTGGGTACAAGCACTGCTGAACTTTTTGGAAGAAATTCAGAGCTTGCAGCAGAACAGACCCTGCAAGATCTCTTAAATCCTGGAGTAGAAGGGATGAAAAGCAGAGATAGTTCATATACTGGCCTTGCAACAGCACAAATTCAGCGCAGTTCAGCATTAAATTACACATTTTCACACGAATTCCAGCTTTTCCAAAACCCATTTCCAGTGAAGGCTGGGCTCATACTAAGACCCTTCCATACATTTTTGACATCGACACAACAATTAAAACAAATCACCAGTTATTCCAAAGTCTTCTAATTCCCTGGGTACGTGGCTCATGTTTTTAAACCAATTCCAGCATAAATCAGATGAAACAGACCAAAACATCGTAAGGGACTGTCTAAAAAAACCCAGCCATCTATGTTTATCCTAATTAACTACGGAAATCAAACACTTCCACTTTAGCTACAAACAAGCAAATACACCTCTGCTAACAGGAAGCAAGAATAATCTGCTAGAAAAACTAAGTGACAAGAATCTGGAGTGACAGCAGTTAGCAATGTGCTGTAATTTATACGGCTCAGGATAAAATTAACATAGCTCAGTGATCAGAAACATGTGAAACGTGAACAGGATTTTTTTTAATTAAGTCTCTAAACGGATATTAAAAAGATATTTTTAAAGTTTATCTCAATATTAAATTCTGTTCTCAACTGAAAAAATTACATTGCTGATGTTTCTCAGGATGTTCTTACAAATCCACATGCAACAAATTAATATTCCCTTACCCATTGCTTTTGTTTCTTCTCTTTTCGCATTCAGCAGGGAAAATTTAAATTTTGCTCTGACTTCACTTTTTGGGCAACTGACTAGAAGCAAATACAATGATAGATAGTCTTTGCTTTCATCATCTAATCCCTTTGGATTCACTCTCAGGCACCTGAAAGAAATGGACAAATTGTAATTTTTAAATGGTACCCACAATAAATTCAGAAATATTTTTACAAGACACAATCATACATGCTATGAAACAAACATTTCCACTGTGTCTGCTGAAACTTTGAAATTAGAACCAATCCATACCAATATTAAAACCCCAAGAAATGTTCGAGTTTTAATATTCATTTGTAATTTAACTTCATATTTTTGTGAATAAAAAACCCCCCAAAAAAACAAAGCACTTACTAGAATAAAGACCTTACCACTTCATTTTGTCATTTGGCCCTGATGAAAAGGTAGAACTCTTTAGAACTTCACCCATTTCTTCTCGGCAAAAACTGAAGTTATTAATGGTCCACATGTAGGAAAACTTTACTACTTTAACCTGAACAAAAAAATGTAGAAAACATTAAGAAAATTTAATTTACATATCAATCATTAACTATGAGAGCTAGTTAGACTGTCAGCTACAATCTTTCAATATGTCAATAACTTTAGTTTGGTTTTTTTTTAAACAATAATTTTGACTAGAAAATAAGGCCATTGGAATTTATGTAGATTACCTGTGTATAACACCAGCTTTCAGCCACAGGTCCACTGGACATCTCCCCAGGAGGAGGTGGGGTGGGAACCCTTGACATTGCCACTTATTGCAGGTTTATAGAATCAAGACAGCAATCCAAACTTCAGTAACTCTCCTGAAAAAAAAAAAAAAAAAAAAAGCAATTTATAGATTTTGGTCACCCTTTTTAAAGTGTGGGAATTACAAAAATCCACATGACTGTGTTTACTAAATACGCATCTGAAAATGAAACCTGAAAAGAGGACAGTGGCTCTGCTGGGTGTCACACATGAACAACTTCTGGTGCTCAAAACCTGCAGGTTTAGCCCTCATGCAACACTTTACAAAAGTAAGCACCTATTTATGCATCACACAACACCACTAATGACAATATTTCAACATCCCCTTTGCAAATTACCACCCTGACCACTCCAGTCATGTTACAACTTTCTTCAGGATCTTCTCCTTTGAGTTGCAGAATAACCAGGGCCTTGTGAACACTCAGTTATTAGTACCAAAGCCTTAGTTTTCCACACTGGCATAATTCAGCCCTAGAAGAGCACCCAGCCACCTGGGAGGAAAATAGGTTCACACAGATTTCTAAAGGGAGGGTAAGAAATTAAACTTGCATTTAAAGTAGTATTTCCTTCACAAGTCTCTCATGGATGCTTTGTATCTTTAACTCCAAGAGATCCTACTCAAGAACAAAAATCACCACAACCATGTGCTGGTTCCCTATCTAAGTACAAAGCTGAAAAACAGTTTGAAGTCAACTCACCAACTCTCCAGAACTTTCTAACTGCAAATGAAGCAATTTCGTTATGAATTACCACCTAACAGAGCACTACAGTTTCTCCTGCCCATCAGGAATTGAGTCACATGCCCAGATCCATCACATAATACCTAAAGACACATAATTAGTCAGCCTACTCGCCTTTGAACCTGGCTAATGAGAGAAGGTGGGCCCACCAGAGGGTAGCTCTGGGTTACTGGGCTGACTCTGCTTTAGGGAGGGTTTGCTCTCACCTGCAGACAGGTTCCTGCCAGCAGCACAGCGTCTCACTTAAGCCGCTCCATTAAGTTGCTAAAAAGTGAAATGAACCCTGATCAAACCAGATGAAAGTCAATTATTTCTGCCACAGAACATTTTCTCCTAGTACAGAAAGTTTCTTTAAACATACCCTGCTATCACTTAGAGCAACAATCTTCCTGCAGCATTTGCCATAAAGGTCTTTTTAGTCGTGATAGAACAGCGGTAATTGCCCTACTCAAAGGATGTGATTGCACATCACCAATAATGTTGGAACTCTTGGAACTCTTCCTTCAGGGATGGGCAACACTTAGAAACAAGGTTTCATGCAAACAGTGGTAAGAAGACGCTGCAAGACCATATGTAATGCAGTCATGAGGTAAAGGAGTTTATTATTCCTACAGGAAGAATTCTCCTTTGTGAGTTGCTGTGATCTTCAGTGGATGTTTTCCCACCCACCTTTCTGGTACTGCTTCTCACTCAGTTGTGGTATGAAGTAGCCCTTCCACATTAAAGCCTGCTGACATGGGGATCTGAATCACGAAAGTATGAAACACTGAAAACAAAGCTAATTCTCAGTTTTTACCAGATGAGGAAGCAGATGATATATAATCACTCTAGTGACGGATCTGCTAAGACAGGATGAAAACAAAATATTGAATAGGTCTCCTGCAAGATATGGATCACTGAGACACCGAAGACTAATCATAACTATAGTCCAGCTGTCCCTCATAAATGACTTTTCCCCAAATAAAACCTGCATTTATTTACAGCAATATTCAGTACTTAATTAGTACCTGCCATAAATGGAAACTAAAAAATAGTAACAGATAGCAGCCCTAAATTTAAGATAATGGAACTTGTTTGCCCCATATTTTAAGCAGGAAACATATATATTGTGGAAGTTGTGTTTACACAGATTTTGCTTACAGGTTTACAGTTGGGTTTGAACCTCTGTACAGAACCATCTGGAGTAAAATTCCTGGGAAGGATACCCATGAACATCCCTGTTTCATAATGCAAATATTAGCACTTATATTACCATTATTTCAGGAAACACATCCTACTCAGTGATAACAACTGAAGCTGTTCCCCAAACTTGATTGATTTTACACAGAACCATATCCTGAAAGGGTTAGAACAGCTTAACTCAGCTTTACTGAACCTGTTTGCTGCTGTTCGATTCTCCAGAGCTAAACCCAAGAAGAAATACAGCCCATTCCTTATTCTGTCATTTGCATGAATTGCACAGGACTGTCTCATCTCTCATCTGTACCTCAATTCTTCAGTCCATTGGACCAGTCAGCTCCCTGTAACCATGAAGGAGCAGCACATCTGAGCCAAATTTGCTCTGAAGGGGTTTCTAAATCGAAAAAGCCTGAAAATAACTGCAGTACAGGATCTCTTAAGAAAGTGTTCAGTGACCTCGTGCCAGCTACCAGCAGCTACCTTTCCCTTCCTGTCTCACAGTTAAATCAGCTTGATTCAGTAAGAATTTAACCCTAAGCAAAGGTAGTTATTTTCAATTATTTTCAGGTCCATCTGCTGCCTTGTCTCTGTACCTCTTCTAACTAGGACATCTGTACTTCAGAGGATGCTTTTGCCTGGTGCTTTTAATTAATTCAGGTTCTGAAAGAAGGCCTGATTTTACATAAGGACACTTTTCAGGTCTTTCAAAATAGCTTCAGCTTTTTGTAAAGCTTCCAGTTACAGCATTAGGATGAGACAGCTGATTTTCATGACCTCCTGATATGTCTCTGAGAAGCAGATTTACATCTCACTTTTTTTCACACGGATTTACTAAGCTAATCAAATTTTTTGATTTTGAAAACTGGGAGAAAGTAATAACTTTAAATACTTGATATTATCCTGGGAGTCTGCGCTGAGGGGCTGTTTGTATTTTTTAGTATGCCTGGATGCACAATTTTAAAAAGTCTTACCCACTTTGAGTGGTCACTGATGGTCACTAGGACAAAGTGGACGCTGCATGGGCAGCCTGGAGGTGAGGACAGAGGTGCAACTACACACCCACCCTTTGTTCTGCCGAGCTCTGCGTGGGGAGAAGCCTAAATACTACTTTGAAGAAATTGTTTATGAATCATTGATTAGCCACTATCATCAGCTCTGACAAAAAGGATTTTCAAGCACCAACCCCTCATCACAGCCCATTAGAACAAATGGTTGGGAACAGAGAGAGCTGCAGTTCACAAAACCAGTCGGAGAGCGACTGGGCGGAATTAAATCACTGAAGTGCAGGAAGACAGGCCTGCTGTCTGCAGGATGAAACAACTCAGAGGGACAATTTTCATGCTACAACCCGCATTTATTTCTCTGCAGGCTATCCTGAACAAAGCACCAGAAGTGACAGGACGTTATCAGGCAATAGCTCCAAGAGTTTTCAGGCACTGTCATACCTGTCTGGACAGGGCTCAGCAAACCAGTCACTGTGGCCATTCTGCCAGGCAGAAATCTCTGACCATCTGAGGAACTTGCACTGGGAACAGCAAAACAAGTTTTAGCAGATGAGGGCAAAAGCAGTTTCTGGTTTTCAAAAGGAAAGCAAGATGTATATTTAAAGGGTATCAAGTACCTTTACTGTTTGTTTTGGGGTTTTTTTAATGAAGTGATATACTCATGCTGAATGTGGTGCAGCAGTCATTGCTGATTTTACTCTCTGAGAGTTTGAGTTCATTGTCTTACTCAGAGGAAAAAAAAAAAAAGAAGAGAAGTTCAAAGAAACTTTGCTTCACCTGTACTCCCTGACCCCAGACACGATGGGCTTGCCACTTCTTCTACTGGTCTCTTAAGGAAGGTATTGGCTTCACCTGATAATCACTCTGCTCTCTGATAAACCAGGACCTTCACAGAGCTCAGTACTCCTTGCAGAACAATGAGCAAGTAGACACATAACATTAGAAAAAGAGGAATTCTCACAGTACATTTTATTTAGGATTCAACTGAAGTGCTCTTCTAGTCAAACAAATATTTGTGTTTAACTTCAAGACATCTGAAGTTGATTATTGCTAATTACCTGCACATACAGTGTAAAGAAAGCACGGGCTACCTTCCATAAAATGTATTTACATGGAATTTCATTAAAAGCTGTATTAGCTTTCTGTTTTCCTAACTTAAGATGAGATCTTAAGATTCAAACCTACTTCCTAAATCAATAAAGTGAACCTCAAAAATATTATTTTGTTTCCCTTCTCTGAAATTGAGTATTTATCAACATTATTCTAAACAAAGTCACTTTTCAACCTCTCAGAGCTAGACAAGAACACATTCCCAGTCTCTTACATCTTGTGCTGGAATTATCTCAACTTTGTCACTGCAAAAATGACTAGCTCATTAAGAAAGCACCACATACATATGAACAAACACAAAGAAGAATCCTCTACTCCCCCAACAATAAATCCCCACAACTCTTCATAAACTTATTTGAAGAACTGCCCTGTTAGCAGGATCTTGGGCCAGCTCTCACCCCTGAGAGTAGAAGCTCAGTTTAACCAGATCCTGGGAGATCTTTCAGAGCACTGACAGGTGAACAGGAGCAGGTGCTGCACGTTAAGCAGTGACCATGGCAAGGGTTTATCTTTGTATTTCAATGAGGGACGACAGTCTGCAAATTACCGGCAGGAATGGCAAAACAAACTGCCTTCTGCAGGGTATCCAACACACCCCGAAAGTCAAATCCAGCCTGGCAGAACCCAATCCACAGATCAGTTCACCAAGCAAATCAGTGACCCTGTCCTGTTCCCCCAGAACGAGAGGAAAAGCACACTGTGAACTGGCTAATCAGTCCCTGCTGAGCCTCTTCTCTCCAATTTCCCTTCCTTCCAGGGCTTGAGCCTCCAGGATCAAAGTGTTTCCCTCCTGGGCCATTCCAGCAAATCCCACCCGCGTGTACTGCTTATTCCCTTTGAATGGAGATGGTCTTTGCCTGAGCAGGGCTGAACATTTCAAGAAATGCAATGCTGTTGTGAATTAACTTTCTTCCCCCCTGTCATGGTTTAACCCCAGCCAAAACCAGCACACACCCCTCCCTTTGGAAATATTCGTATTTCATCACTGGTTGAAATAAAAGATCACCTTCTGAAGGTTAACTGGCAAATAACACCCTGTTCCTCCAACTTTTTACTCCTAGTAAATACACGATTCAGAACCCAAATACAGTTTGGCTAACTGTACAGACAAAACTTTTAGTTTTGCTTTCTTTTTTTAAGTCTGAATTGAATAACCCTTCTATTCAATAAATTCAGCTTCCAAAAACCCATTCAAAATAAACACACTCTGCTCATTGAATCTCAGAGACTAAAAAAATATCCAGTTGAAGAAACTAGTTTTTTTCCTGTTTAAGGGTTTTTCTTATAAGCCAATTATGCTTACAAAAATTCATAAGATTTCTACTAGTAAGTAGAAAAAAAACTCAAGTTTGTGAAAGATTGTTTTTTAATTAGCAGGATTTGCATCTCTTCACAATTGATTTTTCTGAAAGAATTGTTAAAAACTGGATGATCCACAACACAACAACAGACATTTGAAAGCTCTGTTAAGTTCAGGCAGTTTTCCAATTTGTTCACTATCATCATCTGCTTCTCAGAAAACAGACTCAGGATACACTTCAGAAAATGTAAATAGTGTTTAATATTTATTGAGTCTAAACCCTATCTATGCTGCACCATTTGAGTGAACAGAATTACTGATACTTAAGACAACTGCAATCACACATATCCACCCCTTACGTTAGAAAACCTATAGGTTAAGGATAAACTTCATTTTACATTACTTATAGAACTTCTAACATACAAAATGTTTCTTTTTCAGGGCCAGAGAAGGGAACAGAAGTTGGCCTGTGCACAGGAAGATCCTATGACACTTACTGAAGCAGCAGCCTGTAACAGTTAAAAGGGTTTGAGGCTTTTTTAGAACATAATATTAAAAAATGCTTATTTAAGTATATGTTTTCCCTGGAACTGCACAATAGCAACCAAGTTTACACAAACCCGACCCACTTGTGGGGCTTAAATCATAAGCTCTGGCTACTCCCATGTGCTTCATGGTTAAGATCTCAGCCTTGCCATCCCCCAGCTCTGCTGGAAGTGCCCAGCCAGGAGACACACACACACACACCAACACCCACACCACAAGCCAATTCCTGACCCTCTCCACACTCCTCCAGTGAGAAAAAACACTACCCTGGACCGGACTGTGACAGCTGAGAAACTACATAAACACCCCGTCAAACTCCAGCAGGGAGGGCAGGCAGCTGGGGGCAGAGACAACTTAAAATAGCTGCAACTAAGACTCCAGAATTCAAAAGCAAATCCTCCCGGTGGTTCCAGCAGAAGAGCCCCAGCAAAGCAAAACGCAGCACACGTGAAATGCCCACTTTTCAGGAGGATAGGGCTCCACCTGTAACTGGTAACACTGAAGTCAGCAGCTCAAAATTAGCAAGGTGATGATGATATTAGTTGTAAAAAATGTGAAGATGAGTATATGTAACCTTCAGGCTTTTCTCTGAATTTTCTTTCCTATCCTAAGCCTTTGAAAAATGAAGTTGAATTTTACATCAGCTGAGAGAAAACCCCAGTGCTCAGCACAGCTTCAGCTGTAACTGTCTAGTTTACATCAGCCAAGTTTACTGATAAAAATCCCTCAGCATTAGCCTTGCATTATTGTTCTGTAGTATAGGAAACCCATTGTGCTCTGTATTAGATATCCCAGACCATTCCCTACAGCAGTCATCTGTGCATTTCCCTGGAGAAGAAATGCAAGATTATTTCTTGCAGCATTTTTCATTTTCATTGCCCAGTCTAGTTTTATGGGACCCAAAAGATGGGTATTTCCACCACAATTCCTCTTGGGAAACTATTCTATTTAAATAAACTATTGCTGTTGGGTTTTTGTTCCCAGCATACAGCCAAAGTGATCTTTTCCCCTCCTTAGTTTCACTCCATTACTTTTACTCCAACAAACCATTGACATGTGAAAGTATATTAAATGAAGACATTTTTTTCCCCAAATACTCCAGTTACACACAATCAAGAGTTCACCAAATCGAAAATGCTAATCTTGACTTTATTCTTTGCACGGGAAACAGAAGCTTGTATTAGCCAACAGAAAGTTGACTTCAACTGTAACAAAGAAACATCTTTCCCTAGCTCATTCACAGATAGTTTGGGGTGTTTTGTTTTGTTTCTCTTTTCTTTTAAAATTCATAAGAGTTGTGAAAAGCACTGGACTACACTCTCCAGAGACTGGTGCTTTCATTTGCTGCAGAGAAGCTGTTCAGAGCAGCAGAATGCTCTGCCCATTAACCTCTGCAGACTGGTATCACCTGCAAAGCTCACACTGAAGTGTGAAGTGCTTTCAGCAGCCAAACACTGGTACTCGCAGATGTTATCAGGAGGGGAGTTGATCATTCATTTATTGCCCTGTTACCTCTCTGGCAAACAGTGGACACGTTTGTTCACACAGCTGTATCTTGGAAATGTTGAGAGTTACAGCTCATTTCAGGCCTGTTCCATGCCTGAAGATCACACTTGGTGCAAAAAACAAGCAATACTTATAAGCTAGGAAACTGAGAAAAAAAACCCAAAACTCAATTCTGTCAGAGGACCAAACTGCATTTTGTGCTAATTCACTCAAATAAAATAAAACTGAACTAATTTCAATGGACTGGGTATTAAATTTCATTCACAACAGTTGATTAGACACATCCTAGGAAGGACAGGTAGGTCAAGAGGCAGAGCTGCACACTCACTTGCTTTGGTGAATATCAAGCTGGAATCTCTGAAAGCCATCAGGGCAAGCAAAACTTGACATCTCAGTAGTGGACTGCAGCTAGACAGGTTTACATCCACAGAGGTAAAGAAGAAAATCCTAAAAGTTCATAGAATCAAAGAATATCTTGAGTTGGAAGTGACTCATAAGAATTATTGAGTCCAGCTCCCAAACTCAGTCCAAGAGAAACTAGTTTCTGAACTTAAAAGACAAATACACAGCTTCTATCATTCTGCTGTTTAAAAAACACCCAGATACTCTTTTGCTTATACTTTTGGATTTAAGAACACCACAAATATACTCTGTTTAAGATCTCTTTTTCCACAACTAAAGCAATTTCAAACCTTTGCAGTTCTCCGTAAGTTTTCCCACTTACAGCACAGTCTTAGTTACTCAAGACAGCAGAAAGTTTCCCAAGTTTGGAAAGCACAGTCAGGCCAAGAGGCTGGTGCAGGGCTGTCAGGGTGGCCCGGTTATCAGGCACAGCTAAGCAGATTTCAGTCTGACAGAAGCAACGGGGTTGAAAAAGGGCAGCAAAGTTCTATCACACCAAACTCTCTTTTCATGAGCTGCTTTCAAGAGGCTCTTTCTGGCAATACACTCCACGAGCCACCACGTGGGTGTCTGTCACCAGAAGCTGCGCCTGCACAGGCTGCATCACCCAGGCAATCGCCCACTGACAGCCACACTTCAGCAAGCCAAATGTCCCTCCCAGCTTTGCTGAAGCACAGCCGGGCTTGCAAAGTCCTCCACTGGCTGTGGCAAGTAAACAAATTTGGTTTCATCTTCGGTGCTGTCAAACAAGGCAGACCAGAAGCAGATGCTCTTTGCCTCCATCCACAGAAGACATAACCCCGGTGTGACTCATCCCGGCGAGGCCACCTCGTCAAACGCAGTGCAGTGCCTGCAGTGCTGCCACAGAAAAGCGCTCTCCCAAAGCAGGAAAACAAACGGAAGGAAAAAATGCAGTTTAATGCCAGGAAATCAAGAAGTCGGCCAACATCAAGTGATGAAGCCTGTCTTTACAAGTGACTCTGAAAACCTCTGTGAAGGCCCAGACACTCTGATTTATTACTTACCCAGACTAACACTTAATGATGCTACTGCCATATATCTTTCCTCTCACCACTCAGTGAGTGGAGTCTCACAGTTGTTGGAAGGGATGGCACATTTCCAAGCACAACTGCTATTTAAATCATTAAAAATGATGCCTGGCCTGTAAAACAATATTCAAAACCACTGACTACAGAATAAAGGTTGATTTTGTTCGATAATCTTATTAATAGAAGTAATCACAGCAACTACCTCTGGATATAAAATTTACCACACATGAATTTTGAGCGGGCTTTTGCCTATGGAAGCTTTTCTTCTGCTTCTACTTGTATCATGCTTTACTTCCCTCCCCCCAGCCCTTTTTTTTTCTTAAAGAGAACAAGCTACTTTAGGAGAACATTACTGATAGAGCATCTTCTGCTTTAAGCAAGGCAGGAACTTCCCTAATCAGAAGCCTCTCTTGGGATGTAACAGTGTTCATTCAAGACCATCATATCTGTTTACTGGTTTTTTCCCTTAGATCAACCACCTGATCCGTGTATTTTGCAAAACCTGCAAAAAGTGTATTTATGCAAACTTCTTTAGTAAAAGAATTTTCAGTTTCTTATAAACTATATCACCCTATATTGCAACACAAATATTCTTCTGATGTTATGCACCTAAGTAACCAAAAAATCTGCCTTGACATGTTCTGCAGAGACCAAGAAAACACTGAAAATAGATTTCATATATTCTATTCCTCTGAAACCACCATATGCCAAGCACAGTCCCAGACCCAAGAGTGAGATCACACCCACTTGGACAGCCAGTACAGCAATGGATTACATTAACCTGCAATTACCCAAATCAGCTAAAGATTCTGGACAAGTTGGTTTGCAGTATAACGTTTCCAGAACTGAAGTAGTATGACTTGAATCTTTAAATGAGTTCATACAGGCTCTAAGAACTTTCCAAATGCATGAAAAAAACACCTAAAAAGAGGTACAAATCCAGATGAACACAAATAATTGCTGCAGTTAACTTCGCACACAGCACAGAACACATCAGTTAAGATGACTGTATTTCATCCTGTTACAAGAAAAGTTATTCCATTTGACACATAAATATCAGTGTGCCCAAACATCTGATGCTGACAAAAAGGAGGTAAAATTTACTATTTCCATGATGTATTGCAGCATCCCCAAAACTGCAACAAACTATTTTAAGCACTCGTCATCTAAATTCATTACAAAACAGGCCCGGTTTTATCTTCAAGAGTTTTGATTATAAACAAAGAAGTAACTCGGAAATCAATTTCAGATAACAAGGAATCCATCTGTTTTAAAATTTAAGAAAAGCTGCCACCAAAGAGTACTGGTTTTGTTGCTGAGGTAATGTCTACAGATTAATTCAGAGCCCTATTGTGTTCAGTGCTGAAGGCAGTACACACGTGCCTCCTCTGAAGAATTTTAAAGACATTATTAGCTAACTAATCTGAATCATTAGATTAATACATTAAGCGCTCAAAACAACAAATTACATGCATTTAGATTTTATTTCACCTTAAACCAGTGATTTTTAACCTAAATTCTGCATATTGAAACCGTTTGTCCTTCACAGGCTACAGGCTACGCTGATGGAAAAAACAGATCCATCGATTAGAAACCGAATATGAACAAAGAACGCCAGGAAAATTAAAACTTTTGTGAAAAGGAGTTTTCCAAAGAAAAAGTCAACATGAAACAGAGAGCTAGAAAGTAGGACACCAGAGGAGAAAGTTATACCAGCTCTTCCTCGGGCCAGAGGAGTTCTGCACCCACACATCATTTCAGGTGTTCAGGAAAACACTGCTGACGCAACTACCCCAAACCCTTTTAGAGACATCCAAGTATAATTAATCTGCTGAACATTTAATACACAGGAAAACAAGTAGTTTGAAGGAAATCAAGAGCAAGTAATTACTTCCCCCATTCCCTTCATCTCCACTCCTAACCCTACCTACAAATCGATTTTGCAAAAGACTTGACCAACTGGTGAGCTCTTGGGAGGGGACACACATTAAAGGAACAACCAGGAAGGAGGCCGAGAGAAAGCTTGGCTCCCAAGTTTCACCCAGTGATCCTTTCCACTGCACAACAATAAGAAGTTCCCATCCCATGAACTTTGGAAGTTTCCCAGCTGCTGGAGACATTTACTCCACCAGCAAGCAAGCACTGCCTATGCCAAGAGCTACTCTGTTGCATTCTCCCTGGCACACAATTGCTTTTTCTTTCTATAAAGCAGCCAGGCCAATTACACATCAAATAATAATTCACCTTTGAACTACTTAAAGAGTCAAGTCACAATACAGTGCAAAGAGCAAATGTCACGCGAACGAAGGCGGATGAACTGGCACAGGCTGTTCCCTACTCAACTGCTGAGGTACCACCAACTACAGGCTCAGCATCTGCCCGTGCCAAACCAATCCTACAGCATGAGTGCAATCAAACTGCAGCTTCCAATAATGCCTGTCAGCTAGAAGAGCTGAGATCTGAAGTTTGTTCCATTACAAAAAATTGTCTCAAAAAAACCCCAAAACAAAAACCTTCAATAGCACACAAGTAAATTGCCATCTTGCAAGTGCTCACACAACCCACCAGCTTCACTCCTTGTATTTAGCAGTGAGATCAAGGGAAAGCACATACACATTTATAATGCTTTAAAAAAAGAGGTTGTAAGTACATACAGCAGCCTCTTTTATAGAGGTAAGAACTCAACAGCAATTCTTCTCCCCATTCACCCAGCACTGAACCTTATGTGAAGTCCACTTTGAAATCACTTAGTCCATCTTTAACCTCTGAAGAAGCAGCCTGATGAGGAAACCGGCTTTTTTCACTAAAGCAACATGTTACATTTGGTTTCTATCGCCTATTTTTGATGATTTCCACCCAGAGAAAGAGAAAAGTAACCAATTAAAAGTGGCAAGTGTAATATTTCTCCAAAAAAAAAAAAAATCAAGTGCTAAATGGCTTCTGAGAGATGCAAGGCCTTATCAAGGATAAATAATCTAATTCAGGGAATTTGGACACATGAGCTCTCTGGATTATTCCATGCCAATGAGTTTCTGAACCAGCTGAAAGAGTATCTCACTTTCCACTACATTTCCCAAATGCTATATGCAAACACTGATCACAACAACGTTGACAGACACATACATGCTTGCAAAGTGATTCCTTGTACAAAACATAAAAAGCCTTCATAGCGGACAAAGAATAATTTTAAACCAGGTTACAACAAAACGTATTGGAAAGCTATTAAAGTTGGGTAAAATGGAAACAAGAGAGTTGAGGGGTTTTAGGTTAAGCTCTTTCCAATATTCAACATATACTCCTGCCAAAATTCCACCACACAAGCTGAATAGCTAAAATATCACAAAAAGGAAAAAAATCCACCATTTATGCAAAATACACAATCTGTAACATACTACCTAAAAAACACATACACACTACCTAAAAAACCCACTGAACTAAGGCAAGTGTCCATTTTCTCTCAGTTAAAAACTACAACAAGATCTAAATTACCACTATTAGAACCCCTCCACCTCTCACACAGTTACAACAATTCTCCTCTAAGTACTGATCACAAACTGGAGGACAGATTTCCTATTTCCATTTGAAGGGATAGATCCAATACAAAGACTTTTGGTATCAGTGGGACATGAAGAAACAGAAACAAAGTGTGCTAAGGACATGAAGGGAAAGTTCCTTGAGGATTCAAAGGAAGGAAGAAGTCTCTTGTGAATATGCACATATTTTGCAGAGAGTAAAGGGAATTTTGGAATCATGGAATGGGTTGGGTTGGAAGGCACCTTAAAAACCATCCTATTCCAACCCTCCTGCCATGGGCAGGGACACCTTCCGCTAAACCAGGTTGCTTCAAAGCCCCATCCAACACGGCCTTGAACAATTCCAGGGATGGGGCATCCACAGCTTCTCTGGGCAACCTGTGCCAGGGCCAAAAGCCAAGG
>JAYRBT010000181.1:5417805-5471836 GCA_036023395.1 Myiotriccus ornatus
ACACGGCCTTGAACAATTCCAGGGATGGGGCATCCACAGCTTCTCTGGGCAACCTGTGCCAGGGCCAAAAGCCAAGGAACAAGAGCCTCTTGGAGAGCAGAAGCTGACGTGATGGCACAACCATCAGACAAGCAATGAGCCAAGTGCCTCCTATTCTATCCTAAAAATGCAGGGCCCAGGATGTGGACAACAAAATGTACAGTCTGTGCTTTGAAGACCCCAGGATTTTCTGACAAAGAGTATCTGGTTACTGTTTCTAGGGAGTGTAACAATCTCATCTAGACTTCCTTAGTCTTAGCCATGTTTTGCTAAATACACAGGAAAGAGAAAGGGCAGCACGTTGTCAACTGCTTTTTACAACGCGACAGAAATGCCCATAAGGAGCATATGAACCTGTCACAAAAACTGTGAGAAAAAGAACACCAAAAATATCCACTTGTCATCAACAGGAAAACACAAGGAAAAAGAAAAAAAACAGGATGGGGTGGTTTTGCAATGCAAGACACACAGAAGGCTATGCCTGAGCATGTACCAGAGCCTGGAAACAAATTCAACAGGACACATTTCTAACTATGATTAGAGTCACTTCTACAAGGGCACGAGACGTAAAGAGAAAACGTGAACTGATAAGGTAGAGATGTGAAGGGGTTGTACATGAAAGGCTGGAAAAACAACAAATGCAGACAGAAAACCTGGGAAGAATGAATGAAGAGAGAAGTTAATGACATCCATGTGCAAGTCGATCGATGGTGTCCCTCAGCTATTTCTCCTCCACTCTAACTTATGCTGATAATGACAACTGGTCTCATTTTCTCTCCTGTATATTTATGTTTAGGTGCTTTCAAAGGCACAAACAGAGAAACATAACATACAGAAAAAAGAGGGGGGAAAAAATAGTTTTATGTGATTTCAACTGAACATCTGAAAACTTTAAAGAGCATGCACTGACAGTTGAAATAAGTGGTTAGGGCCTGAAGAAAACCTGGTGGCTTTTCAAATTCATTTTATATTTGTCTATAGTATATACAAGCTTTTAATAGCAACAAGTAGCTCATACTGCCTATGAAAGCACAGAATGTAATTCTTTATTTTCACTGACAGTTTAAAAGCAGACTGCAAAGTACCAAAGTTAAAAGTTTGGCAGAAAGCTGTTTCAAGGCAATATAACACCAAGGATATTTCTGGATATATAAAATCTCAGGTTTCCAGAAGAGAGTTAAAAGCAGTTTCTGCTGATGTATCAAAGCCTATATAAAGTTTGCAGCTTTATATACAAAAGATATATTGTTTAGAAATTATTTTCCCTTTCCTGGGTAAATATCCACTTACACACTGGGGGGAAAACACCATGCAGTAGACACACACTGGAAATCCTTCATGAACATTTACATTTGTCCTTGCCACACATCCCAGAAGGCCCAGAGAGAGAGAAGGCAGGTAAACTTTCAGAAACAACAGTGAGTACTACCTATCCCTTTGAAGAGGGGTATTTATTTCCAGAAATAAAGGTTTTAGTAAAAACAGAAAAAGAAACAAACCCTCTTTTCTAGCAGTTAAAACAAACCGCCTTGGCAGTCATACAAATGGCTCGGCTCAGAACCACTGTGGTAAAAATTCCTGTAACCATATGGGATATCTATCAAAATAATGCATTCTGCAGAACTGATAAGAATAAGGAATGACCCAGCTTGACTGTCACAGATTGTTCTTCCTGGCAGGAGGTTGAAAACAATCCCTTTTTGTTTAAACACTATTTTTATAACTCTTAACACCTTGTTTTAGAAAACAAGTTAAGAATATATCCACAAAGCAAAGCTGGGTTTATATACAGCAGTTAAAAAACCCAAACAAACAGGGACTCAGCGATATCGCTTGTGCTGCCTCCTTTGTTTTGCTGTTTTCCATTCTTTACGTTCTTTCTCACCTACTCGTGCTCTCAAAAGAGGCTCAAAGTGATGCAAATTCCCCCGGACTCCCGGGAATTTCAGCAGGCGACATCATCAGGTGAAACCCAGCCTTAGTCAACTCCACTTCCTGACCACGTCTAAGATGGAGCGCGCAGCCCCGATGAATCAACCGGGAGCTGCTTTACACATTATTCACTCGCCCCTACAACCTCCCTCAAAGTTCTCCGCAGCCCCACGAAGGGAGGAAAAAAAAAACCCCTCCGCTTCCCTTCCTTCTTTTACTTCCTTACGACACGCGAACTTCCCAAAAACAAACTGCGCTCGGGGATGACGAGGGCGCGGGCGGCACACACACCGCGCCGCTCGGCGGGGCTCTCCGCGGCTGGGAGCGCTCACCCCAGGGCAGGGATCGCGGATCTCCGGACCCGGGCATCGCTGGAGCGCTGGATCCCATCCCCGCCAGCACCGCCCGCCCCGGCGCCGGGCAGGGCCGCGCCCGCCCTGCCCTTCCCGCAGCACCGCCAGGCCGCTGCCCGGGGCAGGGGCAGCCGGGCGCGCAGCAAAGGCTTTTCCATCCCCATTCCCAGCCCCACACACACACACAGCCCCCGCGCAGGTCCCCCGGCACGTACCGGATCGCGGCGCTGGCGGGGGCCGGCGGGGCTCATTCCGCCGGGGCGCGCAGGGTGTGACGGTCACCGGCGCCCCGCGGCGGGCGAAGGCGGCGAGCCCGGGCGGCGGCGGAGCCGCATCGCTGCCCTGCCCGCTCCCCGCTGGCCCCGTCCCGCCCCTGCCCCGCGCTCGGCACCTCCCGGCTCCCGCACGGCCCCGCTCCCGCCGCACTTCCGGGAGGGAGCGGTCACGCGGCGCCGCTTCCATCCGGGAACGCGCGCGGGGCGGGGCGGGATGAGCCGGGCGGGGCCGGGCTGTGGGGTGGGCGCTCCCGGGACGAGGGCGCGGCGGGAGTGGTGGGAGCTACTCGTTCCCTGCTCAAGCGCATGGACCAGGACACAGTCCAGGCGGTTCTGGAATATCTCCAGTGAGGGGGACTCCGCTCCCTCTCTGGGCAGTCTGTTCCAGTGCACGATCACTCCATCCCACGTTCAGGTGGAACTTCCCGTGCCTCGGTTTCTGCCTCTTGTCCGTCCGGAGGGATGGAGCACCTCTCCTGAGGTGCTGCGGGAAGGGGATTGTTCAGCCTGGAAAAGAGAAGGCTTTGGGGTGGGTGAGCTAGCTGTGGCCTTCCAGTACCTGAACGGAACTTCAGGAAAGGCTGGGAGAGAGGGATTGTTCAGCCCGGAAAAGAGAGGGCTTTGGGGGTGACCTAAGCGTGGCATTCAGGTACCTGAAGGGAACCCTTCCAGTACCCCTTCAGGAAAGGCTGAGAGAAAAGTATTGTTTATCCTGGAAAAGACTTTGGAGTAACCTAATTGGGGCCTTCCAGCACCCAAAGGGAACTTACGGGAAAGATGGGACAAGACTATTTATAAGAGCATGAAGTGACAGGACAAGGGGGAATGGGTTCAAACTGAAAGAGGGTATGTTTGGATCAAATATTAGGGAAAAATTCTTTACTGTGAGGGTGGTGAGGCCCTGGCACAGGTTGGCCAGAGAAGCTGTGGCTGCCCCATCCCTGGAAGTGTCCAAGGCCAGGTTTGGATGACGACTCAGCAACCTGGTCTAGTGGAAGGTGTCCCTGCCCATGGCAGGAGGGTTGGAACAAGATGATCTTCAAGGTCCACTTTCAACCCAAGCCATTCTACATTTCTTGGCATTACCAAGAAGAGCCTGGCTCCACGTTCTTCGCATCCCCCCCTTTAAATATTTATAAATGAGGTCCCATCTCAGTCATCTCTTCTTGAGGCTGAATAGACCCAGCTCCCTCAGCCTCTCCTCGTAAGAGAGATGCTGCAGTCCCCTAATCATCCTTGTTGCCCTCTTCTGTACCTTCCCTCAGAGTGGTCAGGGGGGATCCCCTGAAGCAGCTGTCTGGTTATTACCCCGATTGCCAGAAAGGTTCATGCTTTGGGGTAGATTTGAGGCTTCTGAGGACTAGTTAGTTAGTTATAATTTTGGGTTTCAGACGATGTCAACCTAAAATTGACACTTGTGAGCTTCATCTGCTCTCTGGTATTGGGCTCAACAAGAACCAGCCCTTGGTGGCTGCTCCCCAACTTACAGGGCTGATGTTGGGTTCTCAGCCTCTCGCCTGGTGCACAGATCTGCTCCTGGCTGACACAGCCATGAGCTTCGAGCCCTTCACCCCACAGCCCCTGATCAGGGCTTTTCTGCTCTTACCACACGCGTTCACCACCCAGCAGTTCTGAGAGCTGATTGGTTTCCTTTAGACACAGGTGAATTTCTCTACATCATTGGCACATCTTCCTAATTGCTTCTAAAAATAAATGGTGTGATAATTTCTAAATTGCATATACAGGACTGCAAACTTCCCTGTGGGGAGTTGGAAATAAAACTTAAGCAGTATGTTTTACTTTGTTTTTCAAACAAATGGGACTTTAAAGAAAACATCCTCTGTGGACACAATTAAGACTCAGTGACACCTTAATTGCTTCTCTTGAGAATGAGCACTAAGTATACATACAGCATTGTGCTGTGTAAGGATACCCAGACTAGCAAGGTCTCAAGATCAATACAACTGCATTATTGAGGCACAGAGCCCTGGATAATTCATCCTGCAGAGAAAAACTGCACTGACAGGGCCATACTGCCTTTGGTAGTACTAGTTCTCTCAGAACTATTTCAGGAACCTGTCTAACATTGCACTGTATTTTCAGATGTCTCAGCATTTTTTGTTTGCTTGGAGTCTTTTTCATACCAGGATACAGTTTTACAGCCACAGCCAGAAGTTACTCCATTTAGAAAGCCAGGTGAATGCCAGGAGGACCAGGCTGTTACCTTTCTTACTTAGAAGAAAACACAGTATACATTCGTTGTTTGTATCAGACACAGGTAGAACATACCATATAGGAATTTTTGGTCTTATCAGTGCTTGGAGATGCTGTTGCAACTGGGAAGTGAAAGATGTCCACTTTTTCACAGGGCAGAATTCAGTCACCCCTACTGGAAATCAGGAGTGGATTCCTAGTTGTAGCTGAGTAGTCTGACATAGAAATCTTAGGATTTAACTAGACTAACTTAGCACATAGGAAAAAACAGTAAGCCAAGTGAATATTTGTATGTAGTAACCATCATTTCCCTTAAATCCCGCTGTAGAGAATATCTGCAAAGATGGATCATTAACAGAAGTTGAGGAAAACCTACATCAACAGACAAAAGGTGAGATTAGAGCTCATGCACCCCTTGGGCTTTTGCTCACCCTCACCTATACAATAATCTGGCGTGCCACAGAGAGGTGTGTAAATGGTTGCCAAGCAAAGCAACTACCACCTTCCAGATCTGGAGTCTCCAGTTGCTTTTAACCAAAGCTTAACTTATTTTCCTGTGCTTTTCATCCACTGCTCAGTCCTATTCCTTGTTATTCCCTCTTAGATTTCCATTTTTGTCCCCTCTCAGTGCTGAATTAAAGCACACCATATAGTACTGGCCTCTTGTGTAATGTTAAGGCAAAATAGTGTAGCGTCAGGATGCATTGGTGTTATTTGCGTTATGGCAGCACTTACTGGGTCAATTGAGATAAGTGACCCTTCATGCCAGACATTTCACAAAAGAGAGTTTGTAATCTAATTAAGTCAGGACAGAAATGGTAGAGAAAAACAAGACAGTGTGAAATGATTAGGCACACTTCCAGAACACAGATTCTGTCAGAGACAAGGAGGAGGACAACACTTTCCTGGGTCCGGAGTGAATGCCTTAGATCAAACTTCCTCAGCCAGGACAGGAGGTCCCATAGGAATATGCTCTTACAATACACACCACTTTCTGGCAGAAACTTGGTGGTATTTATACTGTTCAGAGCCTTTCACAGAAAGACCCTATGTTAGTTTATTGTCCTAAATAAAGCCTAATACTAAATATATTTAGTTTTCAAGTTATAGCAAGAGAAACTATATTTCTAAAGAAACCTCAGCATAGCATTATGACTGCTGTAGTTGTTGTTTTTAATTGTTCACACAGCCAGTAGTACTGACTCCTCTACCTAGTCTGCTTATCACTTCTCATTATGAAAAAGATCTCATTGCACACATACGTGTAGGGGGAAGGGTTGTTTAATGTGTGAGACCTGTAAACATGTCATGATTGTAGCAGGGAAAGTGAACTTGGAAGCAGTAGCAGCTGTCAGTGATTAAAGTCAGAAGAAGAAATCCACTGTTGCAGAAGTTCTTTTCTCCCAGCTTCCACTGGGACAGAGCAATGTTTCCACTGCACTGTGGTGGTACCATCCTTCATTATCAAGTCCTTATATTTAGAATAGAATAGAATAAGCGTTTCAGTTGGAAAGGTACCTACAGTTATTACTAATCCAACTGATGATATTCCTTTACTACAATCAGTCTGGATCCCTTCTTAAAGACTGTTTCAAACACATTACCTAACAGTTCTTAGGGGTTTCTTTATAGAATAATTTTGCTTCAGAGTGCTCCTAAAAAGATTAAGTAAGCATGATAGCACAGAGTTATACAAGGATTATTATTTGCTCTAGTCTGCAATACAGTGATCCCAGCGTGATCAAGTTTTGGCTGTTGGGATTTCACCTTGGATAAACCCTTCAAAATACAAATTCTGTCTGTTGTAATATTAAACATCATATTTCCTGTGCTTCTGTTTGAAATAGAGAATGTATTCTAGGTTATTGATGAGATTTCTTCATCCTTGTTTTGTGATATGAGGTGAACTGAATTAAGCTGCTGCACATGATGATATTAACCCCCAGAGCATGTAAAATAGATTGTTTTCAGTATTAATCCCACAGATTTAAGGGAGGTAGTTGCATATGTAAATATGAAATGAAGTTATGAGTAGAAGCTATTCTCTATCCAATAAGTAGTCACATTTCAATGAAATTATATATCCTAATTAAAGATTTATTATAAGCCTCTTTGTGATTTTTCTGGTGAAAGGAGACATTATATACACACATGTAAGCACATTCCTGCAGTATGTTTTCAAGAATCACAACAAGATTATATCACTAAAATAAACTTTTTGAAAAAAATTGAAGACAAGAGTATTAATTTCCTCTATTTTCTTAATCAGTATGATTATTTTACTGACATATTCTAGAAAAAACAGTGGCAAATAACTCAGGAGTGTTAGTGCCACATGCTTTCTGTTTTCTTTTCCAGTCTGTTGTCCAAATGAGAGCACTTTCTCGAGGAATAATGATAAATCTGTAACATCTTATTTTATTTTACCCTATTGAGTTGTAACAGAGCCCGCAGACAACATTGCAAACGTACTGCCAAGATGTATGGGTGACTGCATTAAGTAAATGCAGAGGCAGATCTGGCTGATATGAGTCAAAATTTCTTGGGCAGTTTTAAAAGAGTATAAAATTTCAGCAGGGAAGTTTTGAGTCTTTTCGTAATACAGTGGCTTCAGAATTTGAACTGCTTTTTGGAATTTAAAGTTCCAGGGTATTAGGGCATACCCAATTTAGACTGAATTTTCCCCCTTAACTTCTTTTTGTATTTTCCTTCTAGATTTTCTTTCTGAAAAAGGAAAACAATAAAACCCGTTAAGTTGCAACAAACAACTAATTCCTCAGATGGTAGAGATACAGCTCTAAAGTTCTTCAGGAATGTTTCAACAGAATGGGTCTTCACTTGAAAAGGTCAGTGTTTTGAAACCAGCACTCTTCACTGTGAAATATATGCTAGTTTTGGCAGAAAGGTTTTAGCAAAGATGCAGTTTCTTCTGAGAGAGGAGGGTGAGTTTATTGTAGGAATAAACAGTGTTCCAGTGGCTGCAGCTCAGAGCCTGCCAGTGGTGGGTGAGTCAGTCAAGTCTGTTTTTCCTGATTCAGTGTGAGTTTTGATCTGTCTTTCACACCAGAGATAAAAACTTAACAACCAAGCTACTGGCTGATATGCAATTAAAGTCTTCTCTGTTTACTCTTTGTATAAACAAACACCAGTTTTAGCAGATACTTGAACTTGGGACTTCCAAACTTTGCCTGAGCTCAGCAGTTTTTGGTTGAGATTTTCCCTTTCTTCTTTCATTAAAAACAAATAAATAAACACTGAAAAGATTTTCGTGCCAAAGGTGAAAACACTTAAATTTTCTAACTTTCACAAAGAAAGGAAAATATTTTCCACATAGTTTTACTCAGTTTTTCAACACATTTTATTCCAAGGGATGCTTACATGTTATTAGTGTTAAAAAAGAATTTTTAAATAGAATTTGTCTTTGTATTGTCATGTTCCTTTCTCTCAGGTTTTCTGTGTTTCCTCTATTCACTGTTATGCCCTAAAATAGATAGTAAGGACTTCAAAGCAGGTATCCTACCTTCCTGTGGATATTTCTTTAATGCATAATGGCAGAAAAGTTACTGGAGACTGGTTGCAGCACTAAATGACAATAATTTTTCTGCAGAATGTCGAGCTGCAAATCACTGCCCATCTTTGGTTACTACCTCCTCAGCGTTCTCTAACGTGTTATCACCAGTTCCTTGTAAAAAAAAAAATCCCCGTGTTTCTTTCAGTTATTTACCCAGAAAAATCTGCTGATTTTTAACTTATTTTTCCATCCTGCAAACTTAAGTTGAATTCAATCATATTTGCTAAAACTCCTCAACTGTGACTGTATAACCATGTGCTGTGTCCCAGGGTCTTTCTCCTTCCCTCTCCCTTCACTGTCATTGCAGGGTCACAAATGATACGGCAAACCAGGGGGTTATTATTTGATCTACTTAATAAGACACAAACCTGACGGGCACTGCTGCTAACACTGGATGTGGTCAATTTTTTCTAATAGTTTCGTGTGGGAAAGATTTTTTTTTTTGTGAATTTAATAGATCATTTTTGGATCTTGCTAAAGGATGAAAACCCCTCTTTTGAGTTTTTTACAAATTAACATTCCTCTTCTTTCCCCCAAGAAAAGTAAAATCAAAGCCTGTGTTTTTGAATGTAATGCCAAATCTTTCCTTGTCTACTCCTTTCTGCTCTCCAAAAAACACTGAAACACAAAGTGGCTTCCCTTCTACAGACTTCAGAGAGTGTAGAAACTTGGTTTTATACCAGAAAGCAACAATAAAGAGCACATTTTGCTTTGTGGCTTATACTCATAAATTTGATAGTGAAGCCAAATACATACTCTTTTCCTCATTTCAATAGCAAGTAGCTTTTAAAATGCCTTTAAAAGTAATTTTCAGCGAGCGAAGAACAAGCAGGAAGTTCTGAATTTTATGTAGCCCCCAAACATCATCATTTATAAAGGGAGATAAACCCTGCATCTGAACACGATTTCGCTCAGAGAGCACACAAATAGACTTTCAGAAGCATCAACAAATTCTTCACTGAATGAAGATCAAGTTTCTAAGGCACATTTAGAGAAGGAAAACACACACCTCAATTCAGTCCGTGAGGAAGACAAGTTGTTTTGAGCTTTATTACCCTTTTTTGTTTTGAGATTCTGTGGTATTGCCTCTTGAAACATCCTCCTGCTTCCTAACTGATAAACAAAATCCTTAATCATGCTACTCACAAGAGCACTTTTTAACATTAATATTGTCCCAGTTCTCTTGAGTTTCATGACAGGACTTGGCTCAGTTGCCTCTGTGCATAGGGAGAAAACCAATATTCCTTCTAACGGAGCATTTTATAGGAATGAGCTCTTTTGTCATACTTTGCAAACCTAACATGTTTAGCATGGAACACTAAATACTTAACTTTTAATAATTCAAATAAACCAGTGCTGTCATTTCAGTAAATGCCTATTTTTATACCTGCCAAATATGCAGAACAGGTAACTGGATATTTACTGATGGTTGCATGATTAGTATAATTTAGCCATGGATTTATGAGTCACACATGCAGTTACCTATTTTGTTCAGTTCTGCACATTGCACAAAAAATATTGTATTTTTTAATTTTTTTTTCCATATATTTCAGGGTTTTTGTAGGAAATAATGGAAAAAATTGATTTGATGAGAAATATTAAATTGAAAGCTCATGCTTTTATGTTTTATACGTGAGTTGACCTCTGTTAATTCAGAAGGTTAATTAGCCCCTAATGAAGCATGTTTTTACTGTGTGTATCAAACAGCATTTTTGTTTGACCATACATTGTTTTTCTTTTTTTTTTTGTTTTCCCTGAGAAGTGAAAGCATTCCACTGGCTGGGTTTTTTCTAATTTTTCCATTTCACCATCCCCCCAAACCCTATAATTTACCCAGATTTATTCACCACCTTTATCTATAATTGATCTGGTCATAAGGTCTTAATAAAGTTTAAGTAGTTAAAATGTAAGAATGTGGCTATCCTCCAAAAAAGTCAATTTTAAAGTGTGCTGAACCATGCACACTAGATAATAAGCAGTATTAGAGATATATGCATGTAACAATATATGTGTATAATAGTAATCAAAATAACATAACCTGTATGAGTTTCTATTGGAAAATCTCCTAAGCAGAATGACTCCTTAATTTTGCTGAAAAGGCACAGGGTCACTGAATTTCATCTCTAAGTAATGCTGGATATTTGTATAAGACATTCAGCCTTCGTTATGAATAAAAGTGAGGATAAATAGCATATTCTAAATACCAGGAAAAAACCCCAAACACCTTTCAGGATTATTGGAAGGATCCCAGTACAAATGTTAAATACTAAGCTGGGAACACAGAACAGCCCCATGATTATTTCTAACAGAGTTATGCTTGATATTTTAAATTTTGATGAAGCAAACCTTTTCATTTTAAGAGAATACAGGTGTTTCTTACCCGTTTTTTATTTTTTTATTGGCATGTATTTAGATTTCACACCTTTTTCGTAGCAGTATGTGCTATGAGTACTGCAGTTCTCCTTAGCACAGATTTTTTACTGTTGATGTTTTCATCTAATTCATTTCTCCTTGCTGGCAAGCATTTAGATGTCTCCAGACATATTATGATTCATAAGATGAATAACTTCCTCTTGCTCTGGGATTCAGGAGACCAGCATGGAAGTATCCTGTTCCTAGAGCAAAAGCTCAGATGAATAATGTAGTATGACGAGAGTATCATTCAGTGAGGGAGTTACTCCAGGGAGTCTCTTCAGCAGCTTAAAACTGTTGGTCAGGAAAAGGTAGATTAAGGCAGATAATGGTCTTCTGAGTCAGATTTTCTCTGGCATAAGAAATATATAGTGGTGAAACAGTGTTAGAATCATTTTGCAATACTGCATTTGGATGCAAACTTCATTTGAGATTTTAGCTTTCAACTGCTTTGCCAAATTTACATAACACAACTGTTAATTAGGGTAGAAAATTATACAGCAAACTCCTATGCACATTGCACTTAGACAAGGTCAAAATCCCATTTTTAACAAAAGGTTAAAGTAGCTTCCTTTTTTTTTAAACAGTTTATTGACACCGTTGATTTGGAAAGATGTGATATTTTCAGTAATTATTACATCATGATACAGTATATTTGCATATGGGTTCATTCTCTATCTCTTCATTAAAAAAGAATTTTCCATAGTTTTCCCATATATATATTAAAAGCCCAAATTTCTTGTAACGTGAATTTGAGCTGCCTAATTGCTTTCAACTCTTTCTTGTTTTGTACTTTGAATACCTAAAATTAAATACTTGAGGCTTAGAATCTGATCTTTCATTGTAGCTGTTTTATACCTGAGTATCTGTATTGAATTCAATAGGATAATATATAGTGATAAAGAAGCTGATTCAGTAATGGTCACATCCAAAAATCAGGAATTAACTTTAGAACAACTTCAGCATATTGTGTTTAAATTCATAAAACATAAATAAGAGCTCCCTAGTGAGTCTTGGTGAAAAAGACCCTATAGGTACCAAACCAGAGAGGTATCTTGCATTTCAGTTGGTCAATAACTAGGAATTGGAATGTCCTCTGAATTTCAGTATTTCAAGGTGTTTATATAAGCCTATGAAGTAGCTAATTTAAAAGGAAGAAGTTAAGTATGATCATCCTGGTTATCTACCTTGAACTACCCTTAAGTGCCAAGTGTGTTTTCCCAAAGTCATTGGCAACCGTGGCTGCAGCTCTAAAAAATGTCTTTTAAGAACACCAGCGTCAGATTTGTCATCTAAAACACTTGCTTGACCCTGCAAGTTCTAAGATAATGGAAGATGAGAGCAGCATCTCTTCAGGATGAGGAGATTCACAGGAAGCCGTGATCTCATAGACACAGAAGAGCTTGAGGCTTTGCTCTGAGTCATCTCTTCCTAATGGCAGTTTTAAGGTCACTCCTGAATACGGTCAGTTTATTTTGGAGACAAGAAACAATACTTGGCAAGAAAGAAACGGAGATCAATTGGCACAATACAAGACTATAGCTCAGTTAATCAAAGTGCCTTTGAAATACTTTTAATTTGTAGCTTTGGTGTTCTGTTGTTCTAGAAATGTGTTCTAAGTTTTCATCTGCTACTTTAGAAAGGAGTCTGAATTCCATAATATCTGGCTAGGCTATGATTTAATTTTAGTACTTTGGTCAGTCTTCATTGACAAAGCTTCATCACTGAGATTCATTTCTTAGTCTTTATTTCAAAAATTTTATGCAAGGAAGAGACCTATCACATATGTTAATTCCTTGGAGTTACAGGCTAACTCAGAGACCAGAACAGAGAGGGAAATTTTGTGTTCATATGATAGCTTTGGCAGAACAGCTGCATAGAAAGTGAGGAAAAATAAATGTCTGTTCAAATAACTTCCACAGATGTTCCTGAGAAAGCAGAAAGCCTAAAGGACAAGACTTTTTCACCAGGTGTACTATATGCATCCACACGTGCAGATAAAGAACATTTTTAGGCAGTGAAGGCAAACCATTGGTTTAGGAGGAAGTTCGGTATCCAGAGAATTTTGAGTTGGTGCCAGAATGAATACTATAATGTTTTTTAAAGTTTTAAGTAAAGGTTTGCCACAGTGTTTGAAGAAACGTGTGCTTATCCACCTGAAAAAAGCCAGCTAGCTGTCCAGGAAGCAGTTCTATTGTAAAGAGTCTACTCCTGCCTTTCAGGGAAATATGTAAGTTCTCACTTTCTGATGTGGAACAGAAGGATTCACACCCTCTGAATACTTCCAGCTACTAGTTTTCTAGACATGTTGTCCTATCTAAACTCATTGTATGACATCCCTGCCTTCTACTCCTGAGAGCTCAGAGCTTCCTTCTTCAGGCCAAGGAGGGATTGTTAGCCCTGAGCCCCGAAGTTAACAGAGAGCTCATGGTGCTTTTACTCCATCAGTACTGTCTGCTCCAGGAAAACTGACTTGCTAAATGTCTGACATGAAAGCTAATTCTAGGCAAACTTTAAATATTCATTCAAGATGTGATGAAGACAAATAATTTCAAAGGCTTGTTTTCATTAGCAAATCACAACTATTAACAGCGCGATTTCTTTTCCAGTGAAGGGAAAGAATTCCCTTCTACTTTCCAGCTGTTTATCTCAGTTAATATTACCTTGCACTTGCTTTTAGTTCCTTGATTGGTCATGTGCAAGGAGTTGGATAGGTCTTATCTCATAACTCGTGTGCACCTTGTCTCAAATGCTTTTACCCAAGCTTGGGAATTTGGCTCTTTTCTACCTAAACGAACAACTACAAAAGAAGCTTAAGAAACTAGATCATGAGAGTTCCTCATCAGTAACAAATACATTTACTTCTGAGAAATGTGGATGGTGACACCATGTTTCGATTCCTATTTAAAAAGATTATCATTATTTTTATTTGAAATAAACGGAAAACTGTTTTCCATTCAGTCAGTCCTTAGTTCTTGAATGGTCCATATTACTTGCTCTTCTCCCTGTGCACTGAATAATAGGGTACAGATATACAACAGGGCTTTCAGAAAGACTGTGCAAGGAGAGACGGGGTTTGTGCAAAACACATTTGTATGGGCGAACGAGGAACTTGATCCCAGGGCTTCAGAGTACAGAAGTCCCATAGAGAACTGGTTCCTGGGAGCAGTTAGAGACAATGATGAAGTAGAAAAATCTGTGCTCCTGAGGCTACAACATTTTATTCATAGCAAAGTTGCTGTTATATAGTATGGCACGCTGGTTAATGAAGCTTTAATTAGCTCTTTTTAGACTCAATAAACCTTAGAAGTGCAGGCCCTGTTTGTACGCTATTGCTGACCTTCGTGCCTTACCTGAAAGGAAGCAAATAACCCATGGTGTTAGTGCTACCCATGAACATAAGGCTGGAGTTGAGCAGCAATTATGGCTGAAAACCTGAAGCATTTGAAGCCTTTTCAATTCTTATGCTATAAGGAGTCTTTCATGCAAGTAATACTTTGGATGGCACTTAGATGAGTACAAGTTTAAAGAGAGAAAAATGAAGACCAGACAGTGCAAATCTCTGTGCACGACTCAGACATTTGCCACAGTTCTGGGATTTCTGTAAGTGGCAGATAAAGAACAATTTGACTGTAAAGCTCAAGCTGTTACTATTCAGCATTCCCAAGATGAAATTTGATGTCACTGAGCAGATTCATGGCACCCACAGCATGGCAGGAAATGCAAATAAGAAGGAAAAAAATGCAACATCTACAGAAAATGGTGATAAAATAAATGAAGGTAAAATTGGGGGTTACTTTTTTCATTTTTCTTTTTTTTTCTTTCTATACTTTCCCATTGTGAAGCAAGGACATAAAATGATTGACACTGTTACCAGGAATAACTCCTGCAATATTGAAATAAGTAAAAAGTGTCTGATGAGAACTGTGATCTGAGACAGAGAGAGGCTGTAGACTGAAAAGGATCAAAACATTAATAGCCATTAATGCAGAACAAATACAAAAGTTCAGGGTAAAGGAAAAGGGAAGCAGAACAGGCAGACACTCACTGGGAGAGAAGACACTGCTGCTTAAGGTAGAGAAAACACACAGAAGGCAAGAAGGAAAATGCTCAACTTAAAATATTACTGAGCGCTGTGTGGGCAAAGAAAATATCCCAGTTCCCTAAAGGAAATGGAAGCTGAAGCACGTGCAAGCACACACAGAGAGGCTACCAAAAAGCACAAGTTGTATGACGAGACTGTCTCCAAGGTTCTCCACATGCACACTCCTTATCCAGCCAAAGCTGACTGCTACTTTTGCCACTTTGCCGTAAGACCAGGGTTCTGGCTGACCAGCAGAGCTACAATCTTCTTCCAGCAACACCCATTAGCAACTGGTATGTGACCATGAGAAGACAAGTCCAGCATTGCAAGACCAGAACACTGGCTATAAAAAAGATTAATCACAAGCTGGTGTATTGTTGCCTGAATATTTTAAAAACTGGCACAGAAATACCCTACCTTCCAAGAAAACTGCCTCCCAGAACAGCCGAGTAAATCTCAGATGAGCTATGAACTTGACCCACCACTGAAATATTTCGTCTTTTTCTTTTCTAAATCCAATTAAATGAGTTAATTCCTTTTCTACTTCTCTCTTTAATTTTAAAGTGACTTCTAAAATGTTTCCTAATGAAAAGACAGTATGAAATTATTATATAACCTAAATGCAGAATGTTTCTACTATTCCAAAAAGTGTTGACTTCTCTCATTGCCTGCCATTTTTGACACTTACCTAGACAAAATTTCACTTTAAATCACAAATAACTTCAGTTCTCTTCAGTATTTTGGCAAATAAGGAAGTACTTGGCCAAGGGAATCGAAAAACATGCCACAATAAGGAAAAGTTGTGCCTTGACAGTGAGTACAAGGCAGAACTCACTGCTCTGGAGTAAGGAACTGGTTCCACTTTCCACGTGAGAGACAGGATAAAGCCTGAGTTGACAGAGCTGTCTGGGAGAACCAGACAGTTTGCAAGTCCTCTGTTTTGGATTGTTTGTGAAAACAAATCTCTCTGTGAATTACTGTGTTATGTTCACACCTCACATTTTTACAAACCCCAGTCTCTGTTCTAACAAAATCTCACAAGTGACACAATTATAAAAGTAGACTAACAAACATTAAAACTGACAGGATATAAAATGTTCTCAGTTCAGTAGCTTGGATATAAGCTAAAAGCAAAGACAGCACGTTTCTTCACTTGAAAAAATTCCCCCAGACTCTTCTTTCAGGAACAGCTTGAAAAGACAAATTGTACTGGAGTTTTCCAATCTGTCACAGTAGAGGAAATCTTCTGAGCTGTAGAGAGATGGCTTCAAATGAATAATATATCATTTTATTTGAGAATTTATAAACCTTTCTAGTTCAGTTGGTTTTTTTTTTTCTCACTGCAAATATCTGAAATACACCTTCCAACTCTAATTCAAATGCATACTAACAAATCAACTGTGTTAATCTAAACCAAGTGTTGGAGTACCTCACTAGTTGCATTTTGTCTGTATTTGTAATGTTAATTCTCTGTTCAAAATTAAAATGTCAGTGTAGAGCATAGTGAGCAAGTACTCTAGTGGGAACTCTGGGCTAAAGATGATCTCCCATGCTGCATGAAGTTGGAATTCAGGATCAGTGTATCTCACTGAAAAATAACAGTACAAGTGAGAGGTTATTGTCTCTCATGCAAGAAAAGAGATTATGTATAAGACCCTAAACAACAAGTTAGTTTTAAGGCTAATGAAAAACTCTACCATCCTCTGACTTAAAATGTGTGGATTTCACTAGTTTATGAGAAATCTGCCTCAGTGCACAGTGTAAAATCTCATCATGTTCTGACATGACACACATAAAACTGAAAAAGAACAGTGCTTTCTGATCAAATTATTCATAGAAACATAACTTCCTCAGTGGCTGCTTATTCAGTTCTCATCTATGATCATCTGTAGGGTTACACTTTTCATATGAACTCTGTTCTAGCATGCTGTCATGGGTGATAGCCCTTTATAGTTTGGTGAAGTTCTTAAAAATGAGCATTTTACAACTCATTTTCTACTTGTTGTGATTTCTCTTGCTGGGAACTACGTTAACTGCAGGTTTATTTTCTTTTCAACAAGGAAGGTTCATATATATTTTTTCAGTTAAGCTTTTTGATTTAATGAATCACTAAGATTTTCTGTGAAGTGAGTAAGTGATGATATTCGTGTTTTATAAATGGGGAAGCTGAGGAACAGAGAAGGAAAGTGACTTTCTGTTCTGTAAGTGGCAAGGCTGGGAATAGAAGCTGGAGATCTTTACTGCCAGTTCCACTCTATTTGATGGAGACCACTGTTCCACAGATGACATCCCCATTGCTCCAGTCAGAGCTACATAAAAAACTTCTGTACAGTCTCAGTAGTTTAATAGCACTGGCTGAAGCAGGGTCCCACCATATCCTTCCCTACTTCTTTTTTTACCTTAATTTCCTTTTTTAAAGTCATTTTCTGTGTGGTTTTGCAGATCGTATGGTAAGTGGTACACTAAGTTGCCTGTAACAGTTTCATGCAATTTTAGGTGATGCTCTGGAAATGTTTTGGAGAAAATAAACTAAACAAAAAAACCCAAACCAACTAACAACAACAAAAAAAATCCCAAACCAGCAGATCTTAATTCTGATTTTTTTGAATTTTAAAAAGCTAGAAGAAAGTTCAAGAAATGGACACATATAAAATTCAGCAAATTATCAAAAATATGCAAAGAAATGGTTATAAAAGTGAGAATGTAGAAAGCCTGTAATGCCTTAAGGGAAAGGAAATGTGTAGTGGAGTTGCTGTGATGGTATGTAACTCAACACCTTTCATTTGGTATAATAATTTGAGGGTGTAGTAAGTTAGGATTTTGAACTCCTATTTGCAGATCAGAAAAAAAATCTTGTGTTCCATCTGCAAACCACCATCTCACATAAATTGCATTTGCTAATCAAGATGTTGTCTTTCTTCACATCATGGAAGAAAACATCTTAATTGGTCTGGATATTCAACAGGAGTGCAGTTTGCATCAATGGCTGATGTGGATCACATTTATATGGCAAAGGGATTTGATCCTGTACAGATCTGGTGTTAGTGAGTCACAACCTGAGTCAAAATGAATGGTAAGGACCAATCTGGAAAGAATCCCAGTGTTATCTCTTCTTTTATCATAGTAAAAGTCTCAACCAGACATGGTTCTGCCTCCATTCTCTTTCTGGCTCATTTCCTTGACCTGTCCATGAACAGTTCTTTGAATATGGCCCCTGGTTCTCCCTTAGGTGGCTGGCTGTTCCCAGCTCTTGGGCTGTTCTTGCTCCTCTGTTCTCATTCTCAAAGGACATACTATGGGGTTTTTTTTTCTGCCTCCAGTACAAGACCACCCCTGCCCAAAAGCCTGTGTGCCAATAGGATCCAAACTCAAGGTTCGAGATTCAAATTCCTTATACTGGTGATAGGCAAATAAGAACCCAGTAAATTGCTAGGGTTATTCTCTGATTGTGTTTAAAGTTTTAGTTAGAAGACCCACTTCCCGAGCTCTTACCCCATCTGCTCTTGGACAGACACAGGTGTTTCTTTTAAAAATATACTCTTGCAAACTTTACATCAGACAGCAGCAGAGCTTGCTGACTCCTTACCAGCAGGTTAGGTTGGGGAACCCCATATAGCAGCTTCTGTTGGTGGGAAGTGAGCTGGGTTGTGCAGAAAAGCTGCATGAAATGAGCTAAGACATTAAATAACAACTTTCAGCCAAGAGTAAAAATTTTCTGCCTGAATTATGAACCTCCTGTAATAGAAAGTGTAAGGGAAATTCAAACAGGCTATTAATTGTAGCAGTGCCAATATATTAAGATGAATAAGATTTTCTAAAGGTATATACTAAGCAATTTCAGTTCCTTTTGCTTGTTTCATTAGGATGAAATTCTTCACAGATGCATTTTCAATAAATGTGTGTTATAAGAGCTCCTGCGTTGGAGTCAGTCACCCCTGCCAAGGCTCAGAAAGCACCACGTTCCTAATGCCATCAGGGTTTATACTGTGGTTACATGCTCCTCTCTGCCTTTGGCTCTCTATAATCTTCATTTGACCTGTGGTAAATTCATGCTGACGGTTCTGACCCTCAAGGGAATGAAGTAAGATTAGGTCTTCTAAGAGTATAAAGTTTTGAAAATGAATCCCATAGTCCCAAAGCCTCTTGGCTGTTTTAGAAAATGGTAC
Source organism: Myiotriccus ornatus (assembly GCA_036023395.1). Lineage (NCBI taxonomy): Eukaryota > Metazoa > Chordata > Aves > Passeriformes > Tyrannidae > Myiotriccus > Myiotriccus ornatus. The sequence goes on from JAYRBT010000181.1 coordinate 5,436,852, forward strand.
AAGTCCACTGGTTGTGATATTTTGTTCAGTTGACAAAACTGTTCTGTGGAAAAAGGCTGAAACTCCTGCTTTGAGAAGGGCAGTTTCAGTTGTTCTTGGTCAATGAAAGTTTCCCTGAAATTCTGCCTGAAATTTCAAACACGGAGAGAGACAATCTATCCAGTGTTATCCATGGTATGGTTGCTCTGTCACACAGCAAGACAAGAAAACTGGCTTAATTCCCTTCTCTGCCTGATTCAGGTCAAGAATTTTAGTCTCAGCTGAGATGTTTTTTCATAGCACTCCCTTCACCTAGTCCAATTTTTTTTTTTTTTAAATATTCACTCACTAGAACATTACTTAGGAAAGACACCGAAAAAAGGAAATTACTTTTAACCAGACCTTGTTCTGCAAGAGTGGATTGAGTGAAGTTCACAGTACACATGCATAAATATGTTAGCCACAAATCAAGGAGAAATCCAGAGAAGTCTTAAAAATGATAACCCTAAACACATTTACAAAGGACGCAGAGCAGAGTTCTAGACTGAAGTAAGAACTGTGTCTATAAAAGTGATTCTTGTCACTGGAAGAACAGAACAATTTTGTTGCCATAAAGGATCATCTTCACTGGATTCTTTCTAGCCGTGCATGAGATAATAAGGTTTTTTAATTCCATTACTGGTTCTCCCATGTTCTTCCTGTGTCAGGCTTCTGCTATGTATGTATGTATGTGTGCTACTGTGAACACAAATTTGTGTTACATCACTGCAGAAGTGCTTGCCATTGCATATCTGCCTGCTTAGGTATATTTGGGGAACAGACACCTCTGCCAGAAACAACTGAGTAAAAAAATATGCACCAGCATAAATGGTTCCCTTTTTTTTCCTGAATATTCATATTCTCATGGGAAGTATATCTACAGATTTCCTTTAAAGGAATGAAGTGTTTGGAAAGCTTAAAGGGACAAAAAACTTTTCCTCTGACTAAGCATCCCTAAAATGTTAAACATAATTTTCAGAATACACAAAAATATCTGTTACTTCATTTGACTTGCTCCATAAAAATTGGTTTTCTGCCAACCTCTTCCTTCCTTCTCTGAAAAAGATCTTTCCCTCTGAGGCCAGTTGCAAAAAAAAATTAAGAAATCTCATCAATGGCATAAAAGAAATGTCAACTTTATCACAGATGAGATTGGACTATCACTGAAATTGGACTATCACAAAATAAATAAAAGACTTCTTTCTCATGTTTGTTGGCGTTTGATGTCTATTGTTATTATGGTAAGTCCAGAGCAATGCTTATTTCTGTCTGTCCAGGAGCACATGCAAGACAGTTACTTCTCACTGATTCCAGCTGCAAGGTACCTACCCACCATATTTAGCACTTCAAGCTACAGGTGGATTTTCTCAAGAGATCCAAAGACCGAAAATAAAACCTGTGTTTTATAGCTACCAGAATCAGTGAAGCTATTCCAGTGTACACAAGCTGAGGGTCTGGCCTGTAAGAGGCAGTGGTGACCATCAGTACAAGAGCATCGTCAGGAGGCTTTTGTGCTGCCACCACTATAAAGTACCTCTGCTTTATTTCTTGCTCATTTTCTCTGCTCTGAAATCATGCAGCTTCTTTCCTTAACTGCTATTCATTACAGTTCTCTCTGGAAAAATACCAGTAATTTAAAGGTTAATAGAATGCTGATGTCACTGTAATTAGAGCAGAGGAAAAACATTTCTGTAATTACTGTTAATGCTTTCTTGCTGTTCAACCAATAAGATATGGCCCCCAGACTGAGATGGAAGGTGGGTGTAGAGATCTGTGTGAGCGAGAACTTGTGACAGGGTGATCAGACCAGTGCAGAAATGATGCCTGAGTCACTGGGAGCAGGTTGGAAATTGGTCGTTAAGCAATCCACCTGGGAAAAATAGAAGTCAGAATGTCAAGGATGAGAATGTCATAAAAGTGCAGTTTATGGAACTGGCTAGCTATAGAAATTCAGGACATTCAGTTAATCAAAATTCATATTTTGATTTTCACTATACTGCATTACAAAGGTTTATTCTGTAGTATTTTGTACTCCGTTAGAGTAGGAGTTTTACATTTTCAGAAATAACTGGTGGTGCTGCAGAGCTGCCCATACATATCTGTGTCCGTATTGCCTCTGGTAGTGACCCCTGGGACAGAGCTGGCACTTGGTCGCACCTGGATCATTATTCCTAGAGCTGTTGCTCTGTGCTGTGCCTGGACACTTCCCATGGAGTGAGTTCGAGCCTTGAAGGGCACAGTGAGGTCCCTGTTCTGCCTCACCACGTGGGAAGTGGCGATTCAGAGCTCAGTGGAATAGCCGTGAGCAAACAGAGTAGCTGAGATTGGGAGGTTTTCTGTTCTGCCAGTGGGAGACCTCTCCAAATTAAATGTATAGTTTCTATAATGTCAAAAGACCATAAAAAGAGAATAATTTCCACACTGTAGTTGTTTCAAGAAATGTCAAGTAAATTCTTTCCTTGTTTTCCCAATGACTGGTTCATACACATACACCTGAAGTCACCCACTTCTGGGTGACCAGTCCTCTTGATTTCCTTCAGCACTGTATTTTTTTTTCTTCACACAAAAACAAACCTCTATATTTTGTATAGGTATGTGTATATATATTTAATGGACAGAAGTTCAAAATTCGTGTTTTTTTTTACTAGGAGAAGTGTTTGTTTGCCTGCACCTAAGACCTTAAGAAAAACCTACACACAAATAAGTCATCATATGAGTTTTGCTGATTTTAATGGAGTTGCATTTCCCCAAATGCTAATGAAATTCTACTCTCTGATGGATACTCTGATGAAGACACACTAACTTCCCTCTCCAAAGCAGTGTAACCCTGCTGGCATGGCACTGTGCTCAGGCTGATTGTCTCTGTCCCCCAGAGCTGGCCCATTCAGTAGTAACTCAGGCATCCTGTGAACTGCAGTATACTACATTACAGACATGCCCTAAGAAACTCATCAGTGAAGAGTAGAAAAGAAGAATGAATTTTGCTATTGGGATTTTACCATCACATATCTCCCAGGCTCCCTTTGGTAGTCATTTGTCACCTCGTAGTTTCCATGTGTCACAGTGGATGTGGGTTTTTAAAAAAGAGTTTGCAAAAAAATTAGCTACATGTTTCAGTTCAGAGCTGGCAGGCCCCAGAGGAGCTTGGAATGAGAGAAGGAGCACGTGCAGGGGGAAGGTCAGAAAGACCAGACACAAGTCAAAGGATGTGATAATAGACAGGAGCAGATAACAGTAAGAGTTTCATTGCAAGGGGAACGAGCATGCTAGATTAGGGGGAAGATAAATAGGACTTTGAAACTTCAAATCTTCCCCTTTCCAGTTAACATATGAAAGTGAATTATATCAGAATGCTTATGGGCATCGGAAACTGAAAAATAGCCGAGATTCTTTCTGACTTCTTTTGATGTTCCAGTAGCTCAGTTCTCACTTTGAAACACAAGCGGCAACCAACATTCTCAGAATGTGCTCTGTACATTCAGAAAGCCATGTCCTCAGAGATGATCATTACCACAGCAAGAGTTCTTTCTTATATCATCACTGCAGTGATCAGGACTCTTGTACAGACCCAGAATGTTGTACCAAACTGCTCCTAAATGACTTTAACAATTTGGAATTGCAAATAACTTATACTTTAGCTATAGTAAGTCAAATGTAATACTGAAACTACATCCTTGAGTACACATTTCTGTACTACTTTACAGTCAACTTAACTAAGTGATTTTTACCTGGTACTGTGTATGTTGTCTGCATTAAATTGTGATCATGGTTAAAATTCTGAGACACCTGAGATCTTCATGGTCTCTGTCTTAGAACAGTCCTTTTTCATGTAGGCCAAACTGGTTAATGAAAATTGTAACACCTGAAGACTTAATGTAAATTCATTATCTATAATTATTTTTAACCTGTTTCAACTGAGCATGGCATTAAGTATGGACAAAATACGTTAGAGATTTCAAACAAAAACAGAATTTGGAGGAATTGTGTCTCTTCTATAGACCCAAAAGTTCTTGATAATTCAGGTAAAAATGCAATAACAAAAGAATGAAGGATATCCTTTACATCTTGGATCTTCAGAAAACAGGAATCCTCCCCTTCAGTTAATTGTAATTGGTGTAATTCAATGCAAATATTAAATTAATCACTTCAGTACACCTGGTAGGTCACTGTTCAAAAGGTGGTTTATCCCCTCCCTTTTAGGTTCAGTCTCCAGCTCCAGCTTTTTCTACCTGTCACTTCTGTTTAGACTACATCAGGCTAGACTGAAACTAATCATAGACATGCAATGTGGCAAATCTGCTTGACCAGAAATTTCACTCCCTCTTCCCACAGGATTACATCCTGACACTGTGTTCACTCAGCCAGACTTTTCCTCTGGTCAACAGGGTGACTAATGGTCCTGACCTTAGTGTTTGTCTCAAGGGCAAAGCATACCATGGCAGACAGGAGCTGGACCTGTCATGTTGGACCATCAGCAGTGTTTGTGTCGTGGTAGAACTTAGGGAAGCTGTGGCCATGCAGAGATACTCCTGGCTGGGAGCATTTTCAGAGGACCTATGGTTTGCTCAGACTCAGGGAAAGGAGTTGGCTTCTTCAAGCTGCAGGGCAGCAACCCTTGGACATGGAGAATGCTTATTTAGATTGTGGATTGACCTCCAAACAGAGGTCATGATCTCTGTGAAGGCCATCTCTCTACAATGGTAGCAATCTGCCTGACCAACAGTAGTAGTTATCAAGAGAATAAATTCCCAGCCTTCTCCAGGAGTATCCATGCATATTTCTGAGGGACAATTTGCCACTGAGTTAGAAGCCATGTTATTGGTGTCAAAGAGCTCTTGTGCCTTTTTGAATCTTTTTTAACATCTCTTTCTCCTCCTCTTCTTACTTCTGTTCCCCTCTGTTCCTTGTTCCCATTACTCCCTTGACCTGAGATTGGTGAAGACACAGTGATAATATGCAGCAAACGGTTCTTTGTCAGGTCCTCAAAACCCACGTGCACATATTTTATCCTCTTTACCAGATATTTAATTTTAATTTGGTACAGTACAGAAGACAGCAGTGTACAGAAACCATACTGACTGACATAAGCTTCTCAAAGGAAAATCTGATGTGGATTTCATGCACATGTTGGTGGAAGAAAGCATTTAATTTTCTCAAATAGCTAATGGCATGGAACTCTCAAGGACAAATTAAACAATGAGATAGTTTTGTGAAAAAAAAAAAAAAGGTGTGAGTTAATTCACCAAATACCTTTGAAACCAGTAGATGTTCATTATGGCTTGTCCTGGTTTTGGCTGGTGTGGAGTTAATTTTTTTCATCACTTCTCCTGTGAAACTGTGAATAACATTTTTACTTCATTTTTAAATGCCAACACTGCAAGATTATTTCAGCAATTTCATGTGCAGTTTTTTTATCTAGGGGCAATGTGCCAACAGCAGCTGTGGCAGTTGCAAAGTGAGTAAGAATAGTAGTAAGGTAATAGTTTTACTATTGCAATTAAAAGTGAAAATTATTTCTTTTAAGTCTGTAAATACTTTCAGTAGTTACTGGGCATAAACTTACAGACAGCTATATAATCAACTCAAGAATCTACACTGATTTTCAAAGGTCAAAGCAGTTGCATAAAGAAGGTAAATGAGATGTACTAGTTTCTGTAATACCTACTTTCATAAGACTGCTATCAATAGTTCTGCTATTGTAACAGTCAAAAAGATTCTGTCTTTTATTATAAGATGAAGTTCATCTTCATAAATATTTTTACATGCACATTTGTTAAATGCAATAGTCAATCCAACTGCAATGATTTTCTCCTTTATCTTTTCCCATATGTCTAAGCACCAAAGGAAAGATGTGTTTCTGTCTTAGCACAATAGTTACACAATATTTTTCATGATAGAAAAAACAAGGCTCTTGGTAATATATTAAAAAAAAAAAAAAACAAAAACCCCCAACAAATCAGGAACATAGTAAAAAGGAGACAAAAATCTAGCAAAAACAGGGGATAAGAACCTGTTAATAACATTTCTGCTATAAAGTGGTGCCTTCTGCGCCTTTAAACTCACACTATTTCCATTGCCAAATGGCTGCTCCTTTTTTATGTGCTGGCTTTTACCTCTCTGGATAAAAAATACTGCTGTGGTAGTATTAATAGTGCAGGCAAATGGTTTAATCACAGGAAGGGACAAGAAGTTTTCTTGTAATTGGATAAGAGTATCTTCTCCTGGTTGAAAGTTTAGCTTGTGGCCATTTATAACCTTTCTATTTCCAGCTGAAACCTGAATCCTTGCTCTTTACATGGAGAATGCTGCTTTCTGATAATATTCCCCCACAACTGAGGGGTTGGGTGTCAAGTGTGTATTTATGGGTCAATATTAGGCCCCTAAATTTCTTGGGGATACATTTACTTCTATCAAATTCTTTACTGAAAATACCGAGTATGTAGTTCTGTGGATCCCCTGTTGTGACTTAGCTGAGTAACAGTGATCCATAGACCACACTTCAGGAACCACTACCCAAACCCATAAAACTATATGAAATGCAAACAATAGTAAGAATTTCTATTACAGCTGTGTTATGTTATTCAGTACTGCAGGATCATGCTGCTTCTTGAACCCAGTTTAAGAGAATTTTCTTACCTATAAAATAGTAGTAGAAATGATAAATAAAACCACTGTATTTGCAAGAGGAGTTTTCCTCCACAGTGTGACTGTTACACTGGGAAAAAGAAGTGAAGAGCCATTTCATATTTTTCTGGGCATCAGTGGATGTTTATTTCCACACTTTTCGCTGCAGGGAAATGATTCTTTCCTGCTGTACATGAGCTTGTATCTGATTATTACAAAATATTTTTTGAATTTGATTATTATGAAATACTTTTTGAATTTATGTTCCTGGTGTGTTTAATTATTGTATAACTAAGGTTCAGTCTACGTCACAAAATTGCAGCCTTTTTCTCTTTTCAGTTTAGTGCAGCTAAGAAGGAACAATTAAATTGAGAAAATAAATGTGTGTTTCACATGAAACTGCAGCAGCCTGAAAAGCTCTCTGTTGACAATCTCTTAACTAAAGTTTTTATTTAGGAAGGCTGTATTAGGTGAACAGCTTGGGCCTATATCATACCGAAACGTCCTTGTTGGTAGAGATAGCTGTCTGTAAATATTCTACAGTTTTAAGATGGGGACAAAATTATGAATATGGGATCAAATCCTGTTAAATGGCTTCATGTTGTATTTAAGGCTTGAGGACTGTAGGTAGCTACAGATTTTGTTGGTTGCAGTGCTTTATCTGTATTTTGCCTGTAGCACAGAATGAAGAGAGCTTATTGCAGGGGCTAAGTATGCTACACGTGAAACTGGCTACTCCTTTATTTTAGTTGCAATTCTGTCTTTACTTTTCCTGTTCAAAACTGTACTCTTTCACACAAAATGAGTTTTAACTCGAATGGAAACAGTTTGTTTCTCATGAAGAGATTTGCTTTAACCGTCACTTTCATTCTCTTCTTTTGTGTGTGGTTGGTTGTGGGTTTTTTTCAGTGGCACTTGGCTACCTCTCTCACGAGGCATTTAACCTTCCTTTTTTGAAAATAAATGTATGAGAAGGCCTTCTGGGAGCTACCAGAGCTTGCTTTCAAAACTCAGTGAGTTCCCAGTCGAACGAGCCCTCTGCAAGATTAATTCAAGTCAATAGAGGATTTAGAAGTGAAAGGGGAGAAAAATCAGGTCAGAAAGAAATATGAATAGACTGATTAAATCAGTGGGAAATGCTGTGGTAAAATACAGAGGAGTCCAACTCCATTTACTACAGACTGGGAGTCTGAGATGTTTAATAGCAAGGAAGGAGAGTATTGCTTAAGAATTGGGTTGAATTGGCAGAGTGCATCCAATCACTCCCCGTCTAATAGAAGGATTGAATATGTAATATAACTTGGTACAAGTGTTTGGTGTCTCTGCTTTTTAATAGGAGTACTGTGAACACAGCTCCTGAGGAAAAGATCATTTGTGTTTCTTTCCACCAAAAGAATGAAGCATCTAAGCATGCATTTGATGCTATGTGGTTATGTGGTTTCTGCTCTAAAATAGTGGTGACAAAATCTGGGTGGAACTAATTCATTGTGTCCTATTCAAGAAGGTCAAGCTGAAGTCCTGATCTGATGGTCAGTTCCAGAGTCCTTACTACAACTTACACATTGGTATCAATACCTTCCAGAGGATAACTTGCTAGTTTTACAGTAGTAAAAACATTCCCAGCTGCACTGAAAATGGATACAGGCAGGAAAGAGTGTGATTTGGATACTCTAGGAAGAGTTGAAGTTGAATTAAAATTCGTAGCTTCTCTTAAAGCCTATTTATGAGAGAAGTATCTAGTCTTGGTAGAGCATGCTGTCATGTGGGTTTTGGATCTTGAGAGGCAGATGCTCCCTGGGATTTTGTCATCTCCAAATGAGATAAATATTTTAGGCCTGTGATTGACTTTTTACAGACATGCAAAAAATTACAAACACATCAGAACCCCAAACTTCATTGGGGAATCTGGTCACCACTTCTGTATAAATATTCAACAGTAGAAGATGAGACAGATTTTCTTGCTATGGCATTATGTATGCACCCAGCATGAAGGCATTTTAATTCCCTCTTAGATGGTACAGTACTGTCACCCCATAGAAACTAGAAATTAAAAAGTCTGTGCCAGCCTGCACATTCCCTATGCTACATGGAGGAAAAACCTTCTGAAGTAACTGAGGGTGCAGAAGTGACAGAGAACGCCTGGATTAAAGTTTGATGACAAAGGTACACATACCCTGAAGATCTGACTTTTATCACCGCCATCTGACACTTCAGAGTGCTGTTCAGCAGAGTGTGAATCCATGGCATGCTGTTTACTTCTCCTTGTGCTACCTCCCTGTGTGGGCACGAGTTTTGTGTATATGGATATGTATATACATACATATATATATATGTGTGTGTGTGGACTCAGCTACCATCATTGCCTGGGGAGTGAGTGTACAGCCCCCAGAAATGCAGAAATTTGTAGCCCAGCTTTTTTACACTAATTCCTTACGTAGAGACACCCTCCCCTAAGCAAATTCAAGTGACTAATTATAAGTGCCCACAGAGAGGCTTCTTGAGGTTAAATAAACTGCAATAAAATGTGTTAATTTGCCCATTTGTCCCTCTGTCAGCAAGCCCCAAATATCTTCATCGTGTCTTCTAGCAGCCTTCACAAATCCTTCATGAGTCCAGTTTCCTGATGTCAGAACAGGACTGGGATCTGCAGCCACATCAAAGTTAACTTGTGGGGTTTTGCTTTGCTTTTCATAGTTATGGATGCTAAGCTTCAATAATGTGCTTAGTGCTGTAAGAGGCAGCAAAAATGACACTTCCTGGCCCAAGGAGTTGAAATCTAACAGACAGACACTGCAAACTGTGCTGGGAGACCTGGGGAATGTACTTCTGAGAGAAATGTTAGTTTTTAAAATAATGGTTGGGTGCTTGATAACATTTACATTAAAATCGGTGAGTATTCATGACTTCAAGAATGACAAAGAGTTTTAAGGAAGGGATTTGGCTTCTGCAGTTTTTATTCTGCCACATGCAGAGGGATTGGCTCAGTCAGCCATTGATGCTATAGGCATATATGTTCCTTCCTTACTTTTTTATTTTACTTGTGGTATTCGGGCTTGCTTTTTGATATGTGCCCCTTACATTTTGCACCCTGACTAACAGGCTGCTCACAAATGCAGAGGAGTTTGTGTCCTGCTAAATGTGTAATTACTGCAGAACTCCAGGCTCGTCATTGCATACTAAGGAAGTTTTTGCTGGCCTTACACTGATGTCAGATATTGCTGTGCCAAAAAATCATCTCCAAGAAAATAAGCTTCTTTAGCCTATGATTTTTAGTAAGTCCTTCAAAGTAAAATTGATATATTTGGGCTCTTACTTCCTTTTTCTTAGTTATGTGGGTATGTGTAGGATTAAAACTTCTTTCTCTACTAGTGATCTTCTCTCCTCTAGTTAAATAAGTGTCTTTACTTTTTGAAGAGACAAATCTTTTAGTAGCAAAAAGTGTCTAAAGTCAAAAGTGAGAAACTTTCAAGCATAATAACAGTGCAAACTGATAAGCTGTTTTGGGGGCTGATTTTGAAACAGAATACACATGAGGAAATAATTTGTCATGTGCTTAGCTTGTATTTGAAATACATTAATAAGCATAATATCTGGGTCATGCAGTAAAAGTGAAAAAAATTGACATACAGTCCAAGTCAATGAAATTCTTGTGTTAGAAACTGGAATAAGCCTAAAGAGAAAACAAGAGGGTCTTTGGGGTAAAGCTGATGATTACGACACACTTCCCATTGCTCTAATTATTTTACTCTGTTTGAGCTTTTGTTTCAGGTAGAGATCCTGTACCTTGCCATCCTTGCTTGTATTTTAGCTTTGATTCTGGAAGCAGCTGAAAGCTCATTGTTTCCCATTGCACACATGTGACAGATCAGTTCTCAGCACACAGTAATTGTTTATTTTGATTACCCTAAAGCAATTGGATCTCCCCTTTAGAGTAGTGATTTAGTCTTTTACTAAGCTTGAGGGACTCATGCTGTCCAGGGGCCCTAATACAGGAATGAATTGTTGTGTAAGTGGCAAATTAGCAGATCTATATCTTTACTCAGATGGCAGCAATTACCGTAGTCATTTGTCATGATTAGTTTGAGAATATTAATTATCAATTTCTCTCAATCTATTTACTCTGAACTAGGCAGTAACCACTGATAGTGACCAACTCTGAGGGACTGGTTTGTGTCACCACTCTTTCCTGTGTTTCTGCTGTTGCCTCAGGCCTCACCTGCACTGAGTGGCTTCAGCAGTAACACTGGCTCTTTCAAAAGAGCTCCTGTAACTCATCTGCTCTGGGTTCAGAGAGTCCTCACAGAGACTGGTTTTACCTGCAGATGTTATGCCCTGTTGTAAATGAGTGTTTTGTTGTCTCCTCTACAATAGTTGAGTGGGAGTTCATTTACAATGTGCCATGGGATGCTTCCCTGGGACTGTGAAATCCTTAGCATCAGTTCAGTTGGTCTTCTGCAGCACATCAAACTTTGTTTCACAAACTGGGTGTTTGCTTTAAACTTGTGTATTGGTTTCTCTTTAAGAGAAAAAAAGTACTGTCTTTACAGTTTTATATATATATATACTTTACACTTTCTTGTGATTTTTCTACTTGTTTTTTTCAGCAGAGAGGGTAATTCCTGGGAGGCTGTATTTCTAGCTACTTAGCTCCAGAAGCAGATAATTGAATTTAATTAAAGATGAGTGTGTCCTGGTGATGTCACATGCAGGCTTTGCCCAGCACCACTGGCAGCACACACTGCCAGAGCTCTGCACCTGCCTGGTCTGAAAGGGGGCAGACTGCAGGTCAGGGCACCCTTTTTGGCCAGATCATAGCTCCAACATCAACAAGTCTCAGCTTGCTGGGTTTCAGCTGGGCATGCCTGTATCTCAGCACAGCTTTGCAGGCTCTGACTTGCCAGGGCTGGAACTCTCCCTCTCCTTCAGGCAGCACGGAATGCTCGGCAGGTTTTGCATGGGTTGCACTCTGAGCCAGCACCAGCAGCCCCCTCTCATGAGTGGGTGACAAAGCTTTGTCAACAGAGGCCAGAGAGAAAATATTAACGTAATGTGGGAACAGAGCTGGTGGCTCAGCTGTGCAGAAATGAACCACCAAGTTCAGGCCTTCATATTCAAGCTGGCAGGGGCTGTGTGTGCTGATAAGGCAACATCCTCAGCCGGTGCCAACGTGCCTCATGTCACTGTGTCTCAGCTGCTCTCCAGTGTGACTGGACCGGTGATTCAGTGTGAGAGTTCTGGGGGTTATGTGGAAAGGGGCAGTCCAAGGATGGAAAAGGAGGAATCTTTGTTTTTGGAAAGGGCCAGGGAGGTCAGGTTTGGAGATGTGATAATAGGAAACAGAAGGAAAAAAGCAATTTGTTGTGACAAAATGTTGCTCTTCACTGTTCTTCATTTGTGAGCTTTCATCTGAGAAGAAATTGAGAGATGGGATTTGCAAAGTGGCTTATATATAGGTTGTGGTTTTAACTAAATATATGCTCTTGCTAACCAAGCTTTCTTATTTCATCTGATAAAAATCCCAACAAATTTCAATTTGTAACAAGCCAAATTCAGCATGAGAGCAGATCACTGCAGCTTCTAGAACTTTGCCACTTATATCCACAGAGTGAAGAGCTAATGTTTTTTAAAAGGTGGTATTCTTTTATGTTGAAAATTGATGGGATAATAAAGACAGCAAGCATTTTTCTAAAGTAATTGTTGAAGTCTAAATGCCACAGTGGCAGTTAGGTATTCTTTAATTAGCTAGAGAAACTCATATATCTCTATGTATTGACTTCTTAAAGTGTTTTGTTACAGTTGAACAATCGTTTTGGGATGCCGGGTAAAGGCATTTACACCCTCACCCTTCATGGTCACACCAAAGCAGAAACCAGCAGTAGGTTGGAGAGCTTACAGTGTTGCAAGTGAAGGCAAATGGTTTACAGCTGAGGTTTTTGTTGCCGTGAGCATTTTATTTTCCTTAATTCAGAGACCATAAAATGGTACAGCAGATAAAACATTTAATGTGTATAAAAGATTAAATTACAGGCTGCAGTGTGGGTCAGTCTGAAATGCTCATAAAAGGCAAGGTTGAAAGTAGCAGTAATCAGTTTTTCCTCTCTGATTTTGGTGATCCTTACAAACTTGCCTGGACATTTTGTGGGAGACGAGAGTGCTCTGTTGATGTGGAAACATGGCTCAGAGCTTTCCAGATTGCCTAGAGCTGTAGTGGCTAATAGGTTGTTATCTTCTCCTCCTTTGTCTTTGACTTGCAACCTCTGCCTGTCCCTACCAAAACCATCAACCTCACAGTCTCAGTTAGCTTGCAAAGCCTCCAAGGTTCTGCTTCTTACTCCACTCCAGAGTGGTTGCAGTGGAGCAAAGTGGTCAGTGCAGGTTGTTATCTGGGTGTGCTTTATTTTAACCACTTGACATTAGAGAAGATTCAAATACTTCAGTACAGCTTCCAGCAGACCACCCCTCATAGTTTAAGAAATCATGTTTAAATGATTCATAAGCTATCTCCATGCCGTGTGGTTTTCAGCAACAAGTAGGTAGAACTGTTGGCATGGCTGCTATTCCATTATATAATCTACTGGGCAGCTGGTCTCTGAAATTTTTGGAGGTCGACTGTGCAGATGGACCCAGAGAAGTTGGAACAGCTTCTGTGTCCAGAGGAACAGCCAAACTTTTGATGTCCGAAACCTCTCTGTCCCCTCCATTAAATTTCTATAGCGATTCCAGGTCCCACATTGAACACTCAGACTCTCTACTACGGAACTGCCTCCACTGAAAATCCAGTTGCTACTGGAAAGCAATGTGAGTGCATGTGCACATGTGCTATATACCTGAAGGACACAGGTTTAGAAGAGAGATGGTTGTGAGATTGGCCTTTTTAGAAGCAGATACCATTATCAGGAAAAATGAAGGGTGCTGATTTTCCAGCATTATCCTATCCTGCTGAATTGAGGGAAAGAAACATGGCATGAACCTGGGAAAAGCTGGAAAGTTTACAAAGGAATGATCCTGCAGCTTCTAGCGACAGCAGCTGTGCTGTGACATACAGACTGATGTACCAGTTGTCTGATCCATAGGTTTTACTTCTAGGACTGTTATTTCTTGGCAGCCAACCTAATGTAATTATGTATGTTTTCCTGCAAAAAGCAAACACTTTATGTGGTTGAGGAAACAGCTGCTGTACATTGAAGAGCTCGTTTGCATAAATGTGAAAGTACAGTCACAGAATTGCAAAATTGCATATTGTGTAGGGTTACATGCTAATGGCAAGGATTATAAATACCTATAGGGATTATAAATACCTATAACTCCCTTTTATTTAAAAGAAATTAATATTTAGACATTCTGAACATTGAAAGGCAGCTTGTCATCTGACTATTTAAAAGTGTGACTATTTAGTATAAAAATAACTTTGAATATGATTGTGAACTGGAGATCTTTGCATCTTTCCTTATTTTCTATTTTGAACTGCTCTTCAGAGCTGGAGAGGACACCTTCAAAAAGGGTTGCCAAGCCAGATAAAATTTGCCTTTTTTCTTTCAAACTTAAATTGGGCTTCTTGTTTGTAAATTCTGCAGCAACTTGGTGGAACCTCTTGTGTATGAACTATATGACACAGAAACTAAATTCCAGGTTGCAGGTGACATGCAGGCTGTTAATACGTGGCCAGGGATACTTACTGACTCATTCCATGAAGCCTTTCCAGAAAAGACCTAGTGACAGCACAAGCATTTGTGCAGATGTGCGTCTAAAAGAAGTGATTTGGGCGAGCAAAACCTGGTTTGTTTCAGCCCCTCATCTGCTTCACTCTGTGACTAAACAAGTGCTTCTGTCATACAAGAAAGATGTACAAACCAGAAAAGGGAGGCTAAATATGTGGAGGATATGGACACAGCACCATAGTGCCCTAAATGATATGTGGAATTACAGCATCACACCGGGACAGCTGAGCTCCTGCAGAGGTTGCAGCTTAAGAGGTCCTCAGCCCAATGTTTTGAAAGAGACTTGGCACCCGTTCTGGGTCACCATAAGCCAAGGAGGCTGTAAACTGCCCATACATCTGCAGTAGGGACAGAAACCCTTCAGAACAGAGCACTATGGGCTGCTGGGCTGGCAGCCATGAGCTCAGGTCTCTCCTATGCCCCCAGAGCCCTGTGTGCTCACGGCACAGTCAGCACATGACAATGCTGACATAGTGAAATGGGTCCAGCTGAAGATTTTGGTCCTGTCCCCATATTAATGTGTTGTTTGGATTTCTTGAGTGGTTTCCTGCAGATTTGATTGACATGGTTGGTTTCAGCTGAAAGATTCAGTTGTGCAATTTGTTCAGCTTTTCATGAAGTAAAAACAGAGGAATGGTCCAAGTGTCATGACAGTATGATGAGATGAGCTCTAACTCATCTTCTCATGATATTTCAAAATATGTTGTCACGTTTTCCTCCACCAATTTATTCTGTTCCTCTGCTGGATGCTGCATTTCTTGCTGGAAACAGTAAAACCAGTGCCCAGAGGGTAATGGGTTTTTTTCTGAGTTGGTTTTTGCTCATGGTTTTAACCTGTATCTATGCTTGGCATTGAAGCATCTCAGGAGCATGAACATGAACTGCTGAATGATACTGCATTTCTGAAAGCCTGCTGATCTCCAAGAGGAAGTCCTACTTCTGCCCCTGCCTCTTGATTTCATCCTTTTCCTTCCACCAGCCTTTAGGAACAGATCTCATATTAACTGGAGATCAAATTAGCACTGTTTTGGCCAAAGCAGTGTGGGTTTAGTGCCTTGAGGAAACAGTGAGAAGCAGAAGAAGAAGGAGGAAGACGGAGGGTACCAGCCCTCCTGTAGCTGAGCTGTCAAACTTGCCTATTTGGATTACTGATTCTGCACCACGACCCCGCTGTCACCTCCAGCAAGAAGATGGTTAACCCAAATCCGGAGGGAGGAGTTGTCTAAAGCTCTCAGAGTCCTCTTTAGGTTTTCTGACAGCAGATTATTGTAGCTGTTCAATGATGTGTTTTCATCAACACTTTGGGCCTGGAGAAGATAAACTATTAGCAGTCAGCAAATACATCCTTGTTACCTTGGGAGGAAGGTTCTGGACCTCATCAGAGTACACACTCTCTTTTGGACAGGGTAAAGGGGATCACAGGAATTCTTCTGTGGGGGGATAAAAGTAGAGAGAAAATGGCATGTTTGGGGACTGAGCCTGTTTTCTGTATTTCCACACTAGCTAGCACACTGGATATGCGTGCCTGAGGATACTGTCATCACAGACGAGTCCTGCCTGCCATCTGAAGTGCTGGGGTAACAGCTACTTTGATTTGGAAGGTGTCTAGATGCACTAGGGTGGATGTGGAAGACTTTGAGAAAATTGAGTCTACCTTCTTTGTGCAGAGGCTGCTGAAGTGGCTGATGAGCCCATTGGTGCAATGTTTGAGAAGCTTGTCAGTCACCTCCATAAAGGATTATACACAGTCAGCATAAAGGGCGATGGGAAAAAGTGGTGGTGAGACCACTCTGAAAGGAGGGACTGGAAGGAGCTCAGATCCTACTTCCAGTGATCTACCAATTGTCCTGGAAGAGCAGGGTGCTCAAGGAGAGATTTGGTAGTAAAGCTCTCTTGAAATGAATGCTTCCACTTCTTGTTTCAGAACAGCTGAAGAGACTCTTCTTGCTCTGTGTCTGCACCTGAACAAATGAAGGTGTTAGGCTGACAAAAAAAGACAAATAGTTTCTTGGGTCAATCAGTTTGTTTTAATTTGAAAATTTTAAATCTGCCTTTCTTATGAGACCACAAATATAAAGGATTACAATGGTGCTTCATCCTGCTGAAGTAAATGAAATTTTAATACCAAGATTTAATGGGAGTAGAGTCAGGCTTCAAGAGAAATCCAAAGTAAGACTTAAACATTAGCAGTGATTGAAAGGATAGTTAGATGTGGGCAATCTTTCTGCTGAGGGACAGTGGGAGAGGCAGAATGATATAGGAAGTGCTGAAAAGAAGACTTGCCATAAGGGCAATAAAGAAAATATTTGAATACAAAGCTTACTGACCATGAATCTTGAGCAGTGAAGATATTTCAGTCATGCTAATTTTTCCGAGTTCAGGATTAGGGGTCAGTAAGTAAGTAAGTTAAGGATTAGGGGTCAGCTGTGTCATTATCAAAGTCTTGTATTTATTAGCAAAATGATTTGAAAAGCCTTTTAAAGACATACTTAGGGAAAATGTTTTCTGTGGAGGCAGAACTGTCTTAGGACATTCATAGAATGCCTGTCCTCTCTGTTATCCTTCCAGGCACAGATACCACACAGTTGCAAGAACACAACAGAGGTGAAGGAATGCATGGGCTGGAGGGAAATAGGAACATTTTAAACTGGCTTTGCTACTAACAAGGAGGAAGGGTGAACATCCACATCAGCTTACATCCACATCCTTCTTCAGCTCTGGGACATATTTATTATTTATAGTAAGATAAAAAAAAGTATTCTAGGGAAGTAAAAGCCCAATCAAAGATGTGGAATTAAGGAAAGGGAGCTAGTGGTAAATATGAAAAATGTCAGTTGGAATCATATGTATGGAAGGTATATGAAATAACATTACTTAACATAATACCAGTGAGTTAGTGCAGACAAATCAAACATGCATATAATGAGGAAAGATGAGTGAAGCAGCAGCAATTCTCTTGTTGCTCTAAAAGGGAAGCAGAAATCTGTATATGTATTCAAAGAGCATTAATCTGTTCAATATGCCTCCTGGGTACTCTTACAGCTCTCACGAGCTGCAGGAAAGTCTATCCAGCTTCAGAAGAGAATGTTCGTGCTTTTCAGACAATCTTGTTGAGACAAATAAACAAACAGGGCCAGGCAATGGTCTTTTTGGAATTTAAACAGGTGTATTACTCAGTATGGAAAGACTGAGAATTGATGGAACCCTGTGGAATTACTATAAAGATTGGATGATAAAAGTCTGCTTTTAGACTGAGAACTGAGGCTGAGAAGGCATGTCAGTTAAAAGCGAGGCTGGAAATGCAACAGGATTTTGTCTTGTTCTCCAAGTTGTTTGAAATTCTCAAGGATAAGCTTCTTAACACTTGCTGGAAGAAGGCATGCTAAAGATTACCAGCCTGAAGGTATTAGGGTATGCAAGGCATTAGGAATGGTAATTACCATGACCTCATATATAAATAAGCATTTAATAACACAGCTGATTTCTGGAGACTTATCAGTGTGCTGTCAGTGTAGAAAACACAAGAAGACAATTTCTTGAAGCAGGAAATCCTTCAATCTAAGAACTATACAGGAAAGAAACAGGGAAAACAAACAAACAAGCACAAGCATTATCCTGCTCCATAAAAAGGCAGTGAAGTTGAGCAAAAGATGCTGAACAAGAACCTGCAGGCAGGTTTTCAGACTTTGCCAATGGGAAATGCTAACAGAAAGCTCCTAAACAGAGCAGGCCAGGCTTGGATGATACTGGAAAATATCAGCTCCCACTAGACCAGTGTATTTTTGGTACCTTTTCAGATCAGCTCTTTTCTAATTAGCTGAAATATGAACATAAAGTCTAATTTTAAACATATTGATGTTTGAAAAGCGGGACTTTATCCATGCAATTACTTAAAATGTCTGTTTATTACTCTGTTGTCTGAAATCTCAGCAATTTTGTGGTTAGCATCAACTCTGGCAGTGTTTCCAGAGCCAAACAAACTGCACAACATCTCTGTATTGTAACATGTGTAATAACTTGTAATTCACTGTGCAGTTTGACAGTAATTATTCAGAGTTTAGCATTTGCAACTTGATAGCCTACTTTAACAATGCTGCAAAAAATGTTCACAAATAAACAATTCTGTAACTAAGCAGTCCTAATGTATTTACGTAATGTGTTATAACTGCATTTAATTTTTAATTTTAATGTAACTCCAGTTGGAATACCTCTGAAATCATTAATGGAAATTCAATAAAAAGTCGTGAATGCTATTAATTGAGAGTAGGAGACTATTTTTAGTCTCTGTTCCCCATGATCACAGAAGACTTGCTTTTTAAAAAACTTGGTTTTGAGAATGAGTCCGGGATTCTTGGTTCAGATTTCTATAGGCAGACATACTTTTAAAGAGGCAGGTCATAAGTTTGTAAAGGCAACGATAAAATGGAAAACTTTAACACAATTTCAATATGTAATTTTACTTTTCAATATATAAATTTTCTCAGTTACATAGCAAAAGTCAAAGCATTGTGTAAAACAGATGTTTTCATGTCTGCACTAAAATTTGTCTTCTTTTCTCACCCAACATTTAAAAAGTGTCCTTCTGAGGGCAGTACTAAGCTAGAAATGGAATATCCAAAGCTGTGGGTTAGTTTGTGGGGAGAGTTTATTTATATAAAGGATAAGGTTTGTACAAATACATTCTCATACTATCCTATGAGGAGTTGCAATTAAATGAATTAAGTTAGTCAGATACAGAATTATGAAATTTGGGCCAAATCTAGTAATAATAATTTCAGGGTTTTTTTTTTCCCCCACAACCTTTTAACTGAGAGGCCACCAGGAGGGTTGAAGACTGTGCTGTTTAAATTGTTTTTTTTCAGAACTCCAGCCATTCATATCTGCTTACCATTATACATGAGTTCCCCTGAGTTTCCTTGCAGGATAGCAAGCTTTTCGAGGAGCTCACATCGCGCTGTAGGAGTATTTTTTTATTTTTTTTCTGAGGACACTATTTTGTATGTTGAAATGTAACTTCTTTATAGTTCCCTTTGTTCACTGAATTTTCCAATTAGTGTCCACATCAGCTGCAGCCTGTGAGAATTCTCTGTGAATTACAATGTCATGTCGAACCGCGGCAGTTATGAAGGTGTTGTGTCAGAAGATATGAAGCACTTTACCCAAGTACACATCTGAAATTGCATTTATTTTAAAACTTGAAATAGAAGTTGAAATTGAGGTTTTCTTACAGCTTTTTTTATAATCAGTGTTTTTCAATCTCCTCTTTTTTTCGCTTGAGGATCGATAATATGTATTGTGCCCAGAGGGTACATTTGTTTGTTACAGAACATCTCATGAGCCGTCATTTCCAAGCTGCTGGACTGCAAAGCCAAGCTGAATAGATTCTCTAGTTTTCTTTTTAAATGTCACTGACTTCATTTCAGGTTTGTGGAGTTTTTTCCCCTACTATCTTGACAGCTAGCTTTCTCTTTTTAAGTGTCTATTCATTCATTTACTATTTCAGTATATCTTACAGTTTTCCACACAACAGTTGAAAGGCTCTAGTCCTCTCACTCCTTCCAGACAAAAAATTCCTGTGCTGTGATTTGGGGTATTAGGAGATAGGCTGTTAAATTAATGACTGAAGGGGTTGGATGACTTTGGATGTGATCAGTGGCTTATGAGTGACTCTCAAAATTATTACATCTGATCATTGCTTCAGCTCCCACTGACTGGAGGGACACCGGTTCAGAGTCTGCACAAAGCAGCAGGATGAAGCTCTGCATTCCTTCGGGATGTGACAGGGCCACCATTGTAGTTGTCCAGTAGAAAGTGGGCGGTTGGATAGTCCTCATAGTCCTCAGAACCCATCTGACATCTGGAAGATCTTAAGGTGTGGAAGAGTCAGCTTTGTCTGATTGCACTTCCATTCCAGGATAACTGACACACCTCAAAAGAGGACAGGAGAGTCCCTAAAGGGGCCATCAGCAGTAACTCACTGGCATTTCTGCAGTTTGATTTAGATGAGTCCCACCAAATAGTTCCCAAAGCAGATGCTGCACTTAGAGGTCTCACCTTATTCTGTAGATGCATATCATGGTCACACAAGTAGTCTATGAACTTAGTTCATAGTTACACCAAGCTCTTAATGTTGTGATTCACTGGGGTAGCAAGAATCAGAGGCAACCTACAAAGAGTAGAGAGCAGCAGAGGGAGTTCCAGCTCCTTTTGGAAGAGAGCAGAAGGCCTCCTTCTCTCCCTTTTCCTTCTCCTTCCTGAATAGAGCGTCACCTACACTGGGTGTCAGGCACAGTACAAGAACTCTTTAAATGGTATTTGATGGTGGTTACTACTAAATCAGTCACCACTATCTTTTAATCAGTTTCTGAAGTCATGAATGAGGCTACTGATGTCAATAATGGATCATTCATTCATTTCACAAGTACTAAATCAATTTTTCTAGTATTAAGCCTGCAGAGAGAAAAATGCTAAATCAGCCATAAAATACATTATTACAGAGCATTAATTGGAATCCTAACTAGGATCCTTTGTTTTAACTTTTATTAGTAATTGATTACAGGGAAAATTTAATAGCATTCTTGACTCTAATCCAGATTCTTCTCAGTTGGAGATGGCTATATGACTTGACACAGATGGGAGAGGGAAGGAAGAGGGGTAAGTGATAAAGGTGGAAAACTCAGTGGGACAGCTGATCTGCTTCCGCCAGGTTACTGTTCTTTCAGATCTATTTCAGAAGATCCTGTACCCTGCTGTTTGCCTGGGCCTGTTTTAACCACAGAGGGCAGAATCCTTCCATGGTGGGGGAAAGAAAGGATTGTGACAGTGAGAAGTTCTTGCAATGCTAATACAAAGCCAAACTGATTCTTGTACTGAAAATAGTAATAGAGTCAATGCACAAACCCTCTTATCCTTTCCATCCTGGATAATGAATCCTTTTTGAGAAATATCTTAACTTTGAATCCAGCTGAATTTAAACTGCAAACTTTATTAAACCTTTCTAAAATACCACTCAAGACAGCTGGATTTTGTTGATGAGTGAGGGAAGAGAGAGTTGCCTCATCTGAAGACACGTTCTTAGCACAAACTGCTGTTTGAGTGAAGCGAGTGGGGCTGGGTAGATCACACTTTAAAAGCAAGTCTAGTTATCAATTTCCTGTACCACTTCCTTAGCCTGAGAGCACTCTTGTATTCTTTCATTCCACCCTGAAATCATAATAACCGTTTGACACATGGTATAGAATAGTTGTTAATTACCAGAGGCTGGAAAACCACTTCTCTTTATAAACAGTGACTGCTGAAATAGTTGATACACTCTTTTTTCCCTCTAGCACCTGAACTTGAATTCCTATAGTATTCAATGACAGCAGACTAAGACTGTGGAGTTCACTCCAGTCAGGTCTTGGACTATAGTGTAAAAAAAGTGTAGTCTTTAATTTTTGAATTGAGTTTGTGTTTAAAAGGCGGAAAATCGCAATTGAATTCTGGCATTCAGGCTTCTCCAGTAAAGCGCTTTCTAATATCTATACATCATATTTGCTATATTTATAGTATTTATCTATTTCTGAACTTGAAATCCCAAATAGTTATTTTTCCTGTAAGTTCAATTTCTTATAAGTTCAGAAATTATTTGAGATACTGTAGGAGCATTTAGCCTTTTTCTCTTTACTTTAAATAGCAGCAGTTGATGAAAAACCATCGAAAATCAGAAAAGCATTTTGTCACAGATCAGCACCATTTCAATTTAAGGTGATGTTTGATCACTATCACTTGTGATTGTGACCCCTTTTAATAGAAATAAGAAGAGAAACTTAGAGATATGGTAATTTTACCCAGTGATATTTTTTAAAGAATATTTGGAAAAAGATACTGAAGCAAACAGGATTATCTCTGTGCTCAAATAACTTCTGTGAAAATGAGGTAAAACTACTTTAGGGTATTTAGCATTTAAAAGAGTTTTTAGTCTTGTAGGAATGTTAAAAATACAGCCAGTTTCGTGTTCCTGTTTGGCAAGTTTTTGACCCCAATGTGTTAATTAGATGCAAAAACTCTTCTGTAACCTTGCATCTGAAACAGCTTTCTTTCAAACGTGTTGCAGTGTAACAACCCAAGAGTATGTGAGGAGGGAGCAAGATAAGCAAGAAATTAATTTCATGGAATGGTCATAGAATAACTTGAATAATTAGCTAGATGGAAAAATTACTGTTGATTTGAGCAGGTCAGGCAGCTGCCTGGGGCAGAAAATTACAGCTTTAAGCTGCAGAAATGAATTTTGGTGTAGGCCTGTTGGGAGCTGGTTCAGCAGTGGTAGGAGGATAGCTCCTTGTGTTGGGTTTGCCTGGGAAGGGTTTGGTAGCAGGGAGCTACAGGGGTGGCTGCTGTGAGAAGCCACCAGGATCTTCCCCCATGTTTGAAGGAGGAGATGCCAGATGGCTCCAGGACAGACCCAGCTTTGCCCATCAGCCACAGAGGTAATGCCTCAGGGATAATGTATTTAGGAAGAGGGAAAAGAAGCTTTGCAACTGCAGCCTCTGAGAGAGAGAGGAGTGAGAACAAACTTTTTGCGAAACAAACTGCATGTGCTACCCCTTGACTCGTCAGGGTCACGAGTTCTAGCAAGAACCAAAAAAAAAACGCCCATTCTTTACAATTGTTCAGTCTTAAGGAAACCCTTCCTCCATACTATACAGAAAACTTACCAAAAATAAGTAACGTAAGATCTGAGAGTACAAAAACCTTGGTATCCATGAGTGAGAAGCCTGTTTGCTATGAATTAGGACAGGGATTTTAAGCCTGGATCTATTTTGTTGCATATCTGTTTTTATAGCTAAGCTTACACAGAGACCTCATTCCAGTAGATCATTCTCTCTGTTAACATCTCTAGTCTTGTTCTGTTGTACAAGTCTTCTCAATTCAGAATTGCTTTATTTTTTTATTATTGTAGGTGAGGAATGAAATAAGCTCACATCAAAGCTGTTCTTCCCTCTGTCTATTTTCACTCTGCAAGATGACTCAGAGGACACAGACACATATACTTAAATCAGTTCCACTGTTGTGAATGCATTTGGACCATCCATTAGAGATAAAGACTCCATAAAGGAGGCTGACAAAATAGCCAGGCATCTGATTAGGCACAGAATAATTTCAATGGCTAATCAAACGAATGAATCCTTACTTGATTACGTTTCAGTTTTGTATCAGCTAATCATGAAACCAGAAAATACACTAATGGATGCTGGTTTCTGACAGCACCTGTACTCACAGGTACAATTGCTGTAATTTGGGAAGAAGAAGGGAGGGGGCAGCACTAATTTCCTAATCAAGAGCTGAGACAAGCAGCAAGCTCTAATATTCTTAATGCAATAGGTAGTTTTTTCCTCTAGAAGAAAACAGGAACTTTTCCAGGACTTGAAGATGTCACGAGTCCCAGCACCCATTTTTTTACATGTATATGTTGTTCCTCAGGACACCTTCTGTATAACATGGTGAAAAGAGTCCTTTCTTAAGAAAATGGGACGATATGACCTTTCTCTCACCCCTCAGGTCTCTTTTCATACTGACTCCTCAGCAGATGTCATCAGGGACAAGGAAGGTCCCTGCAAAAAAACAGAATGTATGTGTGTGTTTGCACGTGTCTGTGTTCTTTTTGTACTCCTGGTGTCTCAGGAAATTTGGTCTCAGATGTGAAAGCCACAAGCTATCAGATGGGGGAGATGCTTCTGAATGCTCTCCACCAAGGTCTGTGACTGAAGATGTAATAGAAAAGCATAAGAACCATTGCAGTCCGTGGAGGAAATCCCATTGTGCTGCGTCATAGTACAGAAAGCAGAAGTCCCTGCCCCAGCAAGCCTACTATAGAAAACTGCACACTTTCTTTTCATAAAAAGGGCAGCATAATGGAAATACCAGAGGAAGAAAGGGAGGTAAAAAACATTGACTTCTGCTTTGAATACAGCCTAGAATTGATGGTTTAGTTAGTTACATGCAGAGAAGAGTTTCAGTGCTAAGTTATGACATCTACTCTCACAATGAATCCCGCAGAGCAAAGCCAGTCTTGAAGCTTTTATTTTCACATTTCCTGTGGTAAAGTATCTCATGAGGGACAGACTGAAATAAAGTCTGAGCCCTGACTTCTGAAAAGTGGGTCCTACCTTACAGAAGCCATCCTTCTGCTGCTGGGTAACCTCACAGTGTCACTAGTGCCAGGAGAGCTACAGCAGTTTAGGCTTGTACACACTGGGCTGAAACTATTGCTAACAGAGCACAGGGATGGCTTTAAAACATCTGCCAATCAATACTGTCCAGTTCTTTGAAGAACTCTTAGTTTAATGCTGCTTACCTATGCAGGAAATGCCTCTGAAGTGTAAGTCGAGAAAATACAGAGACCAAGGGCAGCTGGATTAGCAGCACTGAGCCACGGTCAATCTACTGCCTCCATTTTAATAGCTTTTGCAAAAGTGGAACGCTGGATTCTCTGCTATGTAAATCAGCACAGATCCATTGAAATTGCCAGAACTGCGCTGATTTATACGGGCTGAGAACTGTCCCCGAGACTTTCAGCAACAGCTGTTTTAAATAGTTGAGTTGGATCTGTCTTTTGAAACACTAAGCCAGCAGATAGATTGCCTCTAAATGATCACTGCTGATTAATATAGGAGATACAACAAACCTTTCCTAAACACAACTCAGCCTGATTTCCTTACTGACTTAAAATACATTCATCCTGAATCTTCTTTAACTTTTCATACATGCTCCTAAGTTGTAGGAAAAAAAGACAAACATAGATAAACACTTCATTAAAAAGGTATGGTGTTACCATTTGTCATTTCATGGCTCATATATCTGTATTTAAAAATAATAGTAATAAAAAAGTCCCAAACAACAAACCAAAAATGCACCATCTGAAGTGCTAAAAGTTATTTGAGGGTAAAAACTGAGTTGCTAGAATAACATCTGGTGTTGTGCTTAGGATTTTTGCCTACATCTGAGCTTAAAAGAAGGGAATGAGAGGTCCATCCTACAGTGAACTGAGCACTTTTTCAGAGCTGCTAAGTAAAACTCTGACTCATTTCAGAGGCAGAGTAGATGCTTGGTGTTACTCAGGATCTCATGAGCAGAACAATCACTGCGTTCACCATCATAAACTTTTTTTTTTTTATTTGTGATGTAAGTTAGGAGTTAAGAAAATACGGTAGATTTCGGCTATAGAAACAGTAGTGGTGTACTGGAGGGTTTTCAGATGTATAGGAGGGAAAAATGTTTCTTTCCATGCTGTTATAAATCATACTCTTCCCTTCTTATTTCTGGCCTTATTCCTCAAGTGTGGTGTTTTGCCTCTTTTCTCACCTGTGTGCCTGTATGTACACTCTGTTCTGTTGTGTGCAGATCATGGCTTCATGCATCCTGAGCTCCATGCTTCTTCCCTGCTCTTCTCCCTGTCCTTTTATCTCTTATCATGGTGCTCTGGCCATTGTGCTAACACTCATCACTTAATGTCTTCCAGAACTCCCTCATTCTTTGTCAATACCAGAAATATTTTCCTGGGCATGATTTTTGAGGTCACTGCTGTCGCTCTGTTTCAATCCATCTCCTCCATTTCTTTCATGAGGAGCTGAAAAAATAATTTTTGAGCTTGCTTTCCCAGAGATTCTTGAAAAAGCAGAGGAAACAAAGGAGTAAGGCAATGGGTAACTCTTAATTGACTTTGTTTACCTTCTCTCTCCATGTTCTTGTACATTAACAGAGAAACAGGAAGCAACGGGAGAAGGGAATGACTGCTCATTACAGATTCAAAAGGAATATGGTGTCCACGAGCACCCTCTGTTCCATACTTGCTCCACACAGAGCAAATAGTCCACTGGCATGCTGACTGAATAATTAGTTTTAAACAGTACCTTGCAAATGGCAGTCATGGACCAGGACCCCCTGTGCTTGCTGCTCTGTTAACAGAAGCAAAACCATTTAGAAGACAGTCACCACAACCAGAGCTTAAATCCAAACTATAAGACAGGAGACACCAGATGGAGATGGACAGATGGTGAAGTGCAAAGAAACTCCTAAACAGTTGATAAGCATGAAGGCAAACAGTTATCAGCATACCAGCTGCCCAACATTTGTCCATTAGAGATGTCAAGCCAAGGAATGGTATAAGAATGGTTTTGAAGGATAATGGGATAGCTCTGTGAGTGGTTAGGGAAAAAAAACATCCCAAGTGGAGATGGCAGCAGGAAATATTTTATCTGGAAACCCTGCTAAGAGACAGTGGAGGCAGGAGTTGTAATTTCTGGTGAGGGGATGGCTACGAAGGGCATGAGGGTGAGAACAAGTAACTTACTTTTAATGGGACCAAGAAGTGTGACCTGTGAAGGGGCAAAAAAGAGAGGGGTACCAGGGTCACACTTATTGTGTAGTTAAAAATGAGGCAAGACTCATTTGCAAGAACAAAAAAAAAAAAATGGTGAAAGCAAAATCTGCATGATTTTTAGCATCTTATTAGAAGGAAAAAGAAGTTTCACAGTTCCTGTGTAGAAAAAAATCAAGGCTTTGACACATCTTAGGCTCCCTTTTCAGTGTTTGAGTGACAGGCAAAATACATCACAAGGGGAAAGAAAAGGAGTAGCAGGGTTACGTGAGGTGGAGTAAGGGGGCTAACAGGGACATTTTAGTCATCCTTATTGTGACATAATGGCTAAATATTTGTAAGGAGATGCCAGGGAGAAAGGCCAAGATACTGTTGAGGGCTTGTAGAGATGAGCACAAGCTGGAGAGACGGATATCTGTGCTACGTGGATGGCAGTCCATGTAAAGAGATACTTGAGTTTTGCTCACAGATCTTGGCAGCCAGAGAAAATGAAAAAGAGACCAAGGCTGGGTGTTAGGGCAACCCTTCAGAAAATCTGGGGTCCCAAGAAGCACAGACAGCCCTTTAAAGGACACTCTGAGTGACAGTGACCAGAAGGCAATGATGGATGCTGGTGGAGGGCAAGATTTCATGAAATGTGGTAACGTTCATTGTAAGTGGTTAAGAAGTAAGGAAACTCCCTGGATGTTTAAATGACTCCTTTGGGAGAATTTGGCCTTTCACAGATGATGTGGGTTGGCTTTTGTTGTTGTTTAATCCTCTGTGGTATTTTCCTTTTTTTATGAGTGACTGCATAGCAGTTAGTCCATTTAACTGCAGCTGCTCACCCTTCTCAGAGGTGTTTTGAGAGTGGAATAGATTAAGGATTTAAATACAGGTGATAGCAGCATTGCTTGGAATGAGCAGAAATGTAATATTTATAACACAAGCATATTGGTCTTTGGATGGGTAAGTGGTTCATAAAATTCAGTGCAGCATGATGTGAAGTAATGTAGCCAATTACTAAAAGAATAAGCATGAAGATTGCAGTCTAAATAAGAACACAACAAGGAATTCACAGTAAGAAAAGAACCTAGAAGGGACTGCAGATAATAGAGTAAACCATTAGCACTGTTTCCTGGTAACAATGACAAAAATGAAGAAGAGCAAACAAGTTTGTGAAATATACTCAATATGCAGTGTGGTGGATAAAGCTGCAGGAAGTATCTTGGCCTGCCATTGGTCTCATTAGAAAACAGGGCTCGGTTTTAGCCACTTCCTTAAAAGAATACATTGAGAAGGTGCAGCAGGGGCATCCAAGATGATTTAGTAATCAAGACATGATTTATGAAGAAAGTTTTTACTTATTCTCCTCTCTAGCTAAGGAAAGGGAGATTAGGGGAGGATTCTTACACAAGGATGCAAGATCCTGAACAAGGGGGAATGGATCACTGCTAAAGTACAGTTGTTATAGTCATACACAAACTTTGAAGAAGAGATATTGGATCAATGTTAGGGAAGAAAATATAAGCAGATTTTCAAACAGAAGACAGAGCTTTATGCAAATGATGGAAAAGCAACTAATTTCATCTCAGGTCACATGAGAAATTTTTGAGGAACTAACCATAATTGTGTAGAGGAGATTATTAAAATTCTTCATCTTACTTTTTAAAAGAATAAGTCATGAGCCAAAATTAGTTCTTATATTTGTTAAACACTGATAAAGAAACCCTCATACAATACAGATACAAACAGATCTCTGTCAGCTCAGCACTTAAAACTGCAGTTTCACAGACAGAGAGTTTTGCTCTCAGCTACCTAAAAGAAATAGTTGGCCTATCTCTCAAAGGAGATGATAATATAAAAATCTACAACAAAATATCAGTTTCCAAATTCATTGCAACTATATGTGTTCCCAGTATAAGCCCCTGTATTTCTGTGTATGGATTGCTTTTTTAAAAATGAATCAGGTTGGAGCTCTTCTTTTCAGTTCTAATAGGGAAAATTGTCCAGAAAACAGAACGTGAAGATCAGAATAAATTTAAATATACATGGCACTTCTGATCAGCGAAATGTCATTTCTTCAGTTTATTCCCTCAGATGATACCGGTAGGCTTGTACAAATACCTTCAGCTGACCAGAGGAATTAGATTTTGTTTGTTCCCAGACCTGCACTTTACTTAGATTATCTTCTTTATTGATTTACAATGGACCTGAGCATTCTCTGGCGACAAGAAGGGGTGAGATACTGTGAGCATGGACACCTTTTCCATATTGAAGAGTGGTGCAGCTCCATCCACACCACTGCTCTGCCCCTGCCCCTGTCCAGCTCCAAGCTTTTTTCCTTATTAAATGAATTTAGGGGAGGACAGAGGAAGGTGTTCTGCAAAAGGTGTAGGAAAGTGTTGGAGGCAGTGATGTGTACCCCCTCAAAGTTTCCCAGAGAACGAGGACAGTCAGACTTCCCTATTTTCCTTCAGCAAATGGTACGACTGACTCTCTTTCCTTCTGGCCAAAGGTACTGCAAGGTAAATACAGTGACAAACCAGTGACATAAAGATCCTATCATGAGTGAGGACAGAAAATCCAGTAGCATGAATAAACGTTAGGAGAAATGATACAAGACCACTTTGAGTAAAATGTGTAACAGAGATTGAATATTTTTTAAAGGACAGTTTTTGGCAGAAGAACACCAAAATATTTTAGATCTTAATTTAATAGCTGGTATCAAAGGTCTACACATGGATGGCTTGAAGCTATTGAACTGAGTTCAGGGTGAATGTAAGAAAATCAAAAGTATTTCTATGCAGTTAATTCATCTGAGGGAGCCCACACTGAGTCTTGCTGATGTGATATATCCCATTCACTTCAATGGGACAGATAAAGGTCTGAAAAATTATCCCAACAGGCTTCCTTACATGCTTTCGAGCTTTTCCTCTCAAGCTGGTAAAAGTTTTGTTTGAGTTACTGACTGCATTATTTAGCCCATGGGTTTAGATGCACCTCTATAAACAGATTCCAGGGCATGTATTGGAATTATGATGAAATGTGCATTTGCTCATCAAACTCTAGACATTAGAGCATTAGACTGTGCTTTATGCACTCAGGGTTTTGTACGGGTAGTTGTGGTGACAGTGATTTGCATGGAAATACTTGTAATACTCATAAAGGAGTCTTCGCAACAGTCTCATGGGCTTCGCCACTTGTTGCCATTTATTATATTGGTAATGGGGAAGACAATTTTTCTGAACACAGGGGTGGGTTGTTAAAGACTAAAATTTACATTAAGGTGCTCTATTATAACAAGCAAAGTGGGAATCTCTACTTATGGAAGACAAATATTGGGTAGGTATCTACATCATTATGTCTGGTTTGTTGGTCTGGTTGTCTGGATTTGGGCAGCCATGTCTGCAGAGCAGGAATAAGTCAACTACCAGGAGGGGATTCTCCAATCACATCCACAAAGGTGTGATTTTAAATGAAGCTACAGGTCTCTAAATATTTTTGTAGCATATATTCTAGTGCATGGAAGCACCACCATAAATATTTAATTTAAAAAACCAAAACCAAAACCAACCCTGTGTCCCTTTTGCAACTGTTGGTAGCTGTGGAGACTAAAGTCTTTTACAGATGCAAGTGAAATAAAGTGTTTCAGCTTTGGCTTCTACTCAGCCCTGAAGGGCTGCCTCACTATCTTCTCTTCTTTGTTGACACTGCCAAGAATTGGACGATTTACACCGACACTTTTGTTTACCCGAAGTGGTTGCATTTCCCAGCCAAGTGCTTCAACGAGCAGCCAAGTCAGGCTCCTGCTGTTGAGGGGAGCTCTCTTCCCTCCTTGGCAGGAATGCTGTTTGGAGTTGGCTCCAAAGAGCAAGGCACACATCCTCTGTGTGTGTGTGTGATCCCAAAGATCTACTAGTGAATCAGGTGCTGCCTCTGCTGCCCGAGGTTTACACAGACTTGGCCACTGCTGTTTCATTTTCCCTTGGGATCAGGATCTTGACATGGACGCTCAGGTCTCGAGTCCCTGCGACACTGAACAGGTCAAGTAAACTCTTCAGTGTGATTATCAATCAAATGCATTTAGTGACAACTACTTACATCATATGCTCTTAAAGGACATTTTTTTGGTCACAGATTTATATCAAAAAAGAGCTTTGACATTTTGGGGGGGATTGTTACAAAATAGCTGTGATATGCTGTGTACTCATAACATTATGGCATCTTTATAATCTCCAGGTCTTTTAACAGCTTTATGAAGGATATGGAGCTTGATGAAATGTGAAATAGACACTAAAACTACTTTTTCTCATATAGTAAGATAATAAGATGTTACATTAGTCACAGGTCCAATTTTAAACTTAAATATAATTTCATTTAATTTTACTTTGCAATCAGGTAAATTAATGAGAGAGAATCAAAACAATATGCTGTAATTATACTTGAAAATTATTCCTTCTGTCCTTCAAGAGCATTCTTTCTCTTTAAGATATTGAAATTTAGTGTCTAAATATAAAACACAGTAACATCTGGTACTAATTGCTGGTTTAAATAATCTAGACATTTAGACAGATATTTCATGCTTTTGAAAGGAGGCTTTTAGTAGGATGTTCTGAGTCAAAGGTTATAAAAAATTTCATGCCACTAAAAATAACTGATATTCCATTTGTGTTCTAGATCTAAGGGATTTTTTACATAAAAGATTTTTCTTACCAAAATATGGTTAGCTTACTTTATTTGGAAAGAACAACCAGTTTGTATGACTTTTACATCTGCTCTTCATTGGTACACATGAACATAGTGCAGGGAAATGTTGGAACAGTTTACTTTTAAGCTCAAATATTGTTACATTGTTCTCAAGATCTCTGATTTTCAGCACAGAACTTTTTCCTTCCGAAGTTATGTATTTGAAGTCTTCTATTTTCTTGCAGTTTTCCAATTATTTTCCCAACAAAGGAAGTAATTTAGATAGGTAGATTGACATCAATGCTAAAGTGAATTTGGGGTCAAGCAAAGGAGCCATGGTCCAAAACTTATTTCTCTTTGATGCAAACTCTTTGAGGTACTGATAAAACCACCAGATATATATGAGGAAAATAATTAGTGGTCCTACTGCTTCCCAGTTTAGCGCATTTTCTTACCAAAATGCCTTTGTATATTTTGGAATAAACTGTCCCATCCCTGGCCTGTCTCCTTTCATCCCTGACTGGGCTCCCTGGATGAACCCTGGACTTAGTTCATCCATTGCCTTGTCTTGGGCTGTCGATGGACCCTGTGACCAGCTCCTGGCTCTGACACCATGGCCAGACCCTGCAGTGCTGTGTCCCTGTAGAACAGGTGTGCCAAGAAGAGTGTTGCTGATATCTGGATCCCCTGTGACTGTGAGCAGTGTTCTTCAGCAGCAGGAGGGGTTCAGCCAACCCTGTGCCTTGTTGACTGTCACTGACAACTGATGCTAATCAAGGAACGTAGCAACTAGGTGACACTGCATGCTGAAGGTTTGTCATCAGTGGTAATTTCCTCTGTCAGAAGACACTAATTTTGCCCATCTATCCTCTCCCACTTCAGGAATCTGTCTGATCCATTTTTACTGTGGAAGTCCATAGCTTTACGTAATGGTGGGAGGTAGCATCTTTGGTTATGTCAGTCTGACATCTGCTACTTTCATCTAATGTTTCCTGGATATTTCATTGGGTAACACAGGCAAACACCATTTCCTTCTCCCCTCAAACAGCTCTGTTTGTCTCCTCACTCCTCTGGAGCAGAACCTAATGGGTCTGACTCTTTCATTCTGGATTTATGCTACCTAACCATACTGACTGCAAAGCTGCTCCAGGTTTGGATTTTAATACAGAAATTAATTTAAGCATATGTAGAACTCTAAAAACATTTGGAACTGCCCCAATTTTGAGAACTCTCAAAACTGAATTGGTCCCATCTATATAACCACTTTCCCTAGTTTTAGTATGGGAGGGCTTGGCTGAAAAACTGTGTTTATGTTTTCCTAAGAAGAGAAGAGTTTTGTGGCCATCCTGACCTTTCCAAGGAAGGAGATAGCTTGCTTCCAATCTGTTCAGCCACCTGTATAAAAGAGCTACAAATTCAACCTCATAGAGCCCACACGACCTACAAATGATTCATTGTCCCAGTCAGCAGCATTTATTAGTATTCTTGAAAGAATCTCCTCCCTTCCCATCCCACTGACCCCAGGCCACCTTCATGCAAGCCTGCACTTCATTTATTGTCAGAAATTCTGAGAAACAAATCTAAGCAAAACAAGTTATGACCTGATCTCTCCCTGGTCTGGTGCATATCTTTTCCGTTCAGGCACAGGAATAAATTAAAAAACTAGAGGGAATTATGAAATGCAGTAGTAGTGCCTCATGCACCAAAAAGTCATAAACAGATCAAAGGCAGAAAATAGAAAAGAGATGGTAAGGAAATATCTGATCCAGGTATACTTTGGCTCACTGTCTTTATACGCTGTGAGATTTTCCACTCTCTGTCTCGGAAAACTCTCCCAAACCTCTCTGGCAGCAGCTCATATAAACTGTAATTTTTATTTCCATAGCCAAAATGTACCATCTGACATCTACACATTGGACATTGAAGACAGCAGCTTATACTATTCAGCAGGAAAACCCTGATATGAGGTATGCAACCATGCTACCCTTCTGTGTAGGCTCTGCCTGGAATACCATTCAGGAAACATCCCCTCCTTTTCCTATTGCCTGAAAGAGGGGTTTGGATATGGATATAGATTTGTAATTACACCTGTAGTTCCACCAGTTGTTGTGGTGTTGGTGCTGATTATTAAGAAACCTGCTAAATTTTCTTATTAAGAAACAACCAGAATCTGTAACTGTGCTGAACTTTAGTACACCAGCAGATACACAAGGAAAGAGCTTGTGAGAGAATCAGAAGAATTTGCATGTCTTGTGTAGCCACTGTTACCACTGGTTTGTTTCTGTCAGAATTTTCCAAAGGTTATTACTCAACCAGGCTAAACACCTTCTGAGGACTGCAGTTCTAGTGGGGGTCCTTCACATCTTCAGGCTTCAGAGTAAAACCTGGACCATTAGAGGAGTTAGAAAGAAAAAGAAACCCACCCTTCTTTTGCTTCCACTCATTGTTTAATAAGACACTGTATGATAGTTTTATATCTTCCTTTGAAACATGGCAGAGTTATAGTCAGAAGCAGGACCAAGAGATTCAAGCATAAATGCTCTGTTCCAGTAGCCTGGGCCATTTCTCTGCTGTGACCATCTAAATTCAGAGAGATGTGATGCCCCCTTTTAGGAGATATGAAATCGTTGTGCTTTCTGCCTCACATGTCATGGGGAAGATGGTAAATGATATATTTACCTTCTTCTGTTACCTCTAGTAAGATAAAATATTACTTTGAAAAAAAAAAAAAACAGAATAAAAAATAAATTGCAGGTAGAAATTAATAATTAAAATAAATCAAATCAATTTTTAAATGCTCAGCCACCTCTTTCCATGTTTGTTTTTAATACAACTCAAGTTTCAAATCTAATTGCTTAGACAGTAGTACTCTTGTGACTATTATTAGTTACCTAACAATCATTCACATCCTGTTTTATTTTTAATGCTTGTTGTGTTACGCTCTGCTGACACTATATTGTTTCAGTTGTGCAGGTTTTTTCTACTTCTGCACTGGGAATATAGATTATTGTATTGCTTCACTGGATCCTAGAAAGGTCTGTCTTTTATGCCTGCTGAAAATCTGTGTACAGAGTAGAAAACGGCACTGCATGTTTCAAGCCAGTGATTTCAGTCGCCGAGGTTGTGGTAATGAATGTTGGTGTTTGAAAGCTCTGATAAAGATAACATCAGTGCTGCAGGATGCACAAATCATCACGTATTCCCATGCAGTGGCAGGAGGGAAGCAGCCAATGTTTTTCTCTTTTTCACTTGCTTGAGGAAAGCACAGAAAATCCCGATCTTAAGGGCCATATCGGTTTAGATCCCTAAAACCTTGACAGCAGCAAAATTAAGTGTTTAAACCCCATTAAAGCCGCTGAAATCTAAGCTCATGCCTAACTTGACTGCACAAATGTCTTGGATTGGCGCCTTTGTGAATAAATTGGAGATGCTTAAATTTACACTCAATTGTCCATTTCCTTCTTGCTGCATTGTGCTTTCTGTGTTATTATTTTAATTCTTCATATGACCCACTCTGATTTTCTTGATATCCAAGCCTCTGTGGAGACTTAGACATCACTCAAGAAGGTGTTTCAGCACATTTTAAAGTTCATTCTTTC
>JAYRBT010000181.1:5471936-5509499 GCA_036023395.1 Myiotriccus ornatus
CTTGATATCCAAGCCTCTGTGGAGACTTAGACATCACTCAAGAAGGTGTTTCAGCACATTTTAAAGTTCATTCTTTCAACAGTCATTTAAACTCCAGTGTAATTTTTAGTAAATGCTTCCATCTCATTGAACTCAGTGCAACTTTGAGCACGCTGTTAAGTTAAGCAGTACTGGTTAATGTTTTCCTTAGCTGGGGATTTAGGTTGTGGGTATATGTCTTCTGGGAGTAACTTCTCTTGTTTGCCATTTTTGGTGCCTGGTGGCACTTCACTTTCTCTGCTCTGTTTACCACCATCCGTCCATCCATCCATCCATCAGAGGAGCATTTGTGTGCATTTCTTTATCTAGTTTAAGTCCAAGGCACCTGATTTCATTAAGCACTTTAAATGCTGGCTAATTCACTTGCTTTTTGGTTGAAATAGAGGCAGAAAAGCTTTATGAAGTGTTAAAATGTACCTATTTGCAATAAGGAATTATCTTGCCCAAATTAGAAACTGATGGTTAGTTTTCTTCCATTTTGTTAAACCATGTTTCAACAACAGAAAGAAACCTTATTGCTTGAACACCTCATGCTTTTCCAAGCAAGAAGCTCAGAAGGTGGTTACCTCGGACAGGGAGGTGATGGTGAGTTGGTGCAGGCTGGGATCAGTACAGCCTGCACAGCTTCATCTAGAAGGAGCTGTAAGATCATAACTTCAGAGTGTTCTACCTTGCAAAGACTAATAGAATGCTTTAATACTGGCTAATCAAGATTGCTGGTGTTTGGGGGACTGACAGTGGATCTGTAATTTTGTATTTCCAAGAGACTGAGGGACTGCTGGATACCAGATTTCTGTCTGTTTGGTTTCTGGAGAGTTGTGTTAGGCCCAGACCTGAAATGAGGCCTTAGCAAGCTTCCCAACACACTGAAGACATATTTAGATTGAAGGATTTCAATATAATTAAGATTTGAGTACCAAGTGAATTTCTGGCCGTGAGGAGGTTTATTAGCTCCTTCGAATAGGTCAAGATTCAAATACCGCTTTTCATGTTATTTCATATATTTGACCTTCCACAATTCATGTTCAAAAGAAATGTCTTTCAAAAATACATCTTTCCAGAGTAGTAATGTTTGTATCAAATTAATCTGAAGCTTCTGTTGCCCTGGAGGCTGACTGAAATGTGGGTCAAGTCTGACATCAAGTGGTCAGACACACTCTGTTCCCAATGGAACTATTAACATAGTGCTGCTCCTGCTGTCTTGTAAGAACTTCCCCCTCCATGTTTTTCCTTCTGTTGACATGATTTCTCAGTGTTCTTCCTTCTTCGGTTTCCACCTTTCCGAGGTCATGGAGTATCACTGCTGACAGATACATGAAGAATCATATTACTCTTGCATTAGATATTGCAGTTGCTGAATCTGTCAGCAGAATGATGGGGTTGTGTAAATAAAGTCTTGTTGACATGGTAGTGCTCATAAAGCCTTCATTCGCTCTGCTGTGTTTCACTAATATATTCTAACAAGAATCTATGTCTTTTTTAAAAGCACTCCCAGCTCTTGAGACACCAACTCCTCCACTGGTGCAGAGTGAGTCTTATCGATAACTGCCAGAACATTTAGAACTCACACGTTGCTGCTTGTTGTTAAAACACATTGCAAACACTAATTCCATTAAATTTCATCATTCCAATCTGGAGAAACTTAATAAAATTATTCATGCCATGATATAGGAGAGGAAGTGGGGAGAGACACCAGAGAGAATTTAAGTCTTTGACTTGAGACCTTAAATTTTCCAAGGTGCAGGTCTTGGCTTCAGTCATCTGGCATACTGAGATGTGACTTTCATGCTTTAAAGGCATTTGTACCCATATTGACTCAGGAATACAAGGTTCATGTTCAGCTCCTCGTTCTCCTTCCCTCTGGGGTGAGAAGATATCCTTCAGCAGCCAGAGGGACATTTGTCATCTTTCTTCTCAGAGATCAACAGGCTTGGTTTGGCCTGTTCAAACAACAACAAAAGACAGGTCATAAGTTGTACAATCTAAACCTTTTATCTGCACAGTTGATTCATTTGTAACTGGAACGTTGGTGCGTTTCTATACCCTCTGCATAAAACAAACAGTACGAAGGTCAGCATTTCTGTGTACCTTATAACCCAGTCAGCAATGCAAATACAAACTTTCCATTTCGCCCATAAATGCCGCAGCTGGATAAGATAAACCACGGTGTTTGTGCCTCTGGGCCTCTCAACTGCCTGTTTGCAGGTGGACACCTTTGTTTAAATTAATCTCAAGAGTGAAGTCTTCAACATCTTTTCTTTCTGCTGCAGATTTGGCTTTTCAGTCTGGAGCAGTAGTTTCACAGGGACCTTAAGCTGCCATAGACAGCCATACTGCTGCTAAAAATACAGCCCTTCCCCTGGTTCAGCATGGTTGTTTGTGCAGCTCCACAGTGTACTGGACTGGGGAATTGTTATAGGAAAAATTGTTAAAGATAAAAAACAACCGACCAAAATAAACTCTAAAAAAGCCTCAAAACACAAAAATCCTGCCAAGATTTCCACATATCTAATTCAGGGATCCATTGTAATTTAATTCAGTGCCCAGTGGTGGGTTTATCCTTTGTGAGCAGATCTTCCTGCTTGAACTGTGTTTCTTACAATAACAAGGTTTTGCGTGAGGCAAAGGATCACTGTGCATGTTCCCAGCGTGTTGTCTGGGCAGCCCAGGTCACTGAGGAGAATGGACATGTGGTGTCTTTGCTTTAGAAGGCCTATGGCCTCCTTACCTGGGAATAGTGCAGAAAAGAAGTGAGCTACATGATTGAACTCTGTGTTTAAAAAGTAGTCCTGTAAGTTGGTTTTTTTTTCAGTAGACTCTATTTTTCTGTATTTGGATATGGTTCAGTTGCCATCAATCTATTTTGAGTTCATTATCTTTAATCTTCTATGGTTTCGCTGACTAGATAAAATTATGTTGAATATGCTAAATGTTAAATGCCTACTGGTACATATATTTTCATGGATGGATCCTACTGAAAATTAATGACTACAATAGATATTATAATTCAGAATGGTTTCTGTTTACATAGCATGTGATTTGTACTAAATCACACTAGCACCAAAGTCCCAAATCATGCTATGATTAGCCCCAGCACTGGTCTTGGGATCCATACAACAGTAAGGAGATTGGAGCCTTTGCTCCGAAGAGCTGGTATTTTAAAAGAAATCGGAAGGATACAGGATTCAAGCAAATGACCACAGAAGACAGACTTCAAAATACCTCCACAAGTATATTTTCAGATCATTTTCCAAGTTGTAAGGGACGTGGAATGTCATGGGTGAAAATTCCGTTCTGGGTAAAATTAAATTCCGAGTAATCCTCCTTTCTTTTGCATCCCTATTATGGTATCCATTCTGATGAAATACTTCTACTGAGTCATGCAGTCAGTAGGCATTTTAACCAGATACAGAATTTTTCTATTGAATAAAGCTTAGTCTCTGCAGCAAATGCAGTGAATGGTGCTGTGGTGCATTTTAAAAGGATATTTTTGCAAAGCACCTATTGATGCTAGACTGATGGGTGCATGGAGGGTCACCACAGAAAATAAACTCAGTGGCCAAATGGCAGAGTTATGGCAAGCTGCATCTTACAAGCTTTGAAAGGAATTTTGGCCAGAGTTCACAATTGTAGAATTTATTGCAACTCAGACAAAATGTACGGTAATTTTAGACAAATCTGGGTATTTTTGTACTGAACAGGCTATTTAGCATAAGTGTGTGCATCTTTTAGCAAAACAAATCATTCTCTTGTTTAAAAACAACAAAATGCTACATATGTTACAGAACTATACTTGCCATTCTTTATTTTAAAGTCATACACAAATGGCTTGTTCTGCTCTGATTAGCTTATTAGTTAATGTTGAATATGAAAGGCAGTTTTGGGGCATTGTCTGTCAACTTAGTGGAAATTAGGACAGTGAGTACCTTCAATAGTCTTTGTTCATTAAACCATATCTCTGCAGATGTTCAGTGTTTTAATATTTCTTTTGCTGTTCTGAAGCATTCTCATTTTTTTTCAGCTAATGAGAAACGTGTGACTTTGCATGCTATTCACAGAACCATTTATTAAAGATGCAAAAGAGCTCAGCTTGTTACTCAAAGACTGACACCTTTCCTCGGAATTTATTATACCCATAAGTGCTAATGCACATTTACAAGCCCTCTAAGAGTAAGATGAGTGAGTTAAACAATCTATAGAAATTTTTGCTCTCGGGAGAGCCCTGAGAGCATCTTCTTGCAAACCAAGAAATTATTGGTCCCATGGAGAATTCAACTGTAGCCAGCTGTGCTTTTTGTGTGAAGAAGGGTTCATATGTGGGTTCCTGCTGCCAGATTTTGGCTTTAATTATTATAGATGATGTTCACCAAAGTTAGTATGTCCTGTGTCTGCAGACAGCTAATTGAAAGGGCAGGTTTTGTTTCTTGGTTTAAACCTCTGATATTTTTGAGTCAGAACTAACTGAATGGCAAATTGGATGCTGTTTGTAAATGAAAAGCTTTGTCTTAGAAGAAAAATCAACAGCTAGTTCTGACTGACACTGTGCTCTCATCACCAGCAGAAATGCTGTATTTATTTAGAAAACAGAGCAAAGACAGTTGCATGTACTTGAAATGCAGTTTGGAGTAATGGGCCTGGCTGGGGATGACAAATGAGAGCTCTAATTGATTAGCCAGGGAAATGTTCTTTATCTGCTTCTCTTTTCTGAGCTTTCTGTTGAATTGATCAACAAGGTGCTACTGCTGCTCCTTAAACTAATTTCTTCTTCAAATCGTGCACATCATTAGTCAACAGGATGGAGGGAAAGGTGGTGAGGTAGTTGTTTGTGCTTCTAAATAGATATTCATTATGCATGTAACTCTATTTTGTTAGGATTCTCGATCTCCTTCTAACTCCAGGTTGGTTTTTTTTTTATTTTAGCAACTTCCAGTTTGGTTATAAATTTGCATAGGCATGAGTACCACTGTTCTTTCTGGATAATACAATCTGCAAATGTGTATGAAATTTGGAAGTCCATTTTCATCAGCCTAACCCATTCCGAACCAGTCTTATCTTGAAAGTACAAGTAATAACCACAAGAAAAGGAACAAAAACATAATACCACTGAAATATGTGGAATTGGCTGTTCATAAAAGGAAAGGTCATGCTTTATCTTGCTGCACACTATCATGTATTGTCTGTACTTGCATATAACAATGTATTGCAGTGAAAATTAAGATAACACCACAACGTGTAAAAATAGTTGGTAGTAATATAACTGGCTGCTGGTACAATATGCTCTTTGTGGAAACAAACATAAAATAGACATAGGTTGATAGTATGAAGAAAGGGGCAGTTGCAGTAGCTCAGTATATTAAAACTGATAGCATATCAGATATGGCAATTACACTAGTCATCAATCTTCAATAGTTTGTGAAGAATGCTGCTAAAATGCAGTGAGGCTTTATAAGATTTGTGATCACAGAGTGTAAAATATAACAGATGCTACAATATTTAGATGCCTGCTGGCATTTACTTTTACCCTACACAGCTCATTTCAGTTATATGAAAATTTTATGTGCTCTGTAACCTCACTGAAATAGGAACATATTTATAAAGCAACCACAATGGAACAGAGCATTTTCAATATATACACTACTTGATCTGTTTAATAAGATAAAAAAGAGCAAAAATTGCCAGTTAAATTAAATGACTATTAGTTTGTTATTAAATTACTATTAATGCAGCAGTCTTGATACATGTGGTGCCTTCTAATCTGGACTCTCTGCCAGAGATGTGTCACTCAGAACTGGTTGGAGAGTCAACGCAGCCATTGTTCAGCGCCTATTGGAGCCTTATGAGGGTGATCACTGCAAGTCAAAACTAATGAAATGAGACAGGAAAAGAAAGTTCTTGTAGCTTGCTATTCCTTTCAGCTGGGAAGCACAGTGGACAGCTTCCTTTGTGAAATGTGAATCTTATGTAAGAGCCACCCAGGTTGCTGCAGTCTCTTGCGAGACCGAATATTACTGGAGGAGTGTGAAATCAGGGCCTAGATATACTTGCTAATTAATACTGTCTCTTGGAAGGATGCCCAGAAGCACCTCTTGGTATCAAGCTGTGGAAGTCACCATGCTCCTGCTCTTGTAGACAACTGTGTTTCATTTCATCATGTCTCCATGTTATTTACCTTTTCCCAGCTTCCTTTGAGGTGACTGTACCAAAAACATTTAATAGCTGAGTGTGGCTGATGTAATTCTGGTAATCGCTAAACTTGTAGCACTAAAAAATAAATGCATTAAGGTCAAAGACATCCTCTCTAAACTCAAGAAGTGCTCCCAAGGCTTGACCTTGTAGATGTCTGACACAGTGCTTGAGCAGGAGGAAGAACTCACTCAACCCAGACTTCCAAAGGAACACCAAGACTTGCAAAAGCATTTGAACTGGCAGTTTGTCCATATGGCGTTTGGCTGGGTTCCTTTGCAGTTTTCAGTTTCATGAACTGGTCCCATGTGGTAACCTGGCAAGTCTACAAGTGTTAGGACTGTAGGAAACCAAGAGACTCTGGCTGTTTGTCAGGGAGGGATTATACACAGCCCTGGTTAAAAATAAAAAAAGTGCCCTAACTCTTGGGTAGCAGGAAATTGCTCCTTTTTATCAGTAATATTTTGATATTGTCGAGAGAAATCTGGCTCTTTCTGAGAGTAGTGTCTGAAATTTTTCTTCATCCAAAAATTTGACCCTTCACCAGCATTGCTTACGACATTTAGACAATTTCTACTTTATCTTTTTCAGCTGCTTACTGTTTATGGTTCCTGTTCACAAATCAGATCCTTTATCACACTTGAAACCAAAATATTCTTTCTTCCTCTACTAGCCCATAAAATGTAATATAGCAGAAAGAGTGTCGCTTCGGATGAGTCACCTGGAAACAAGATACACTTGGGCCATGGAGGATATTTCTCCTGTGGGCTCAAGTTCTCTGAGCTTTATAGGGCCACATCAGAGACTCTTCCCTCCTGCACAAGTGTGAGGTACTTCACTGCAGCTTGACAATACACAGGGTAACCAAGTTTCACAACTGCTATTTGTTCAAGCTGCATGTTCTGTGAATCAAAGCAATATCTTGGATTGACGTTGCAAAGGTGGTTGAAAGCAATTTTGTGGTCAAACTTACTATCTGTCTCACCTGCTCTACACATGCAAACAGCATAAGCATTTAGTCATAACTATATCTGCTAAATCATAACTATATCTGCTAAATCTAAGGTCTGGCTTTCCTGCTGCAAAGAAAACTGCTGTTTTCTAGACTCAAAAACCATGTTAGGAAGTTAGCAAGCACTATAATTCTATTTTGTGCTTCTGCAAACTCAAACAAATCATGTTCAGATGAAGGTCACAAAGTACATCAATTTCCCTTTGAGATGACTGAAGTTGGTTCTCTACATTCAGACAATATTGGGCAGTATATTCATTATAGTAATTCTGAAATGTAATCTAAGCTTATTTGAAAGTACAGGTGTTTAACAGTTGTTTGTGGTTAAAATATCTTTTTATCAGACTTAGCACGGAAATTTGTGAAGTCTTTGATGTAAGTGAACATGCAGTGTCGATAACCAAACCAACTCAGAGAACTCTCATCTGTACTATTCTTTCCTAAATTAAAAGTATTCTCAAGTTATATGAAATACATGAAAATGTGGGGGGTTTTAATAGCCAGAGAATCAAAGTCAATATATGAATTCAAGCCATCTCACCCAGCTTATGAAAAACACAATTATGCACAGAGATATAACATAGGTGAGGGCTGTCAAATGCCACTCATTCATCTCTGGTGACTGCAGTGTATGTGATGGCCATGGTACATCTGGACAGAGTGGGAACAGACCTGCCTGTGGGTTCTGAAGGCCTTTGTGGCTTCAGGCTTTGGAATGTCATCTCTGCCTGTCCCGTGGCTGCCACCCCCAGTGCTTCATCCAAGCAGTGATTTGCCCAGGTGGCACTGGCAGCAGCAGATGGCATGGCAGGTGGTGGTCAGAGAAGTTGGAGAAGCATTTTGATATTCTTCCCAGGTGCCCCAGTTCCTTCACCAGAACTTTGTCCAGTAAAGGTGAAGGAGAGCTTGATCCTTGCCCTCCAAACTATCCCAGCCCCAGGGGAATTCTCCCTGCCAGGAAGCAAGTGATGTGCCTGTCATCCTGACTCCTCTCTCCTGCCTGCTCAAAGTACAATCACATGCAACTCACTCAACCCATCAGCTTCCTTACTACAGCTAACTATGACTAGTTGTCTGTCCTAGTAGCTAATGGTAGTTGTTGTATGGATGACTGGCTATGATTTGTGAGTCTCACTGCTACCTACTTATAGGATCCCTCAGTCTGATGAGTGACATATCTGCCTCTCTAGTCTTCAGGCTTCTTTCATTTCCCCAGTCCAGCCCCGAAGTTTCAGGATCTCTCTCAGTTTAGCCATTTCCCAACCTCTGCAAGCCTCTGGCTTGGGAGCTGTGCTCCAGGACAGGTAGATCTGTCGGGGAGCTAATGCAGTATGTCACGCTCCGATTCTAGATCTGCCAGTCTGGCCCCCTGAGCATCTTTCCACTGACTTCGGTGGATTTCATAGGATGCCTTTATTCAGATAATATGCTCGAGTAAATCTATTTCTCAGAGGTCACGTCCCAGGAGGCACAGTTTGCCCTGCTTCGCATTCCATGACAAATCCATTCTGAATCCTTTTATTATTAATAATAGACAGCAAATTCTGATCTCAGGGTTCCTGAGGTAGAGCCAGTGATATCTGTGTAATTTAAATCAAACCTGCTCTCGCAGGTCTAAGTGAGTTCTAAAGATTGTATCAATGCAATTTCCCTGTGCAGCTGGGCAAGGCAGCAAGTAATTAGAGATAAGAGCCAAGAACCTTAGCAGTGCAAGAGGTGTAACTAACCTTTGCTAATGAAGGATATCATGCAAATAGCATTTGATATTTGTGTGTATCTGATGCCACAACTGAACCAGGTATAGTTGCTCAGTGCTTACTTATGGCTTCTGTGACGGTATAGGCATTTCTTACTGAAAATGTGATCGCAACAAGCGTTGCACGGATTCAAGGGAAAAAAAGACTCTGCCTGCTGAATAACAACAAACCTGCCCTCTCTTTAATTAGCTGAATCCTTTCCACTAAGAAAAGTCCTAAAATAATATCCACTTTCTCTGCAAAGAGTGGCAGAAGAGAGACTCTTGCTCTTTGTATAAGTTTCATATGAGGCTGTGCATGCCACAGAAATGCAAGCCAATTGATACTGGAAGTTATTTTCTGAAGTCAATTTTATCCCCAAGTCCTTGAGAATAAGTACGACCCCCTGTGTTTGCCATTGCTCAAAACCAGCTCTCTGCTGCAACGATTGCAGTAATTTGAATACTTCAAAATCTGCATCAATTTCTTGTAGTCCTTTTTAAAGCTTTTCAAAGAGGGCAAAAGGGCTAATGCTCGTCTGCCTCAAGAGGTTTTGCTACTAGGAGGGAAGGTAACTGTTGGTAAGGCTGGGCTGTGTTAGCACCGAGGATTTTGATAAGATTGTTCATTGTACCCCTGTGAGTCCAAAGGTCTTTGTAAGAGCATCGTGAACTCTCATGACACTGTGGCTGTGGATGTGATATGCTTGAGTTAATGTGTACTGAAGTGCAGGTACCCAGAGTGTATTTCACACGTAGT
This sequence comes from Myiotriccus ornatus, assembly GCA_036023395.1. Classification (NCBI taxonomy): domain Eukaryota; kingdom Metazoa; phylum Chordata; class Aves; order Passeriformes; family Tyrannidae; genus Myiotriccus; species Myiotriccus ornatus. The sequence continues at coordinate 5,481,666 of JAYRBT010000181.1, forward strand.
CAAAGTGATGGTTTGAATTATCAGCAGGCTCTGAAGCATTCCCCAGGATCATATCATCCAGTGTTTATTGGTAGAATGGTATTATGCTAGGCCAAGGAGAATGGCTAAATAGCTGACAAGCTGCTAGCTACTTTGTTTGAGTGTTTCATAGAAGTAATTCAGAGTAATTCAGGTTGGAAAGCACCTCAGGAGATCTCGAGTTCAAACAACTGCTCAAAGTGGGATCAGCTCTGGGCTCAGACCAGTCTGCTCAGGGCTTGATCCAACTGTTGACCAAGACCCCGAGGTCATTTTCTGCAGTGGTGGTGCCCAGCCAGTATTGTTTCTGGGGATTATTTGTGCTTGTATTTGTTGAATTTCATAAGGTTCCTTGGCATAGTCATCCAGTTTATCTTAGTCCTGAATGGTGGCACTACTGTGTATGCTCTGAATTTTTCTTGTCGTTTTTATAAGCATCTTTTAATTTACCTACTTCCCTTTTACTTTGCCGATTCTCCAGATGAAATCAATTCATTACTGTCAGAATTTTTCATTTTATCCCATAGTTACGGGTTGTGGCTTGAAATGTGGGCATCAGATGAAGTTCTGGGGTGCTGGGTCTACAGGAGCAGCAGACTCAGGCAGACCCTCAAACTGACCTTGTGTGGCAGGATAGCTCTGTCTACAAATGTGTTCCTTGCACATTTCTTAGCTTTCCTGACTGCTGTCAAAAACTAAGCTTCAATTTAGGCCCTCCAAAATAAAGAGACGCGAATTAATGAAAAGTAGCTAATGAGAAATGCCATTTCTAATAAATGTTATCAGAGAGGTTTAGTTTGATTTATTTTCTGATTTTTATTGGAAAATTCATATAATCAAAGAAGACTGGTTAAATTCACTCTGCCTTTTTGTGTATCATCAGTGGAATTGTTAATAGAGATCCACCCACTGAATCATTAACTCTGTGTGTGGAGACTTATATCCCTCAATCCCCCCACACAGCTGCCACCACAGCAGGGCTGTAGGCAGGGCAGTTTGTCAGCAACAAGAAATGGAAAGTCAGAAGATCGCACTCTGACTTTTTGACTTTCTCATCCATGTAATATCTCATCCAAGTAATATCAGCAGGCTGAAGAATCCAATCAGATTTAATTGCGTTGCTTGATGTTATTAAGCCCTTCCAGTGCCCTTAAAATGTCTGGACATTTTTCCTCAGTATTTCAATTGCAAAACATATTTTGTTGGAATTTGAGGATGTTTATCTATATATTCCTGTTGTCATATAAGGACCTAGAATGCCTTCAACATTTGAATTTATGACAGTCCAGCCAGCAGTAAATTATTAAAATAAAAGCTTCCCTCAGCCCCTCTTTTGGCTTGGGGCTGCATCAGTGTACTATGTCTCCTGGCCTTTTGTGGTCAAGAAGCACAATCCAACAAGGAGAAAAAGAGGCCAAGTAAACTATGAATTTGTTGTGAATTATTTAATCTTGCATTATGAATCTATTATTTTTTCCTCCACCCTAATAGACCTAAGCAGCTCTGGAAGCTGCACTCTCACACGCTACACAAGTACTATTTCAGTAGCAGACTTGTTTGCTGCTGAGAAAATAGTTGTTAAGAAATCATATAACAACCACTGCTGATCCCTAAAGGGGATTGCTTCTCCCACTAGCTATTATCTAAATTGGATGTTTTCTGGAAAGATGAGCTGAATAAATAAAATAACACCAGCAAGACTGGAGTACTAAGGACTCAAAGATTCAGACTCCTCCATTTTAATGTTAGTGTAACTCCACTGAACTCAGTGAGTTATTCTGGCTTTAAACCTAAGCCCTGGGGCCCAAAACGCTGCAGGGAATGAAGCTGTCTGCTCCCATTTGAACAAGGGGAAGGCCACAGCATGACTTTATTTACATAAACTGGCTACCAGATGGAGAGAAACCCTGGGGAAAGGCAGGCACTCCCTGCCCCCATCCCTCCTGAAATGTAGGACATGGGAGAAGGGTCCACTTGACAAAAGTGTCTACACAAAAGGATGTCATTGTCAGGTGCACATCAGTCTCTTCTCCCATGTAACAAGTGACAGGACGAGAGGAAATGGCCTCAAATTGCTCCAGGGGAAGCTTGTATCAGATATTATGAAAAAGTTTTCTCCTGGAAAGGGTTGACAAGCATTGGAACAGGCTGCCCAGGGAAGTGGTGGGATCACCATCCCTGGAAGTGTTCAGAAAACTTGTGGTTATGGCACTTAAGGAGACGGTTTAGTGGTGAACATGGTGGTGGTGGTGGGTTTGACAGTTGGACCTGATGATCTCAAAGGCCTTTTCCAACCTGAACGATTCTGTGATTCTACTCTGAAGTTTGCAGAGCTACAGTTCTGATGCTTCCTCCTCACAGCTTGAAGGCTCTGAGTTTGGGTCTGGGGTAACACATGGCTCTTGCAGCTCCCTGGCCACCTTTCCCTTGCTCTTGCTCCTGCAAGAGCTTTGGCAGAGGTCAGCAGAGAATTTGATATCTGATACAAATGGGACTGTTTACTGAATTCTAATTCCAAAGTGTTAGCGGTTCTATTTCTATTTGGTTTTCTTCCCATCAACTCATCTGTCTCGGATCTCTGTTTCTGGAAAGAGGCAGAGTGAAGAATTTAGTCTAATACACCATTTAAATTCCATAAACAAGACAAAAATCTAGTAGCAGACCCGAGAATATATATTGCAGCAATAAAACTTCCCTGAAAGAATTGCAGCAGCAGCTAGAGAATGCTAATAAAGGTTTCTTTGCCTGTGAAGTAACATTCACAGGCCTAGGCTGGCTTGATTTTCATTTAATAAAAACACTACATTAGTATAATCATGATTATATTGTGAAGAGGAAACACTCTGGAAACTTTTTGATTCTCTTCATTAATTGCTTCCCTCTCCAGCAGTACCACTGCACTGAAGAGATAAAAAGAGGGGAGTGAGACTGAGTTTCATTTTTAAAGAACAAAGTGCATTTTTAATTGGGTTTAATATGTAAGCTTGCAGGTAAAAGATGGGCTAAAAATATTTATGAATAAAACAAAAGAATTGCAGACGTCTGCCTTCTGATCAGGCCTGTTCCAAACCACACACAGACCACCTTCAAGTTGCAACTAACAGTCTGAGATGCTCAGAGAAGTGACTTGAGACGGGCAGTGCTATCTAGTCTGCGTATCTTAGCCAGGTTTTCAGCTGGCATTTAACTTCCAGAGACAGGATACAAAAATTGCTTTCAAACCCCAGATTTTTTATCTCTGTGAGTTCAGAATGTATGGTATAGGTTTGTTTCGAGTAATGTCAGCTCCTGCCTGGGGCTCCAGAGGTCACAAAGGCTCGGTTCTGGGGCTAAAGCCAGCTGCAAATACAGGGATAGCTGGAATTTTAGTCTTACTTTTCAGCTACACAGTGAAGCAAGTCGTAGGAAAGATCAAGTAGAAGCTGGAGAGCCAGCTCTGAAAGTAAAACATATAGAAAAAAAAAGAAAATGGCTCTCCAGTTAAGGGGATGAGGATCTGGATGTGCACGATTCACTGAGTTGGCTGGTGGAGGAGGGAGGGCTGCACAGACAGACAGAACATTTACTGTTACCATTTTAATCCACTGTTGGAATTCATGGTGACGATGTAAATAACTGAGTCTTGTGTTCCAATTCGTCAATCTTATTCAGAAACAGAAGATATGAAAAAAAAGGTGTTAAAAGTATAACAAATATGAGGAAGTTAATGTTCACTTCAGTTAGAGCATCTGAGCCTGATATTGATGCTACGTGTCTTGCTCCAATTAAAGTCAATAGCAAGAGCCTACCAAAATGATTCATCTTCTCTGTTTTATATTTCAAGTTGTTGATGTATATAGTTAATTGTGGTAAGTTAACAGAGAGAAACAAGCTAATCCATGTGAGAAGATTGCTTGCTTTTGGTTCCCTGTTTGCCTGCCTACTGGCAGTTTCATACTTAACCTCCTGCTTCATTTTTTACCTCTCTCTTGCCAGCAATTATATTTCATTGGTGACTGTTGTAGCATAGAGTTGGAGGTGAGGGCTGCTGCTTTATCTGAGAAGCAATATTTCATACTGTATATCACTTTTCAATGTATAGAATCTGGAAAACCTGTAATTTCTCATTTAATTTCCAGCAAAATTTACTATGCTGGAGGAATAATGCTGTCAGCTTCTGCTGAGAATGGTATGTGGTATGTTTTGTATCTAAAGGCTTACCTTGCTTCTGTGTCCTCTCTCACGTAAAGTAAACACAGATTACATTTCCAAACCAACTATGTAGCTCTTGGTCACTTCATTTTGTAGCTCTGCCAAGGTAGAAATCACTTATTGTTTTCCAGAAAGAAAATGTAAGCACTGAGCAGCAATAGCAGGTATCCATGCAAAGCCACAGTTTTGAGGTTTTTCAAGTCACTGAATCATAACACCAAAATTAATGCCTGCAAAAATATTCTCATTTTGTCTCTTTGGCAGCAAACTTGAAACTACCAGGTGCTACAGATCATAGTAGCTGGTGTGTTACATGGTATGGACACCATATAATACATATCTATGCCATAAAGTGGTGTTGCTCAATTTATTGGCTGTGTTAAACTGGAATGCTTCAAAGTGGGAAGATCTTTACAATTAAGGAGTAAAAGTTGTGAAATGAGGGGTTGAAAAGATTATCTGAGTTTCAAGATTGCTCTGGGCTTGTTTGAACAGCTGATAGATGCAACAGTGATGAAACCTTGGCTGACCTGAAGATCTGCCAACAAAAAGTCCTTTGTGAATGAAAAATGTGAAATGACACCTCAAAACTTTTCTAACTAAACAATATGTGTATATATGTTTGTACATACACAACATACTGTGTTTATAACACGGTGATCAACACCTCTGTTTAGCTCCTCTTATGCACTGCTTAGAGACAAGCAATGTCTCTAAACATTAAAAATCCTGCTATTGAATGCAATTTTTAGATCCCATCTCTGAAAACTGAAAAACTGGCCAAGATACAAAGACTAGATAACACTGTTCACTGGCACTAGAAGTCCATTTTATTTAGAACAGGTTTTTGTTGCCCTTGTCTTCCTCCCTCCAGCAACTGGAAGCTCACTTGAAAATCTGTAATTGTTTTGGCCTAAGCCAGGTTTTGGGGAAAGCGCCAGACTTGGGACCCTGCTCAAAACTAGGCAATTCAGCAAACTGCTGAATTATGTATGTATTTGTGGTAATCAGATATTTATCCACAAACTCCGTTGCTGAAAGCTGAACATCTCAGAATCCAGTCTGCAAGGTGGGATGTTATGTGAAGCCTTGTGCACAGATCAGCAGGCAGTGGCTGTTAAACACTGTTCACATCCTTGAATTCTGGCACCCCACTCTCTCCTGAAGGCAGAGGTGTCCATGTTTCTTTGGTGCCTGGTAGCTGACACGTTTCAGTGTATTTTGTGATGTTTTCCAGTCCTTGGAAGCGCATCCCTTGCTGCAGAATGTGTCCTTGTCAGCCTGAGCGATCCAAGCCTCCAGGGTTTTGCTCACTCCCCATCCTGTTCAAGGGAACATTGCAGATAAGAGCAGGACTGAGGTCTGGGGATGTGCCATAATGGTCATCTTTCAGGAGAAAATTCACTTGCCATAAAATTAAAACATCCCAGCTGAAAATGTAGCAGAGATTTCTCCCAATCCGTTCTTCCTGTTGCACTGGCAGCACTTACAGGAAGCAGCTTCCTTGGCTTCTTGGCATCGTTGGAGCCTATCAGGCAAATTTCTCTAACTGGGCCACTGGGGACTAACATATTCCCTGACCCGGGAGTATTTTGGGAAGCCTCACATTTCTGGTTCACTGCTGTGGTTTCAGAGAAATTAAGGGCTCTGAAAACCTTTGGAAACCCTGAAACAGAGGGAGGTTTTGATTGGTGCAACATGAAATTTCTGAATTTTATTTTCTTGCATAAATATTTTTCAAATATATATGGGAAGAAATACTTAACATTTCCATTCGAAGTCTCTAAAGCTATCTTTAGTGTATACTGAAATTGTTCCTCTATATGTTTTATATAAACTTTATATAACTTTGTATCATTAGACCTTTGACACTGACAACTGAAGTTGTGCAAACCTGGATAGGAGAAGTTGTATATGTATAAAAAATAGATCTGTCTTTCTGTGTCCTGGTCACTTCTGAAAAAGGAAGACTGTCAGTATGTTAAGGCTCTCAAAACTGAGAGTATCTTAAATAAATTTGTCTTAAGTTTCACCTTCATCAAATTAATGCTACCTCTCTTCTGGGTCAATTATTGTGTGCAGATGAGTATGAACCCAATCTTCAGAACATTTTCATGAAAAGACAACAAATCTTTAAAGTCACCTCTTGCCTAGTGCTCTGTTTTAGGAATACCATGGATCCCACTATAAAAACTGTCCATTGAACTGTTATTGGTTCTATAATGTCTGTGGCGTGACCGGCTAACCTTTAGCTGTTTGAAAATCATGTGACAATGTCTCAGCATTTTGGTAGTTCTCACAGTCTCCTTTGGTGGGATTTCTGTGCCAGGAGGAAGGGAAACCCACTAAGGCTTCCCCATATCCTTGTATTATCCTTTTCGCAGTAAGTGTGGGCCAGAAACCTGTATGGAGGAAGATACATGGTGCCTCTCACTCCTCTTCCTCATACAAAATGAGTTGCTGCTTCTTCTTTGTCAGGCCAGGGAGTCTCTGGAGGTATTGTCAGGGCAGAGACATTTCTCAGGCTTTGCCAAAGTTGGAGTACTATGTTTTCTCCAAATCCCTTGGATGCTTATTCACGTACTGCCTTTCTGCTCGTGCTGCTGTTATTTGTATAGAAACGTGTGAATGTTGTACTGGGGCATCCACAGTACTCGTATGACCACCCAGGACTCTGTGAGCACTCTCCCAAATCTGTTATATAACATGTATGTTATATAGCATATTGGCAAATCCCAAGTTAGTGACCCCAAGAAGCTCCAAAATTAGAGTTCAGCTTCCTTCTCCCAGACGTGTTTCAGTAACCATTGCTGTCAGCGAGGCATGAAACTCTGGTCTGCTTTGCTCACAAAACATCAAGACACACAACAGCAAAAGTCACACCAGGTAGCCAGACTGTTACAGACACCCTGGTCCCCATGTCTGCCCTGTGGGACCACTGGTCCCTCTTCAGCCCTCACAGAAGCATAAGGCAATTTAAAATAGATTTTCTTATAGGGATGAGCTAAGTTTGTAATAACCACAGCTTTGCTCTGGTGTGTCAGCAGTTGTGGTGATTTTAATACTGTCCCCTTCACTTGCCTGTTAAGCTGGTGTAAGGTAGCCTTGATTACTGCAAGAAATGTCCTTTTGCCTGCTGGTGCAATTAGAACCAAGATTCATTGCTGGGTAAATCTGGCCTTTTCTATCAGTGCCTGTGATTTGTACTTGTCATGGATTCCACTCTTTGTGATGTCCTGGTCCCATGAAAAGGCACAGCCTGTAGCATTTAGAGAAACAAATTGGAATTTGTGTTTCCTGTATGTGAAAAAACCACAGAATAATCCAGCTATTGCTTTTTCTGTGCAGGGGATGGGGAAATGGCCATACAAACTGCAAGTCTTAACTCTCAGAAGTTTCCTTTTTGCACATGTGCAGTATGAAGGAACAGAGCCTAGCTGGGGCATTCCCTGCCTCATTTTGCCCTTCCCAGTTCTTGTCCTGGAAATTTTCAGACACTGTGGCAGCAAATACATTGAGAGCAATTCAGTAGATGGATGGTAAGGCAGTAACCAAATTGCTGCAGTAACATGTATGCTATTTTCAAAGCACTCTGAATCGTCTATTAGAGGTAAAATTGGATTAGAGAGAGCAATTAAAATGGCAAACCTGTAAGGAAGAGCCGTATATTGTTGTTTTAAAACTTGAATTGGCCACTTGAACAGTGTGTGTCGGCCACATCTCACACCCTTTATCGAGCCGAGAGGAATTTTAAAATATTTCATTAGCATTAAACCTGATAGATTCTTTCCATTAAGCAAGGTGAAGCAAGTATAATGCAGCATAGCCCGTAGCATTATAGTGGTGTGAATGCTAAAATATATAAGATGCTTCAGCTGGGGGCCCATTGTGCCCAGTATTCATATTTTGGAAAGGTTTGGAATCTTCTCATTAAAGATAATTAGAGTTGCCAGGTGTCCAGCAGCTTATGAAATGAAGGACTGAGTCCAAATTATTTAGGTATACCTTCTAAATAGATTTCTGTTGTCCTTTACAACATATTTCCAGTAAATAAACTAATACTGGTTAACCAGACCTCTGATACTACGAAACATATATTTAAATAAACTAAGATGTTTGGAATAATATATTAAAAGTGACTGTATTTACTATGAATATATTCCAATTTATATAGGGTAGAGTTAAGATCTTTTTAAGTTTACTGGATGAAAACAACTTTTATCTCACTATTAATGGCTCTTAAACATAAATCCATCTGAGCATTTAATCTAAATTAGCTGTCATTGGAGGTGATTACATGGCTTAATTTTTTTTTCTTTCAACTGGACCATGGATTTCCCAGCAGCTTAGTTTGCTGATGGTTGATTTGTGGCGATACAGATCATATACAAGCTGGCTTGTTGTTTTTAATGAACTGGATGTGTTGTATAATGGAATTGCTAGGTTTGTGTTAAATTGCAGCATTGGGACTCATTATTGTGAGATGTTATCTGCTTTGAACTGGCTTATTTTATCACAAAGAAAGGAATTGAATTTGCTTAAGATGGCAAATGCAGCAATGGATGGGTTGGTTGGTGAGTGTTTTGGGGCACCCTGTTGAGCTGATATGTGCTTTATCTGATCTAATTCAAGCTCTGCCCAAAAGATGCATACACCCACACATATGTTGGAGTCCATATAAAAAAAGCCTAAAGCAAACAACAAGCCCAATGTATTGCTGAATGCTTAAATGCTGCTCTTTAGCCATTGGGTTTTGACCATTTCAGCTGTAAATTCATGGGATCTTTTCCTTAGGGGTGTTTTTGTTCCAATTTTCTGTAACGTGCAGAAGCTAATGATGCATTTCTTCCTGCACATATTTAGCTTTTGCATGCAAATATTTCAGCACATGCACAGAGGCAGTTTTCAGGCATTGAAGTTTAAGTGTGTGTAGGATAAACTGTGTAAGAGCCAAAAATTATGTTTCCTTTGACAATTGCAGGTTTGGAAGATGAAGCCTCTGTGTGCCATTCTTGGCATTTCTTTTCCTTTGCAAAAGGTGTTGAGCTTTCAGCCTAATGTAATGATGATATATGGGAAAATTAAATAATTTTGTTTACTGAAGCAATTTTAGCTACGCTGCGCAACAATATATAAAAACACTGATTTGCATTGACAGAAACCATAGACACATGGTAAACACTTCTACTTGAACAGTTTAAATCAGTGAAAAAGGGGTTGAATTCACAGGTGATTTTAAGAAAATCATGAAGGAATGCAAATTGGTTATAAACTGATGTGGCACATGCTTTCATTTGGCTTCTGCTTAACTGCCTGCTACGGCAGTGCCAGCTTCTATAGCTGTGTTGGGCACATGATATGTTAACATCCAACAAACGTTAAATATGAACAAATTCTGCAGTGATCCAAATTAGTAAGAAAGTGTTTGCCACCACTCCCAGCCTCTAACAGAGCCTAAAGCAGAGGAAGGGGTGGTACCTGAAGAGTAGAAAAGTGTTCAGCAAAGCAGAGGAAACAGACTTTCCCCACCAGCACAGCATCCCACCTCCACTGGCACCAGCTTCCACCAAGGGTTGCTCAGGTGTGGAGTGCATTGCTCTGATGCTTCCCACAGGCAAGTTCACACTGTTAAGGACAGGACCTTGGGGTCCTTTGGAAGCCAGAGAAGCACTGAGAAAGTGTCGGCACCTGAGAAGCCCAGAGCCAGCAGCACCCGTGGGCCAGGAGCAGAGCCTGCCCTGCTTCTCACCCTGGCTTTGGCCTCTGAGCCACAAGGCAGAAAAATGACCCCAGGGAAGTCCTGGGGGTTTTGCTGTGCTGCAAAGGCAGCTGTTCCCAGAGCTCTCGTGTGAGTAGGAATCCAGCCAACTGACCACAGCCTTCCCAGTGAAGGGAACTTTGGCACTTCCACGTTCATTTCTGGACATCAGAGCCAGTTTGTCCCCCGGTCCTTCATCACATGGGGTGGGACACAAGCACTTTGCAGTGATGCCTGCACTGTGTAAGGCCTGATGGTGTTCCATGGCCACTCGGTGCTGTGCATACACATCTATCCTGAGCACATGCCCCGGCTTCTGGGAGCACTGCCATGCAAATTCCATTTTCTGTGTAGAGGTGTTTGAATCACTGCAGTTATGGTCAGAGTTTAATGATAAATGAAGGGGTTTTTGATAGCTGTGGGGACTCAGATGTAAAATATCACATTAAAAGTTGTTCTTTGCAATGCAGCAGAACTACCCTCCCTCCAAAAGAAAGCCAATGAGCAACCAATAAATATTTTGCTTTCAGAGTGGGCTTAGTAACTCATTTTAAGTGATTCTTCTAAACTCTCTATGATCTAGTATCACATGCTGTAGAGGTGGAAGAAATGATAGCTATTTGTACTTTGCATTAATGTTTAGGGTGGATTGTAATGACAAAGTAGATATTGAACTCTGCAGTTAATTTGCTTCTGTTGAAATAACCTTTAAATTATTCTTCCCTTAAACAGATGTTTTTCTGCATACTGATGAGTGCTCTGTCCCACTTCTACCCAGTATGCTGCATTATGTCCTTTCTTTCTTCATCTTGGCCATCATTATTTAGTAGATGGGAGAGTATATACCATAGAACATGGATTTTTCTCTCATTTTGCTTTTCTGGCTTTAGAAAGTTCCATTTTTTTTTTTTTGCATGACCTTGGTTCTGGAGCCCTTGATTTACATCACATTAACAACTTTATGGAGTCACTTTATAGTTTGCTCTATTGCAGAAAAACAGAACAGTTTTACGGATAGAATTTACTGTTCATTTTTTCCCAATTGTTTTTGGCATATGCTCATGTTTTGGCTTTTACATCACTGTTGCTAGTAATTACCTTGCTACCATTATTTGTCTTTAATAGAGGATAAATGAATGTGTGGTATTTTTCTTTAGTAGAGCCTGAGTATATTGGAGATATCTCTTATGATGGGGAGAATACTTCAGGCATGATTAATGGCATCATCATTGTAACATAATTTAGTTAGAAGGACTTATACAACTGATAAAGTGTCATGCACTTCCACTAAACTGCAATCTAAGTGAACTGTATTTCAGGTTTTTATATCCTCATTTCTGTCTTCTGTAAAGATATTACTGTAAGATTCATACAAGCATCTTTATAGTCTCACGCTGTAAGCAGTGAAAGTTCAATCAGTTCTTCTTGCAGGAAACATAGTTTCTATAAAAAATGAGTAATTATAATTCTGAAAAAGGCATAAATTAGTTCACTGGATACATTCCTTGCAGTCTGAAGTTGTAACTAGATGAGGTCTTTTACAGAATAAAGAGAAATTTAGTTTAAAATAAAGAAATTGGTCCTTGAAAAATGAGAGAGAAATTAGTTATTTACAGCAGACAGTGCCTACAAAAACTTGCATTGTAAGAACTCCATGGACCACTCATATATAAATTAATCTGAGTAAATCAATATATAAGTCAGAGACTAATAAAGAACCTCTTCTTAGGACTTAAAAACATCTCTGTCTTCATCTGCTTAATCCAGCTCCTTGGGCCAGTTGAAATACTGCATTTTAATTTCACCTCTGTGTGTTTTCATATGAAATTATCAAATTTTTATGAAATCTTTTCAAAACCTATTCACACATAAAGAAGGTTTTTCTTGGTTTTCACTGATCACTATTTTTTTTCTCTGGTGGAGCACTTTGTTTAGCTAAACTTCTCATTTGAGCCTTGCATTTTGAAAGGGTTTTGTGTATTTGATTTCATCTTTTTTTGTTGATTAAACCTACATAGCTTTGGAGCTCAGGCTTTCAGCAGCTTGAATATGTCTCTGCTGACCATTCCCAGCAGGTGAACACGCTGTCACTGAGCCCTGCTGTGCACAGTGGCATCATCTCTTCACCAACAAAGGGAATCAAACTCCACACTGGAGTCCGTTTCCAGCTCTCAGATGAGCCCAGCATTGCTTTTCTCCATCTCCATCAGCTGGCACTTCTTATTTTCTTATCACCCCATCCTCTGTTTTGTCTAATTTAGATTATTTCCCCTTTGATGTTATCAGGCTGCTGCTGTGCCCTGCCTGGCATAGAATCTGCTTGTTAGAAGTAAAATCATGCATCTTTTCAAGCAGCTCTGTAATCCTAAAATTACAAAGCACACATCCCAGTCAGAGCAGTGGATCACTTTTTGGGAGTCATGAATACAATTTCCAGTTCTTCACTGAGCTGGATATCTGCATTAGTCTTCCCTTTCCTTGTCTGTTCATGGTCTGCTGTATCAGACTCTGACATTCCAGATGGAGTTATTTTGCCCCGTGTGCAGCGTGGTGGGGCCTCAGTCTTTGTGACAGCCTTTATGGGCAGCAAAAATAGAATAATAAATAGAGTCTCCACTAAATTATTGATTCTCATTACAGATTCTCATCTGGGCACTCCAAGCAGGGTGCCTGTCCAGATATATTTACTGTGCATATTAATTAGGGAAGGATGAACAAAACCGAAATGCATCACTTCTGGGTTTTTTATCTTAACTTTTATCTGGTTTGGTTCAGCTGCATAAACTGACAGCTGCCCTATTTCTCTGTTCTGACCTCTAAACGGGAGGCTCCTGTTACAAACATCTGGCTCTGCACTTCAGCCCAGCAGAGCTGCAGAGGGAGAAATAGTGATGCTTCACCTGCTTTTGCTGCTGCTTGTACACCTTGGGCAGTTTCCCTGGCTTTGTGCCGAGTCCTTCTACTCTTTTATTTCCTGCATTACCAAAGTGCAGAACAGAGAAGCAGCTGGTTGGTAAGTACTTAGCTCTGACTTAACACACTGATTCACAGAAGCAGTGCTGTGTAGACCCAAATACTCGTGTAGCATATTCTCTGACTGTTTTTGTACAGAAGCAGCTCTGTAAAAGCTATGGTTCATACTATTCAAGCTATGGTTCATACTATTTCACCAGCCTTCTACTGAAAAATTGAATGGGCTTAAAATTAAGATCCCCTTACATAATGGAAATCATAATGAAGGGTACGGTTCATAAATTTCAATTGTTAAATTGTCTCAGTGGGAAAGGTGACTTGACATTCCCATATTTTAAGGATTTAAAATCCACATTCAACAATAATGGTAAGGAGTTTAATTATCAGCTTATATTAAGACTTGAATATGAGAGACATTTCAACTGTTCTCCATGTGAGCCATAAGCTTTTGACTGAAGATTTTTCTTACCTCCCAAGACTCAGATTCTGAAGGTATTTTTATTGGGTTTGTAAAAATTACATCTTATGGATGAATTTAGCCTAAAAAATAATGTAAAAAAGAAGAAGAGAAACCCAGTTAAATATTCCTTTTAATGTTCGCATTTACACAAAACCATTTCCAGGACCACAATACATGTAAGGCCTTTTGAGAGTACTTAAGGAGGCTATTTGGCTAACAAACAGTGCTAAGAGAAGGGGAACTTGTGCCTTTCCACTCCAACATTTTGTGGTGCTTCAGAGCTCAGTGTGTTAAGGATGGAAACATCCATAATGGAGCAAATGTTGCACTTTCCTGTTACTCAACACAAGGCTGTTGTAGTTTGTATTTATCTGTGCTGTCTAGGTTTGAAAGTCCTGCTACGGTTAAAAAAAAATCCCTGCATGGCTCCCCCACTTTGGGGGATGGAATCTGTGGGTTTCCCTGGGTTTGGAAAGCACTGATCACTTCGGGGGTGCTATTGTAATATAAATAAATAGCAATGACAATAATAATAGTGTAACGTTGCAGAAAGTGATATTGTGTTTGTAACCACTGCTGAAACAGAGGTAGTGAATGATGACCATGTTTAGCCAGACTGCTGATGCAGGAATACAGAAACTGGAAAGATATCAACCAGACTGATTTAAGACTTGGAGAGAATACAGAGCTGCTAGATTGATAGCACAGAAAGGAATCTTTTGGTTGAGGTCCATGGCCTGCATCAGAGCTTTTGGGATTGATAGCACGCAGCACTATCAATCTCACAGCAGCAAATGGGATGACTATTCTCCATGAAGAATGGGCCATATTAAATACCCTGACATCCACTAGATTGAGAACTGCAGAATGAGTAAGGAAGAGTACACGTTTGTAGAGATAATACAGTGCTGATTCTTTGTGCAGTTTATTTTGCTGCAGAAAACAGCCTCACCGGCGATTCGGAGCTCAGCCCCTGGGAAGCTGAAAGTCATTCTGGAAATAATAATGACAAGTGTAAAAATGCACAGAAGGTAGGGAATATGTAAGGGAGAGTGACTTCTTAAAATTCAAGGCCAGGCTGGATGGGGCTTTGAGAAACCTTGCCCATCGAAAGGGGGGTGGAAAAAGAGGGTGTTTAAGATCCCTTCCAGCCCAAACCATTCTAGGATTTTATGATTCTATGAAAATTAAAGTGCAAAAAATAAGCAAAAAATAGCTTATTGTGATCTGTTTATTATTTTTGATTTGTGTTTCATTGAATATTTTGTATATTACATCCTGGCAATTTTCATGCTGAATCCTGTGTTCATAAAATGGTGACAAAAAATTTCTTTGCTGCATCGTATGCTTTTATTGTCCTTGATAGGAAGCTTGTGAAACTGAAAACTTTAGGTAAACATGTCTTGCTTCAGGTCTGTGGAATTTTCTTAGTGAATTGGCTCGCATTTATTATTTAATATTTTTATTTAATACAACCATATATCCTCCTTCAAGAATACTATCCTATATAATATTATTCCATTAGGAAAGTATAATTTACTCACTTGAGCATTCCAAGGGAGGTGGAAACCACTTTTTTTTCTCTGTGTGGACACAGTTCTCTTAGCAAACATTGATGCTTACAACACTAGCAGATGCATTCCTAAGTGAACATAACTATCTCTTGTGTGAAATGATTTGGACAGTAACAATCCACAGACAAAGCCATTAAAGGACACAGTGCAAGCACCAAAGACTGTTGTTGCCTTCCAACAGAGAGAAATCTGTGAATAGTAAAGGATCACCTCTGAAATTTGGAGTGTATTTGCTCCTCTAAGTCCTTACAATTTTCTAAAGTGTTTAGATGTTCAGCATAAAATTAGGGAAGTATTATCAAACCTCTGTCAAACAAAATTATTCTTTAAAAGATTTGCTCAGAAGTGTGTGAAAAAATTACATAATTTTACCTAAATTTATCTTCTGTAGGGTCTCTGAAGACAAATGGAAATGTTTAGAGAGAGAAAGAAATAGCCAATTGCACTTGCTGGAGGGGATTTCCAACTTTGAATAATTTGTTGCTAGATTTTAATGCTCACATGTGACACTATTTCTTTCCCCATACCCTATTTTTGTACTCTAGCTTTTTTCACTTGTTTCTAGTCATTTCCTAAAGTCTTATTTTAGAAGGCTACAGAACTGCTTCTATTATAGATTTGATGGCATGACTCTTCTCCTAAACTCTTTCGGAAGATAAGAGGGATTTAAAATATGATGCTCCTGAATCAGGGAAAGTTCTAGTTTTCAGTGATTCAGGGACTAAAATATAAATATGGTCTTTACAGACTATCTCTTTTGTCTGAGAAGTCAGGATTTCCAGCATGAGTCATAAGCATTCGTAGATCCTGCTAAATAAATAGGTTTGTTATTCAGGCTTACTGTGTTATATAGAAGGAGTTTTGGTTGGAAATGCATTCTCAAAAGTGTTCCATTTAAAATGTTTTGCAACATTTGAATGACTGCTATGGGCTTGCTGACAGCTAGATGTGATTTTAGCATGCCCACATCCGTGAAGTAGCCATGTCTCTCTCAGGGAAAAGTTCCTGGGGATGGATAACTGCTGGTCTAAGAGTTCAATAAGAAAAATAAACTGTTGCTGTCCTGGTCATTAAGGAGGTAGTCATATTTAGATTCTTAGAAGACTTTGCACGGTAGTTCAAAGGGCTTTTGAAGTCAAAGGTGAAAACTAAGGATAGCTGAAGTAGTTTTAGTGCTTGCGTGTCACAAACTCAGGCCTTAGGAAGAAAGCTGGAGTGAGGCTTATGCCGAAACACAAATGTTGCATTACTGTCAGACTCTGACAGATTGGAATAATAGTCCTGTGCAGAGGAAGGCTGCAGCTGGCATCAGCAGAATGTGCCCCTTCATAAACACTGAATCTCCAAGCATCGACACGAACATCCTCTGAGAGCACAAAGGAAACGTCCCACGTGTGCAGTACGGCTCGTTTGGGAAGACATCGACGTGATAGGACCTACCAATGACAAATGAAATTCAGTCCAGGTAAATGAACAAACAATACAAACAAAAGTCATTCATAAACTGGGAAATGTGCTGATATCTAGACAAATAAAGCAATCTGGGTGTTTCTGTATTAAAATAATCCCTAAAGTATTCATCCCAATGTATACGGGCAATGGAAAACAAATCAAGTAGCGCAGTGAATTGAATTACCAGTCCTATGCACTATAAATCAAAAGGAGATCCAAGCATTTTTATTGCTCCATATGGCAGAGTTGGCCATTGTCTAGAGTACTGTTTACAACACTACTCGCATCAAAGCTGGAAAGTTAAAATTGCTGGAGAAGGTGGATCCAAACCAACCCAGAACAAGAAAACTGCTAATCTAATCATTAACAGAGAAAAATAGAATAACATTCAAGTTAAGAACAGCTAAAGGAAAAAGAACAATCAAATTAATTCTGAGATCTTCTGGTGAGTAAAGGAAATTTGTGATTGGAAATGGAGGAGGAAAATGGATAACTAAGAGGATGTTTAGACAAAATTCCACATTCAAAACAATACAGATTTAATGATATGCATTATCCCAGTCAGTGGTAAGCTAATGGAAGTGGCATTACCTGGAGTTCTCATGCATGCCCAAATCATGTCAAATAGGGGGATGCTTACTGGATAAGCCAGTGAACTGGATGCAAGGCAGCAATAGATGAGTGCGGTGTTGACTCCAACATCAGTGTTTGGATGAGAGTGTTATTAGAGAGCTGATACTCTTCAGTTCACAATCACCAACAGTGACACTGCAAGAGTCATGAATAAATGAAATTAGAACAGGTTAATTTGTGAAATTAATGCTGATTCTGTCTTTAATATAAAATTGTACTTATGCCTCTTGGGTTTCTTCACGGCATTACCCAACTTTACACCATATATTTGCACAGTCCTAGAACCTGGAGGTGGTTGAACTTGGTGGTGGGTGTTCAGGTGGATCTGCTGCCTGCTGCAGCTTTCTTTGCTTATAATTCTGGAGGTCACTGGCCTGCTAATAAAAACAGAGGGCAATGTAGATTTCAGTAAATTGCTGAAAAGGCCAACACATAAAGGGTTAAGGGCAAAGTAAGTCACCCTGCTAAACATCACCTGGTAGGGACAGACCTGGGTAGGTGCTGCAGTGGCTAATTGCAGCTGTCAAGCCAGCTAGAGGTTTTAGGCTGTACACTGAAGAGTGGCTTAAAATCACAGAATCACAGAACGTGCTGAGTTGGAAGAGATGCACAAGGATCCTGGAGTCCAGCTCCTGACCCTGCACTGGGCCATCTCCAGGAGTCACACCCTGTGCCTGAGAGTACAGTCCAAACACTCCTTGAGCACTGCCAGCCTTGGTGCTGAGAAGTCTGGTCCAGTGCCCAGCCACACTCTGGGAGAAGAACCTTTTTCTAATATCTAACCTAAACCTCCCTTGACACAACTTCAGGCCATTCCCTGGGGTCCTGTCACTGGTCCCCACAGAGAAGAGGTCATTGCATGCCCCTCCTCTTCCCCTCACAAGGACGTTGTAACTGCAATGACATCTCCCCTCAGTCTCCTCCTCTCCAGCCTGAACAGGCCAAGTGCCCTCAGCTGCTCCTCGTATGGCTTCCCCTCAAGAAATGAGCTGGTGGTCCCTCACATGGTCAATCAGGTACAACAAGACCCTGCCAGTGCCACCATCAAGCCTTGTTATCCCACAGTGGTCTTGTGAGAGTGGGGGGAGCTGAATGGGAATGAGGGTAAGGCTGTGGATGGATTGAAAAGGCGTTATGGTGTGATTGCTTTGCAGTGTGCTTTGCTAAGACTATCTCACAGGCACAGCCACCATCTCAGCATAGCAAACAGTGCAGAGAACCTTCAGACCCATCCACCTCTCTAGTTTCAAACTGGCAGGTGGCATCTTCCTTAAAAGAGTCTTCAGGCATCTGCTGTTTCTTTCTGGTTCAGCTTTGTGCCCAAGGGAGCGGGAGCTGATACAGTTTGATGATTGCAACTTGCCTCAGGACTGCTGAGTTTGCCTTTTTGAAGTTATAACCTCAGGTTTAGGAAGTTGTGGACTAAAATAGCTCATCAAAATATGCAGATGGGAAAGAGATTACCCTCCCTTCCTGCTGCATGGAATGAACTGAAATTTGTGGAGTCTCCAGTTATTGAGTTTTCTTTTTTATGGAAGCATTTGGCTTATATACGTCTGTTAGAACTAGAATGAATTTTAAACATGTTTCCACTGAGCATAATTAAACATATTAGAGCCTCGATGAATTGTATTGTCCTATGCCAAATGAAAGACTGCAAGGAATAAAAGGAATTAAAATGAATGTCAGAGAGAAATGAAGTTAACATTGAACACCTCCACTAAGATCAATAAAAAATTTGTTGTTGTTCAGTGTATTTAACAAGGTTCTGGAGATGTAAAATGAAGTGTCTCCTTGGTTAAAATTGAAACATTGAAATGCTGCTAAGAGATCACAGGTAATATAGCTACCTGAGAATATATCACAATTCTAGCAGCAACCTGATAATTAAACCTTTGTCTCAAGTGCGAAACCTCTTGCATGTAATAGGATACTGGAATTTGTGTAGGTGAAATGATAAATGGAAGCAGATATTTTAATTCTTTATTTTTAGACAATTTGGTAAAGAAACCAACATTAAAGCTCAATTTAGTGTATTGCTTTTTGTTCCCCAACCTAATATCTGTTGGTTTTTGCATCAATAAACACATTTAATCAGAAGCTGAAAAATAGAAAACATTAGTCAATGATCCAATAAAATCTTATAATATGATGGTAGTAATGAAAAAAAATTGACAGATTAATGAAAACAGCTATAACAGATAGAAAATGTAGCCTTCCAGTACACTGCTTAGGGTGTTTGAATGAGTTTCAGAATTTAAGCATGAAAAATTATTCTAACTGATCCTATTTCTAAGGGTCCTCTCAGTCTCTTATCATATAAAGTTATAGCACAGTATTTAAATATTGAATGCGTTTACAATTTTTTTTTCCACTGACATGAGGAGGAACCACTGAGTAAAGCAACACACCAGAATGTTTCTGATTTAAAACAAATGAAACTAGTACCTGCTTTGCTTTACTGCATCAGAAAGCCCCTGATCTTAACTGCAGGTTGTCAAGCTGTGCAACAGGCTTGGAAGTTACTGTGCTGGAAGTGTAGGTTTCCTTAGACTTGCATCTAAGTAGTTTTTCATGTGTCCACCTGTCTGCTGTCAGACAACGATATTTTAGTTTAATCCTTTGGGAAAAAGAACAAAAAAAACCACAAAAACAACCTGTTTCAGTCCTACTGTTTCAGTGCGCACCTGTTAACAATCTTGTGGACATGCTGTCCAACCAAAGCTGACAAAGAAGTTGGGGATTGCAGATTTTTTGTGAAAATAGATAGGTAAGAAAAGAAGGGAGACCCACTCATTCTGAAAAGACCTTTTTCTATAGGACAGTGAAATATTTGCACAGATCATACAGCTGTCCTACTTACAAGCAGACTTTTGGAGTAAATCCTAAATAAAAATGCACACACGGCCAGGCTTTCTTAGTTCTGATGACAATGATTCATTTTGTGTACATGGAGTATTACACTGGCTTTTTCTTTGTATTTATCTCTATGCACATCTAACAATATGCAATCTTTTTATATTCAAACAAACGAAAAAGACATCATGGTGTGCCAGGCAGAACAAAATCTGCCCTATAAGGCAGAGTCATAAACTGAAACCTGTTTTCAACATTTTGAGTTAAAATAACAACAAAACCCTCTTTAAACCACCTCACTTTAAATGAAAACACCTCACTTTAAATGAAACCACCTCACTTTAAATAATTCTGATCCAGTTCCTCCATCTTCTGTAAAATCTGACACTTCCTCCCATTTAAGGAGATTATTTTACATTATGGCAAGTATTTGGTAAACATGAATTTTTAGACTACTAAAGCGTAAGATCTGGTGGATTTTGTCACTAACGTGTGTTCCCCTAAAATTATAATGATCCTGAAAAGCTAATGCAATGAATTTTTGCTTCCTAGAAAAATCAGATGGAAAATTTTTACTGTTTTCAGTGTAAGTCCATTGACTCCCATGGATTTTCTGTTGATTTATGTGAGTATGAATGAAATCAGAAAGGGCCCAGTAGAATATGTTGTAGTTTACACAAAAAGGATTTATTGCAAGAACTCATCAAAAGAATTTTTCAGCATAATTTATAACCTGTTTACTGACTATAGTTGACCTTCAAAATTGCTATTAAATATTCACTCTAAGGACTGCTCTGTATATTTAACTAAAACCTCAGTTTAGAAAGGTTGCCAGTACATTTCTACCGTGTCTATGTTTTTCTCTCAGTTTCAATGGAAGACAAAAATTAATAGCTAGGAAAGACACATCTTTTCCCCTTCAAAATGACAAGAAGTCCAATATTTTTTGATGAATAATCTTATTTTGTGACTCTAAATGTCCGCCAGAATCAATGTACCAGATTAGATAATATTTTATTCTTTCCTGTGTCCATGATGTGTCCTCATAATCATCGTGTCTGAGAACTTGTCCTGACTACAATTATTAAAATAGATAAGGTACTGTTGGTTTGTGTACCAGCTGTGTGTCTGAGGTCCTCACCTTCTTGCATGTACTGGTGTAGAACACCTTCCCTGCAATGTTATTAGGAAAGAAAGTTTTGTTTAACCATGTTCTAGCCAGAAAATGATACTGCTGTGCTTTTGTAGGGTGGAAACACCCTTTGAAACAATGCTAGGAGGTGTTAGCTAATCCTTTTCAATGATGCCTTTTTACAGCCTAATTGAGATAAACCCCAGGAGGGAAAGAGAGGTTTGCGAGATGGATCTGTGCCCCGTGTGGTTTTCCAAATGGATTAAAAGTCCATTTTATTAACTGAGTGCAGTGTAGTATGAAATAAACCTGAAAGCATATGGGTTTGCCCTACCACAGAGCCATGAGTGGAAGCTCTGCTGGGATTTTCCCAGTCCCAACCTCCCCCTGCCAGGAAACTTCAACAGTGTTGGGCCAACACTCAGACCTGTCTGCTCCCACTGTCCTGAGGCTGGTGGCAGTGAGCTGGATGGGACAGTGGTGCCCAACTGCCTGAGCCAACCTGGTTACTGGGGAGGGTGTGGCTGGGAGTCCTTCACTGGAGGTGGCACGTGGGTTTGGAGGAGCCTGAGCCTGGGAACGTCCCCTGGCTGTGCTGTGAGGGGACGGGATGAAAGGAGGTATTTATGGGCTGCATGGCAAGAGCCCACCCCAGGCTGTGCATGGGCACCATGTTGTGTTGCTGGAGTCACCTTGATCCCCAGCAAGGACAATCTGACCCTGCATATGCTGCCAAAGGGTTGGCTGGGCATGGCCTTATATGCCTGTGGACAAAGAGAAATGACATTCCCCATGTGCCACTTCCACACTGTGGGTAACAGATAGCTGCAGCTGAGATTCTTGTGTTTCAAACATCATTTCCAGCTTGAGTGGCTTTTCCTATCTGCTCAAAAAATACGGGCTCTCTTGGTTCTTTGGTATTCTTCAGGTCCGCCTCTGTGATCACTGTGGATAGTCCTTGGGTGAGGTGCACCAGTTATCTGTAAGTTAAACTTTATTAGGGGAAAATTTTGCTATGCTTTCTTCCTTGTTAATAGAATAGCTTTCTGTCTGGGAAAATAAAAAAAAAAAAAAAAAAAAAGAGTTTGATCTCAAGAGCTGCAAATGCATCTGCAAGATAAAGGTAAGTTCTGTTTGAACTGGCAGGGTCCTGGGACAGTTTCTGGCACTCAGCCTTTCTCTTGAGCCTCTGCTCTATGTCCTGCGGCTGCCAGGGCCACGAGGGATAGATTTTGCTTCCTATAAATTGAATTGCTGAGACATGGCTCCTACAAAAACCAGCCAACACCATCTTCTACCCAGACCAGGGGAATGCTGGTTTGAATATCCATTCAAGCTCTTCAAAGCGTTCTTGCCCATGCTGCAAACGGAGCCAAGGGTTTCCTCACATGCACCACATAAAATATCCTACGTAGTTCCCTGGATTTGTGTTGTGTTTCTTAATACTCCCACCAAAAGCTCAAAAAATGTTTTAAATTAAGTCAGTTGCAGCTGCTCTGTCAGGAATTCACTAAGCACTGCAGCCACTGAAGCAATTAAAAAAATGGCACAGAAGGTAATTAAAAGCCTTACTGGTTCTTGCTATTAGACTGACATTTTAAATGCCTCTAGATGTTTTATTGTGCCAATAACCTATTTCCCTAGTCTTGAAGAGAAATACAACTGACATCAGTAATTTAGTAAAGTATTCTACAGGTATCATAATGTTCCAACTAGAAATCTATATTAAATCACTGCAGTTTTCCGTTCTGCACAGTCCTTGACACTCAACTTAATGAAACAGTGGTTATTTGTTAATGAGTATTAGAGCTTAGTCTCTCATTCTCATTCCCTGTAGTGAACTGTGTAATATTTGTATTACTTGTGCACAAAGAGGCACTTTCTGGTTATCATGAGCATGTGGGCTGGAGGGAGTCAGGCAGAGAGTGTCCTTCTTCTGTACAACAGCAGAGCAGAAGTCCTGGTTTGTTGTACAGGGCAACATGAGAGCCCTTTCTCTGCCCCAGTGAGCTTTACTAATGAGTAGTGCTGAACAGTATATGACTGGCTGCTGTCCACGAGGTCTGCAAGGACGTAGCTGGGCTTCTCAGAGCTCCTCTGTCCTCAAGTCTTGTGTTTGCAGGCAGGCTGATAGAAGCAGGTTCCTCCCGGAGACCTCAGTCAGTCTCCACAGCTAGATAAGTCAGGCTGCCATAGTATAACCCTTCCCAAATCCCATGTGTGTTCAGAAAGGAAAGCTGGCAGGATATTAGACAGCTTGCTAGCTTTCAATTCAAGGTCCAAGCAGACACTTTAAAGGGATACAGGGAAAATATTTTATTGCAACATTTTCCCTGATAGCCTCCAAATCCTTTTCAGTGTGCCAATGTACCACCACTATTCACCCCTGATAGGAAATTATAGGAAAACCACATGACAGAGGGGAAGATGGAGGTTGCCTAATTTTTTTCATCTTGATTTATTTTGTAGATCCCACTGGAACATGAAATCAAACTACATTTCAAGTAAATTACACCTATCTGTAAAGTATACAGAAGTAAGACTATGGCAAACAGCATTGCTATGGGTGTTATAATGCCTCAAAGTTTGACAGAAATTATTCTGATGTGTAAGCACAAGGAGCAGCATTAATGTTAAGCTTTCAGCTTTTATTCCATTTTTTGTCTCCTGGGTCACCTTAATACTATGTAAACAGGGGTGCTTTGGAAGGGATTTCAGCAATAAACAAACCCACACATATTCCTGAGACTCGGGAGAAAGCCCACACAGGCTGGCTCACTTTGACCTCTGTGGTGTCTTTTGTTTCATATCCTGCTGATCAACACTACATGTCCCTACAGTTTGCATCAACAAGAATGTAAAATGGCAAAACTCTCTTGGCACTAATCTCCAAAGCCACGTCTAATTCTCTTTTTTAATGAGGCATTGAATTATTCCATACAGTGAGATGCCTGTCAGTTTGCAGCATAGTTCTGTGCGTGCTGTTTGCCACCAGAGATAAACAATCAGTAGGATTGATCAGGCAGGCAATCACTTAAACAAATCTGAGTAGGGAAAGAAAATGCACATGCACTGCTCAGGATGAAATAGATATTTTGATAAAGTTGCATAATGAAAATATGTGATGTGTGAATACAGTGAGTGGCAGTAACTAATTAATACTGAGTTAGCTTTTGCATAAATGATGCATTTTCTAGAGTTGCAATGGGAGGAAGGTCTGGGAACCAGAACATGAAGATCCGTGGTCAGTTCCCCCATTTTGCCACAGTTTTAGACTGGAGCCATTTAGTTTCCCCTCTGTGTAGCAGCTCCACTCCTTCATTGCAGAAGCAAAAAGGTACACCAGCTTAGGGCGAGGGTGACCCTTCTTTTCAAGTGGAAAAGGCATGTTGTAAGTGATGTACCTCTGTGAGAAACACGGGGCCAGCAGGTATGGTTCTGGCCATCCTTTTCAAGGCTGGACATCTGTGAGTGCAGCAAGGTGCAGATGGAAGAGACAGCAGAAAGGTCATTGCAGTTATGTGACAGTCATTAACTGGTTATGTAGTGTATTCATGGGAGGCATTTCAGGGGAAAATGGTGTCAGTGTAGTGAACAGTCCTCAAAGACCCACCACAAACCACAACTCAGCTCTATCTTCCCTACTGCTAAGCCATCCTGTCTATACTTGCCATCATACCCCTGAGCACCACAACAAAACAGTGAGTAGATGTTTATTCGTGCCCCTAGGAAATGCTTCAAGCGTTGCTGGTGATGTCTGGATTGCTGCGTGAAAATCTTTGCCATGATCTCATATCATTAAGCCAGTAGTGATTCAAGTGCTTTGGTCACTCAGATCTGCTCTGCTGTTCATTAAGTCAGTGCATTTCTATTGAGTTTGAAGAGCAGCAATTAAACAACTCAGACATTTTATCACCTCTTTTTGCTGCATCCTGGTTTAACTGTTGCTATTTAAGACCATGTGATGGATATATTGATTTCTGCATTTACCTACATCCCAGCCAACCCATCATTTCCTTTGGATTTCTTTATACTCAAAGGAGTTCTCAGCTGCTTTACTGAATCTTTTTTTACAGAATCATCTGTCACAAAAAATCACATCACATATCAAAAATTCATTTAAAAAAATCCTTGTCCTCTACTTGGGTGAGAGTGTATTGTGTGCCTTTTAATAAGAGAGGATTCTGTTCTGGCAAAACCCTGTGAAACTGGACTCTCACGCTCTGTCATCTTTGGTTTAGAAGAGATCACTCTGAGAAATTCTGATTCTGTTTGAGCTTCACTCCATGATAGAATAGCACATCCAAAGCCACTGTCCAGCTGCTTATAATGCAATTCTTGGTGCCAGAAGTCTTCCCCCCCCCTTATCCTGCTGGCTGAGCTGCTCGTGGGATTCCTCCAAATGAATCCCTTAGCACGGGCAGCTTCAGTAATGGCAGGTTCTCACCAAGCAGGTGGGACAGCACAGTGGGATCCAGCTGAGAACACATGTCTGCAGCTCAAGGGAATGTGGGTTTTACAGGCAGCAAAAAGCTCTGGAGCCCCAAAGCTTTTAGAACAGGCTTCTCTGTCTAATGTGGAAGTCTGATGTAAACACTGATGCTCTAAAGCATAAAAACATTTTAATTAGGGAACATCTAGATGGTTAAGTTTAACTGAGTCATAGTCTAAGAGTGTTTGGTTTGGAAATGTGTCTGTTTAGCTGGAAGTGTAAAGTGGTGAGGTAATTCACTGGCATGCAGTGTAATTTGTGATTAAGGTTATCTGCAGTATCTAACCTTTTAGTAAATGCCAGCTCCATAATGACTGTCAGTTTTCTCTCCTCAGGTATTACATTGCAGAAGGTTCTATCTGACCATAAGAATCTATTTAATAAGACCCTAATGGGAAATGACCAGTATCTGAGTATTACAGATTAAAAGTGACAATGCTAATTGACTGCAGAGGTATCTACATGAAGAGGAACCAGAAAAATCATTTAAGTCTAAATGAAATTGGACTGATTTGGTATTTGAAAAAGCATTACATTCCTCTTGTGTTTGGCAGTGTGGATTAATTGGTCCTTGTGCCAGGCAGAACTAGTTCCTGTGTATCAATAGGCTGACACTGCTGGGGAGTGAAGAACATGAATGTGGGGGGTTTAGAAATACATTAGTTTACTAAAATTAGAAATATATAGGAAGATCTGTATTGTATGTAATTTTTATGGTAAGGAATTAAATGATATTTTGTATATGCATTTTGTGATAGCTGATGAAACAAATGGGATGCACAACCACATTTCTGTTCTGAGGATGCAAATTTAATTACCTTTTTTTCTTAGCTTTTCAAAAAGCATTTTTGCAAATAGATAGAATTAGGAAACAGAAAACTGGTTTTATTTTATGAGGAGAAATTGGTAGGAATCATTATAGGAAAATGATCATATGTGGCATATGCTTATCTCAAAAATGACAAAATCATTTGGTATCAGGTAAATGTGGGTGCTTAATTTCTATATAGTTTGCTGTGCACTAACCTACTTTCAATCAAAGAGGCAACATTACAAACTAATTTCTCTATATGATTTTTACAGGTCTAAGAAGGGAATCAAACACAGAGCATTGATTCCAAATAACATGTTATGTGCACAGAAAAAAACAGCATTTTCACGTGTAGATACATAAAAATTTTATGGAAAATAAACATTAGACATCCTTTAAAAGTCCCAAGAGACTGAGAAAAATTCCCTCTAATGTGGCTTTATGTGCTTCAGAATGGAATGGGAAAATAGTTGTAAAGATAAAGAAAAGACTTAGGGGTTCAATACTGCCACTGCCTCTCCCCAAAAATCTAATCCAGTTAAATGTTTTGTGTATTAAAGCAACATATGAGCCACCTTCATAGATTTTATTTTATATAATATAAAGATCAGTGGTTTGGATCTCTCATTGTTTTTAAAACCTACAAGAAAGCAGGGAAAACTGCCCATGAATTCCATACAGAAGTCAGAGAGTTAATACAGAAAACAGTTAAGTATGTGCTTAAATTCAGTATGTGAGCAATTCTGTTGAAGTTGGAGGAACATGTGGCATGGTTCAAACTTAATGAATCCATAAGTCTTTGCAAAATCATCTGCTTAGTGTCTCTGGTGGAAGATAAAGAAGGAGAGAAGCATGGTAATTTTACAGGAATAGGCACTGAAATATGCCCTGCTTTTCACTGACCCTGCTGTATCCCCAGCTTACACCTCAGAATGTATGCAATGTGCTCTGTGGGACACTGTGCCGGTGCTAGGCAGGAAATAAAGATGGGAAACAAACAAACGAAATAATCCTAAATTCTCTGAAATACGGTGATGGAGTTGTTGTACAATTTTCAGATTAAAGTTCAGGTAATTTACTTTTAAGGTAAAATTTTTTGCATTCTGCTTGTATAAAAAAATGCACAGGATTAAGGCAAAATGGAGGCTGTTTTTAGAGTTCAGAATACAGATTATATTCACTTTTATACAAGAATTGATAGACCATTCATATAGCTGCTGCAATGTAAAATAATCATCCACAACTACTTACACAGCATGGAGCTGGGAAACATATCAAAATAATCAGCATGAAAGTGAACCATAGAATGTGCTGAACGTAAATATATGGCCTAATTCTCCCTTTGTGTCAGTTTTAGGCCAATATAGCTGTTGCAATATAAATAAAAACACAGCGGTAATTTCAGTGATTTCAGTGCAGCTGGTCCTTAGATAAGTGAAAATGTTTAGGCTTTCATTCTGTGGTCTTTAGCTTGAAACAGAATG
>JAYRBT010000181.1:5509599-5574447 GCA_036023395.1 Myiotriccus ornatus
ACTGGTCTGCATAATTCATTTAAATACAGATATCATATAGCTGCATATTTGTGTTTGTTATTCAGCATCCATATTTGAAGCCATATCTTTGCATTCAGCTCACTGGTAACTTGGCTTAGCACTGCTGCAGTTTAAATACCAATCCTCAGTGTCTGGCTCCTCATGAGTAATGTGTGAACTGCCACTTGCTCATTCCTGATTTGGGGAGGGATATTTTTGAATCCTGGCCGGGTTACCGAGTGATGGAATTGATTCACACATGTTCTGCAAAGGTCAAAATTGACCAAGTTTTATTACAGAGTAACATACAGATTTACCAGTGGATAACTTAGTGAATTAAGTCATTTGGGTTTCTCTCTGCAAATGCTCTGTGGCTCTCATACGGTTTCTTTACCCTTTCCTTAAATCCTGGCTTGCCTGGGGATGAAACTAGAAACGGTGTTTCTTACATTTTACAGGGAGCAGTAGCACACAGACGTTCTGCAGGACAATTTTGAGATCTCATCTTTATGCTCTGGTTAACTGGGCCAGCTTAAGGAGCAGTTTATATCAAAACAAGCATTTCCCCTGTTGCATGAGTTGACCTGCTCTTTGCTGGACTCGATGCTGCACCTCTCCCACACCTGGACATCAGCCGGGCAAGTCTGCTCCCCTCCCTGCCAGTTATACCCAGACAAACCCAAAGCTAAATCCTGGAGGTGACCTCTTTCTCTGCCTCGGTTTAAAGCAGAGAGAAGCTGTTGTTGCAAGTCTTTTTATGCTTCTATGTTGGCATGAGATGCAATTGTAGACAGAAACAGGAATACATCAGCACAAGAGAGAGATCCATGTGGAAGTGCAAGACGTGGTTCCTCGAACTGTATTTATTAAGCATTGTAGGAAATTTTAAAAAATGACAGAGAAAAATTTTGAAATATTTTACTTTCAAGAATTTTAGCCATTTTTAAAAGTAATCTCTTTAAGGTAAATGTAAATCGGAGATGATGCATTGTGAAAAGGGACAAATCCATCCAAGAGAAGGATGAGTACAAAGGTAAGAGAGGCTACTTTTCCTGAAGATCACAATTGTGGAGAGGAAATTGTATCTGCACAGATTTGCACAAATAGTTCCAGCAGACAGCATGCAGATAAATACTTCTTTATACTGCAAAACACAACAAAAAATAGTTCTTATATTTTTGTCTTTCTTTATCTTACTTATTTTATATAGGGAAAATGCACATATCCATTAACAATATCATCTACTTTTAAATTTTTTAAACATCAGTATTGTGCTAGAATCATTTTTAACCTAAATGTAGAATCCATCACTGTCGATAGATATAAGAATGGCTTCAATTTTTTTTTTCTTTCCAACAATGACATGTAAAGAAGAGCCATTTTATAAAATTCTAAACTTTCACAAAGGTAAGAAATGGCAAAATAATAACAACATTTGTCTTGTGTCAAGAAATATTGACATGGTATTACTACAGCAAAATTGGTTTGTGTTGTGAAGTGTGTCTCATAGATAAATCAGGTTTGAGACTTTTTTAAGCTAACTAAATTGTGCTTTGGTACAGATATATATAAGAATATCAAGATGCACAATACTAAGGGTTGGTTTGTTTTCTTTTAAACAAAGTAGGATAAGAGCATTTCAGTTTGAAAAAAAACCCACGTTTCCTTCTCTTTATCTGCCTTCACTTGTTTCCCACTTCACTCCAATGTGATTCGATGTGTCAGTAAGTGGGCAGTGCATGGCTCAGCCTCAGATATGAACAAGCAGAGGGGAGGTGTATACAGATTTATGGAAAGATGCCTTTTCCTTGTCAGATTAAATACATATCATTCCAGCATTCTAGTAGAAATACGTTCTAGTATAAATGCATTTATATTTCCACGTGGTTTAGATATGGTTGAGACACGGGTAGCCAAAACAGCTTTAAAAACCTTTATAAGCACGTGGTGTTTAGCTGGTTGTGCTGAACACTTCTGCAGTAGTTGTACAGCTTGGGGAAGGACTTGCAGAAGATTTGGGAAGTGCTGCTGCTCGTGGTCGTGTTTTGCTGAGTTGTTAAGCTGACATCTGGCAGAGCATCTTCTTGCTCCAGGGCATCCTCCACGCCGTCAGAGGAGGTGCTGGGCCACTTTGCCAAATGCATGGCTTGAACTGGTTTCTTCATGCCTTGCTCTGCAGAACACCAATGGCTTTCCCCCACGAACTTGAGAGAACAGCAGCAAACAATTAGCAGTTCTTCAGTTCTAGAAAATATCCATCTGCTCTTGGCACAACTGTTTGTCAACATATAAATAGCTCCACTGCCAGCAAATGGAGCAATTTTCTGCATCTGGCTCATGCTTCCTCTCCTCCCTATGCAAGTGGCATTTGCAGTTCAGGAAAAGAGTTAATATATTCACAAAAATGTCAGTTCTTACCACATTATTTTTAAAGGGATGATTTCAGAAAATATATGGGAACATGGAGATTCCCTGAAATAACTTTTGTGTCTTGTTTTTTTGGCACTGGAGTACACTTTCATACTCAAAGAGGGATAAAGAACACATCTGAGGGCCTGTGTTTGATTTTGCATTGTGTAATTAGTTACCTGCTGGAGTTTCTCACAGCTTTTCCATTTGCTCCTATAAGGGCTAATCCTAACTA
Organism: Myiotriccus ornatus; assembly: GCA_036023395.1. Lineage (NCBI taxonomy): Eukaryota > Metazoa > Chordata > Aves > Passeriformes > Tyrannidae > Myiotriccus > Myiotriccus ornatus. The sequence continues at coordinate 5,512,244 of JAYRBT010000181.1, forward strand.
AGAAAGAAATGAGTCATTCTGTGACCAGTGGAACTTATGAAGCTTTGTTTCCTGCAGCTCCCTCCCATGTGGTTTCTCTAGTGTCTAATGGCTTGGTTGAGTTCACACTGCAGGTTCTCCCACAGTAAGATACCCAGATTAGTTCCCTTTCATTTGACTTTCAGTTTTCACAGAGCAAGTAGAAATTTACTTTAGAATTAACATAATGTGGAAATATGTTTCATTTCTTAAGAAAAAAAAAAAAAAAAGGAAAGAAATCCAAACACTGGTGCTTTAAAGCAGCCACAAAACTGTTTTACTTTTTCCCAATTAGCTGATGATCATAAGTGCTGTCAGCTGTGTAATGGACACAGCAGTAGTGCTTCCATATCTGGAGTTACCCTTGATCCCACCACTGGGCTTTCTAAAACACTGCAGTACTTCTGAGTATTTGGAAGAGGCAAATAACTCATAGTTTTCTCAAATATCAACAGATGTTGAGTGGGAAAACTGCTGCTTTCTCTAGAACAACCTCTGCTGTTTAGATGACAGGTGATATATTTTCAATGTTTGCTAAAGAGGATGCTTAGAATTCTAAGCCGTGATATGGAAGCCATCACACCTGTGACAGGTAAGGCAGGCACCCAACCTAGGTGCTCTCTGGGGCAAAGTTTGGGGTGGCCCAAGTTCTGTCAATGAAGGCAAAGCTGGGTGGTGTATTTTCATTTGGCATCTCCAGAATTCTGTTTGTTTGCATGAACATGCAAGTGAAATCTATTCTAAGTGTCTGTTGAACACTGGATCAATAAACCCTGCGGCTTATAATCCGATTGATATTCAGCATGGTAAATGACTGGCAACTCTGGTTTAGTGAGTTTAGTGTTTCTGACTCTTGGAAAGTTTAACCTGTGGGTTTTGGTCCTCTGTAGCAGAATTGTGAGTCTGGCTTTGGTGTGCTCTGTTTAAATCCAGCCAAAGTTCAGGCCTTCCTGTATTCCTGAGATCCGGCATTTGGGGGAACAGGCAGAGTGTGTAGCTTTGTTTTGACTTGTCTTTTAATGCACTTATTAAACATACCCATGGATGGATTCAAGACCAGGTTGGATGGGGCCCTGAGCAACCTGGTCTAGTGGAAGGTTCCCTGCCCATGATAGGGTAGTTTGAACAAGATAATCTTTAAGGTCCCTTCCAACCCAAACTATTCTGTGATTCTATAACATCTCTACTACTGATATACTGAGGAAAATATTCTGTAGAAATAAGAGTGACAAGGCTCCAAGGGGTTCTCAGACTCCAAACCAGGTCAAACTGGAATTCTCTTGAACAGTCAGGTTATTTGCATAAATGTTGATATATCCCAGCTGGCCAAACTCTGATCTCACACTGGTTTCATTCACTTTCAAGCCCACTGGCTTCTATGGTTTCTCTATTTTAAATTGGTATTGCTTAGACATTTCCATCTTAAGAATTAAAGCAGTCTGGAAACTGAATGTTTTGCAACTTTTTTCCTCATGTAGTAGTGTCAGAGATGTCTGTGATTCTGAGGAAAATGCCAGTATTGAATGTGTTTCATCCTGGTATCCTCAGAGTCAAGAGGTTGCACCCTGAAGCTTCAGATTTAAGTAAGATTGGTAACTCCTGGTCCATGGAACACAGGACTGATGGGCTGCCACTATCATAATAAAGGAAGCAATACGAAAATAAAAATAAAGAACAAGCAGAAAAAAGCAATTAGTGACTGATAACGACGTTCTGTGTTAGTCATTAAGAGCTTAGTGCCTTGAAATACTGTGCCCAGGCTTTGCTTCTAGAAGTTGAAGCACATGTAAATAGCACAGCAAATCATGTTGTCACTGATGGGTGTTCAGAGTTGTCCTAAAATTTCTCAGGCATTGTCATTAGTTTCTTTTCAGGGGGTTATAAGTAGCTTGAATTAAATAGATTTTGTAACAGCTTCCACTTTTTAATTTTCCTGTGACAACTCCCTTTTAATTTCTCACTCAGACCAGCAGAGCCCAGTGCAGTCATTGTGCATATGCTGTGAACAAACTCCACACACACACACGATTCTGTCTTCATAAGCCAGAGTGGAAGCAGAATTTTACTTCACAGAAAACATAATTGGCAAGCAATGCCATACAAAAATGATATTATTTTTAAAGCTAAATAGTGTGTTTTTATGGGATTTTTAGTTTACTAAACTATATTTACTTTTGGTGGGCTTTCCTTGGGGATATTTAGGATTTCAGAAAACAAATTATAATATTGCTGCATTTTAAAACAAAAATCTCTTTGCTCTGCTGAGAGAATGGACCTGATCTGGTGTGTGTACACTTCCAGAATAAGTAAAACCCCTGTGGAGCTTAGTTAACAAACTAGGTATAGATTTGGGCTTGGTGAAAACTTCAGGAGTTCTGGAATGCTCAGAATCAGGCAGATTCAAACCAACTGCAGCCCCAGCAGCTGCTGATCAAAGCAAGGTGTCCCCAGCTCATCCATGGGTTTGGGAAGCCCCTGCTATGTCCAGCCCCAGCACAATCCCTTTCTCTGGGGGTTGGTGTGATGATATCGGGACTCTCATGCCAGGAGCTTGGAGTTCCAACGTCTGGACACAGTGATGACATGGACCCTTTTATACTAAAATCCTGCACTAGAATCTAAGCCTGGAGTAAATCAGCCATTGTTAACCTAAATATGCCATCTCATGTTTCATTCAGGCTTACTTCAGCACGGATGTTTCTCGCTGATTGCAGCTGAAATGAAGACAAATCAGGCATATTATATTTAAGGCTTGTGAACATTTTTATTTTTGGGGTTTCGGTGGGTCTGATTCTAAAGTGGCAGCCATTTCCACTGGAGTAAATTGGGAGCAATCACCTTGCTCCTCGTTGTCATTCACCCTGCAGTTAAACCAGGCTCTCATTCATTGGAGCAAAAGGTGCCTGAGCTTGGAGTAATCAGTACAACATGGTGAAGTATTTAGCAGAACAGGGGCTGGAACACAAGTCCATCATTCCCCTAAGTGCCCCAACAAGAGCCTGCACAAAGTGGCTGCTGTCACTCCTTACTTGCTTTCTCTTCTCCTGTTTATATAAAGCCTGAACCAGGGGGAGAATTTCACTTTACCCAGGAGAGAAACTTGATGTCAAGTCACCATAAAATGGGAGATTTGTGGTTTAATCCCACTGGAGAGATCAGGCATTGAACCAGATACTTGTGAGATGACTGAGTTAAGGTGGAAAGGCTTTCCTTTACAAAGGAGGCAAGCTGGGATTATTCAGCTCAGGGAAAAAGTGTGATGGGGATATGACAAAAATCTATAAAATCATCAGTGGGTGAGCAGGGACTTTCCAGTCCCTCTTCTAAAACAAGAGCAGATCTAAAACAAACAAAAGGAGATTATTTTTTTTTTCTCCTCCACCAAACCTGTGGTTTAACTTTGGAGCTACTTGCCAAAAGAGTCTGTGGACGTTGAAGGTTTAAGAGAGTTTGGGGAAGACCTGACAACTCCATGGAAGAGAAATCTGTTGAGTAGTAGGGAATAAAGAGAACATGTCCTTTGCATAGGAATTGTTGGAGGCTGCAGTCATGTTCAAGAAGAGGGTATGGATGCTCCTGACAGTGTAATGAGCTGCACAGAGAGAACTGCTGCTCTCCTGCCACTGCCAGGGCTGCTGTCAGAGACAGAGCAGGGAGCTGGAACATCCTTGGCCTGAGCACTATGGGTGGTTTTGCATGGATAAGAGACTGGAAAGGGTGTTATCTCCTACTTTCTCCCGCCTGTGTATCCTGAGCTTGTGCTATGTCTTCCTGCAAGGCTGGATCCCTTTGGGGCAATGCTGAGATGGAAAATCCTCTGGGATACACACAGGGAGAGCTACCCTGTGCCAGGGGAGCAAGAAGTCTCATGTATTTTTCTGCTCTACATAGGCAAAACTTCCCACATTTTCACACCCCCTCTCACCTACAGAAGGGTTTACAGACATGGGATACCCTCACCTGTAGGCAGCAAGTTTAGAACTGACTATCCAAGTCCTTTATAGATCCACCCCTAGGAAACACTGCAAGGTCAACCAAAAATGCAATATTAAAAGATGATAGCTGAAACCTGTCTTACCACTGGAACCAGCCCACTCTAAAAATTATTGGCATGAATGTTTTAATTTTTAGAAAGGTCCAGCAGCATTTAAAAAAAAATAGGTTTAGGTTTACCTTCAGTAATGCTTTCTTTTTATTTATGAAATTCCTAGCATAAATAAATTCTGGTTACCATAAACCTGAAAAACACAAGACTCACAGGACTTTAAAGACATTTTTGTCAGATCATGGTGAGAACAACCTTGATGTAGTTTGCCAAGCCTTGAATTATAATGTATGTCATCAGCAACGTAAGTTGTTATAATTTACTTCTGACATTAAGATCTTGCTTTTGGGCATATAGTTGCAAATGTATCCTATTCACTTTCTTACTTTCTAAATGCCCTTCATGTTTCAGTAAGACAATCCAATCAAAACTAAAGACCAAATGCACTGTAAAACAAATCAAGCATACAAACAATTCTTAAGCGTTCCTCTGCTGCGTTGGCTGGCTTGCCCAAGGCTTCTAAACTTCATAAGCTGTGTAATAGTGAAGTGCACCAAAGTTTTCAAAGGGAACATTTATACCTTATGTTTTGTATGTCGCTCAGGTTGGAATTTGTAAAAAGAGAATCGCACAGATAAGAATTCTGTCTAAATCTAGCAAGCCTGGTCTAAGACTCACTGCTACTGAACATTCTCTTTCAGTGTGGGGTGGTTTTGTTCCAATTTTCTTAAGTTACAATTTAAATTGGGGAGTTTTATGATGACGGCACTTTGGAGGTGACTAATTGTGCCAAGAGATGTGAAACCCCTGATGAAATAAGAGTCCCTCACAAGGAGAGATACTTTAGTTTAATGGTATCATAAAGCCAATTTTTAAAGCTATAAAAGTCACTGATTCTCTGTCTTTAGCCTTAGGCTGAATCCCATATTCTGCACGTGCTTTCCATCAAAAACACTTTAATGTTTTCCTTATAAGGACAGAATATGTGTGGGTTTGCCCCTTCCTACTCTTTAGAACAAAGCATAAAATTGTTTTCACCAAGGACCCATGAAAAACTGTTAGAAAACTATGGCAGGAGTTTGGTCTTTATTAAGATTTGATATTAACCTGTGCTCCAGAGGCACTGGGGCCACAGGCCCTTTGCACCATCGTGGCAGTGTGAAGGCCTGGGGTTGCAGAGCATCCAAATTGGTCCATTTGTCTCCTCTGGCAACTGAAACAACCACTGGGGATATTTGGAATCCCACCCGTAATGACTTTGTTGCTGACTTAAGCATGGCAAAGATCAGCAGCTTAGAGATTTCCAGGACAGGGTCTGTGTTCAGGGAGACCACGGACACCTGCTTTCAAAACCCCTCTGAATCTCTGCCAGAAAACACCCCTGGAAAAAGCCACCAAAAGGAAGGGGTCATGCACTGACAAACAAGTTACCAGGGGATGTTTCTAAGGGAAGGAGAGGAATCCTAACCAACTTCCCCAGTCCAGGGTTTAAGCTGATAAAGAAGAGGATTAGATTTTCCCTGCGTGATAACCATCTCCCTGCCCTCCTCAGCTGCAATAATTAAATGAGTTTCAGTAAGTGTGACATAAGATCAGATCCCAAGAGCTCCTGCCAAAGAGCACTTATAAGGCATGAATTAAATAAAGGTTGAAGTACTTTTAACCAATCAGCCGGTTTCTCACAGAGAGCCAGGAGCTTCTTCATTTAGGAACCTGACATTTTGTTCAAGTTCTGCTGAGCAGAACAGATCACACCAGTTAACGTGGTAATGAAGAAGTGATGGTGGTATTTGCACTCGACTCAAACATCAGCATAAATTCTGTTTCTCATCCAGATCAGTAAGACTTCCCTGAAATAAAGCATATTTCAGCCTCATTAACCAATTTAGGATCTCAAATGAAATGAGATCAATTTAAGTTAAATCCGTCATAACCAGGCTGCCTTTAAGAATTAGTTTCTTTGGGGTCCATAAGGATACTCCCAGTAACTGTTCCTGCAAGGTCATCTATTCTGAGCATTTTAAGTTGTCCAGTTACATGCAAAATTTTAATTGTAAATGCTCAAATCAGATATATGGACTTTACTTTCTTAATGTTACTACCACTCATGAAAACTTGCCTTATTCCTGTATTGGAGTTTCAGGCAATAAAGGAATTTTACTGTATTAAAATAATACACTTATCATTTATCCACCAACACAGAATTAGAACAATAAATGGTTTTAACATTACTGGGCCTTAGAATAGCCTTCATTTCAAACTATAGACTTCAGTTCTGTTCATCAGGCACAGTTAAAACTATGCTTAAATATTTTGCCTTTTCAACAAGCTGGCCACCCAAAGTGGACATCTCAGAAATAAAAATTGTAATTAAAATCTTGAAAGGAGGTTACATTTGCTAAGTTACATGTTGTGAGAACTGCAATGCGGTTCTCAAAGCTCAGCCTGTTGGGATCAGCCAAACAGGTGTAGTTTCTTCCTAAATTAATTAATTTTCTCTCAGCACTATATAGCCAAATGTTAAATTCAAAATAACCTGTTTCTAAGGGGTCACCTTTATGTGACACCCCTGTATTGATGTCATCAAAATTAATAGGAAAAATTGCCTTAAGCTTAATTGGTATTTTAATGCCTACATTTTTAAATTATTTGAACAATTTCTTAATTAAACTTGAACACTAAAAATGAAACTTCTCTCTTTTTTTTCTCTTTTCTTAACTTTAAGACATTTCAAAGATAATTGCAGTCCACATGGAAGACTGCTTTTTGTGAAACAAAATTAAAAAGTCTTGTACTCAATACTAGATGGTAATTATAAGAAAGAAACAACTGGGGGGAAAAATTGTAATGGGTAGTCCAAAGGCCAGCCATGATTTCATCTGAATGATTGAACATAGCAATTGTTTCCCAGATGTTTAGATTGTAATCTCGTGGGGGATTTGTATTGCTTTCACTGACTATATCTTTAATATCTACATGGACAGATACTGCTGTGGTTGTTAAAACATTTCAGGAAACTTGCATCTTCCATCACCATTCTCACAAATTAAAGGTCCAGAGACCTTAAGCTGATGGCTCAAACTCATCTTGCCAAAGCAACAAAGTGAAAAAATATGTCTGGCTTTTTACTGCTCATTTTGAAGAAAATAAAGTGAATGATGAGCTTTTTCAATGTCCATAAAATCATTCTTTTCCTCAGCTTGCAATGTCTGTGGAGCTTTATTTAACAGATAACTTCTGACATCTTTCTAACCTATGGATCATTTATTGTGTAGGTGTATTTTAACATCTCCCCTGTTCTTGCATCCTCACTTACCACCCTGAAATTAGATAATGCCTGTGCTCACCGAGCAGTGTTACAGTTAGGGATGGAACTGTGTTGTCGAGATTAAATTAATGTACCAATTCATTAAACATTTTCAAGCTGTGTGCCCATATTTGATAGATACAAAATGCTAGATTAAAAAACCTTTTGGGCTTCAATAGAGGAGACCTAAGTCACCTCAGCTTCCAGCTCATGCAAACCTAACCCACCCTGAGCTGTGGTCACTGGAAATCGGATAACTTTCTACTGGTTGTTTTAACCTGGTCTCATTTTCCTTCAGGTGCACCTGTGCCAGTTCAGAGCGACTTCAGCTTGGTCTGTGGGGGTTTTTTTTCATCTTTATATCAGCAAAAGCAAGACCAGAATGAGACCTTGGCCTCTCTCCAATGCATCAAACCACTTTTGGCATCACCCAGCTCTTCACACAAAGAGCCAGTGGCCTACAGCAGAGTAACAAGCTGCAGCAGGTTTGTCCATTTTCTCTTTTTACTGTTTTTAAGCTTGTTATTTGCTTGAGAAGAAAATAGATTGCTAGTGCCAATTAGATAACTCGATCAGTCTTCTTGTTCTATCAGAAATTTCTTTTTCTTTTACTTCCAAGGGCCCAGCTTCTAAAGCATAACAGCATACATCTAATTAAGTGGGCTGCTGGTGAGAATGAGCTATGAAATTATAAACACCCCCTGAGTTTGTAGCAAGTAAGATTCTTGAGAGAAATTCGCGCTCCTCCAGTTTTAGAATGGGGACAAAATTGAATTTCCGTCCTCTGCTGAGCTCAGAGCTATTGCTGTCTTGTCTCTACTAAACCTGCTTTGTGTCAGCTGCTAGACCAGCCTCCCTCATGAGCCTCTTGCTCAGAAAAGCAGCAAAAAAAAAGGCAGAATTGGAGGAGAGACATAGCAAAGGTGTTTGTTTGCCACTTGCTTGTGTCTTCTTTCTCTTCTGACTAGTGCTGCCATTTTCCCCCGAAAGAAACCAGTGATACCTGATTTTTTGAGCAGTTCAGGATGTGGTCTGCATCCCACAGCACCCATGGTGGCAGCAGCCACAGACAGTGTCTGTCCCTATGTCCCATCTGGTGATGCAGCACATGCCACACCAGTTTCCATGGGAAAAAAAACTCTGGGATAGCCTGTCTCATCCCACACACCCCAGATGGGGCCACTGGCCTCTCTCTGGGTAGGGGACACAAGCCAGAGCCACTTGCTTCCTTTATACCATCAAAAATGGAATAATTCTGCTGCCTTCATTCCTTTGGTAGACACAGCAATGTTTATCTTGCTGCTTCTTGCTGCTGTTTGTTGGTTTTTTCCCGCTATTCTCTACCCAGGAAAATAACTTGCGCAGCTGGAGTGCACAGAAAGGGCTTCTCTTTTCCTCTCAATTAGTTACACACCTGAGTCCATGGTCTTTGATGTTGTTGCTGTGAACTCTGATAAAACTTGAAGGGCTTTAGAACATTTAAGTTGCTGCAACCACTTTTTCTGGTTGTTCAAGTGTCAATACCCAATTGAATCAGCAATTGCCTCGAACCTTTACTCCAAGTCAATGCAAAATAAAGGAAAAATTTCTCCATACTTATCTTTTATAGGACCCTTCTGCAAGTTCCCACTCCACATGCAAATTCACTCATGCTTGCTGGGTTTATAGCATTCATAAAAGTATTATTCAACATGTTTTTAGTGTTAAGGTGCTGGTGAGGTATCCTGGTAAGGTTAGGATTGAGGATGGAAAGGCAGGTCCACCCAGAGCTGCTTCTGCCCAAGCAGTGCCTAGTAGTGCTTGGCAGAATTTACCCTTCTGCACTATATTACCTCTTTTTGCATTTGTAATAATATGGCTGTTTAACTTGCTCAAAAAAAAAAAAAAAGGCTCTGCATTTAAAAATATCACAGGAGTGAAGATTAAGAAAGCGAGTGCAGAGGCCCAGCTGTTGAAAGCACAAGTAGTATGAAATTGGGGGTGGGGGACAAAATTAGCATTCTCCTCACGCGCTCACCGCCTGCTCTAATCACAATGCAGGCATTATCAGCCAGCGTTGAATCTTCGTATTATTTCCAAGTTTCCCCTATTGTCAGTCATTGTGACAAAGTGCAGGACAATCTGACACAATGATGAATCACTCCAGACATTGAGTTTTCACATGGCTGTCAGATGATCTCAGTAGGCTGTGTCACCTGAAAATGCCACAAGACTAAACCTGTGCTGTACTTCAGAACAAAAATGGAGTTTGGTATAAACTCCACTGATTCAGGGCATAAACATGGGAGTCTGGAGGGCTGGCTCAGCTTTCTCTTACCCAGGAAATCTCTGCATTTTCATCCAGTGTGAATGAAATCAGAATCAGAGCTCAGGATGCGTCTACATGTCTTGCAGGCAAACCAGGAAGATATGTTGTTTGGGGTTTTACGTTAAATTCCTGCATGGATGGATCTGTGCTGTGTGGGTTTTTTAAAATACTTGTTCAAGATGTCGAAGTGGAGGATATTTTATCCTAATAGTTTCAGATGCATATATAAAAATGAGTCCCTGTAGTTTCTTTGTCCTGCATGGCAAAGTTATCTAGCAGCCTTTTTATTTTCTCTGTGGGTCAGGTGAGATGTAGCTGCTCTGATAACTGATTGATATATAGTCAAATGCAAATATGCTTGTTTAAGTACATGCCTTGCCTTCATGTATATTTGGTTGTCGGTGCTATTGTGAGCCTAGCCCAGAAGAACATTGCTCTTTCCCACATTATTATTCACAAAGGCAGCTTTCTGAGTTATTTCTGCTCCCGCACAATATTCATGATAGCAATTTGATACCTTAGCAGTTTCAAGGTTATCAAGTGATTGAAAATCCTGCTGCTTACTTCAAGGTGTAACATATAAACTGTCCTGCCATCCATTCTAGTAATATAATAGTTTTTCTTAATGCCTTTCATGAACTCCTGATTTAAAGTGTAAGCTAACTTCAGAAAGGGCTTATCAGCCCCAGACTTCGCCAGTGCTGCTCGGCTGCTGAATACAATCCCCTGAGTTTGTATCGCTGCGTGTAGCACTTAAGCAGGCAACATTTAATCTCTTTCAGAGATATTGATACATCAGCTCCCGAATGAGGACGCTGGACCACAGTCATAATGAGAAACAAAGAAGTGGTTATTTATCTCGCGTGCGGAAGGGCTAACGCTCCTTGGACGGGAATCTCACGGCCAGGGCTTGCATTCTGTAGATCCCAGGGATTAAATTCATACCAAAGAGCAGCTACTGAGCCATGTGATACAGTAGCGTTCGTTAATGATGAACAAATAAGTGCCACTGGATGCTTAATGAGGACACTGAAGAAAAGCCCATCATTTCTCAACCTGTTTTGGAGGCTCCCAGCCACCTACTGAATTTTGGCTGCGGATGTAGTTTGGGTGGTTTCTGATTGGTGGATTTTGCTGCTTGATGGAGTTTAGATGGTGGCATCTGCTTAAGTAACAGATGTCTGTGCCACTAAGGTGCTATGTTCTCACTTTTTATATAGAAAGAAATTGCTTCTCAAAGAGTTTTTATTGTCTTTATGCAAATTAAAATACAAAATTCCTCTCCTTAAAGGATCCTCATTATAACAAGAACCTTAAATAATCATAAATACGTATGCAGCCTCATAAAATCTTTTGCTCTTTGGTTATCAAGGAAGTTCCTTCTGCGCTGCCAATTGTGCATGAAATTGGTTCTTATTTCAACTACCAGTATGAAGATACTTGCTTTTATTCAGTGAAGCCCCACTGGATTTCTAAACAAATAGTGCAGAAGAGTTGTTTGTGCCAGAGTATTTCAAGGAGGAAATTTTGCATTCTGTTTCTTATGCAGTGCTGAAGAGTAAGATAGAGCTCTGTACTTATTCCCTGGGAGCCTGGTGATAGAAATATATATGTTTTTTATCTTTCCTTTGTCAGTTTCCTTTAGTAGGCAAATGTGTGACGTCTTTATGGATTCTTTTTTTTTAAGCAGGGATTGAAATCTGTGAAGGAGCCATGCCAAGAAAAATGCCCACAGATTCCAGCCTACTTTGGGCTGAGTGTTGAAGTACACAAGTCCTTGCGTTTCTGGTTCAACTCACATCATAACTTTGTGTCAGGTATGACTTAGTGCCTTGCACAGCACTGGATTCCCCATCTGCTTTGTTTATTTCCAGTGACAGAGAGGGATGAAGGACCTTCATTCCTTGTGTTACCTGTGTATGGATCAAGCAAGATGCACCTTCAGGCAGGATGAAAAGAGTGGTTGCTAAGGGAGGCCATGGCCCCAACCTTTTTGCACAGGAGTGAAACCAGTTCCTAATGTAGGTAAGACTGTTTGGGGATTTTCTCTTGCGGGCTACAAAATTCAGGACAACAACTCCTGAGCTGGAAAAAGTGATTCTTGATGAGGAAGGTAAGATGAATGTGCCAATACCAGACTAGAGCATCTACCACCCACTTCCAGGCCCTTTACCAGAAAAAAAATATGGAGTGCAGTCAGCTTTGAAAAGCACCTGCCTGTGGCCTCATCACCCTCAGGCAGAGCAAACTGCCCCACAAGGACCTCTAAGGTCAGCCTTGGCTGCCAACCCCAGGGATGATTTGGCTGCTCCCACACTTCCCTGCCATCCACAAAACTGGGCCAAGCTGGGCACAGGGATGCTGTCTAGGAGAGTGTAGTTACACACCTTTCCTTCTTTCACCTGGGCCCAAAAATCACCAAACCTGTGGTAAACTTCAGAGAAATGGCTAAATTATTGCAGAGGGGAGCCTGGATAATGTCTGGTCTCATCATGTAGGTTGTGCTTTTAGAACATGTTGTATTGAGGGAAAATAAATTGAAAAAGAAAGTGAAGGGAATGGACAAATGGTTATTGTCTTTTTCTGACCCGTGGGATGTGATGCTGTAGGAGGCAGAAGATTGTCCAATGTTTCAACGGGTAGACCTTATTTTAGATAAGTACTTCTGATATGACCTTTTCCTAGTGATATTTTTTTTCACATGTCTATCCAGTAGACTGAGTAAGGAGGTGGATGTGCAGTGGATTATTAACCTGGTGGCAACAACATTAGTAACATAGGAGGGTGCTTAATTCAACTGCTAGAGCTTGCATCTGTTTCACAAACATTACCAAGATAATCACATTCTTCCTGCATCTGCTTTGCTTTAGCTCACACAGATAATTCAAGGGTAATGCACCTTGTCTAAGCTAATTCTAAATACATGCCTCAAACACAAAAAAAAGTGCTTGGTGGGTATTTTGACCCAATGCACTACATCAAAGTAACCAAGTAAGCTGTAAATGCTCTGAATAAAATTGGACAAAAATTGGCTCTTGTCCAGCCGTGTTTCGGAATGGCAGTTGCTTGAGTTTTAAACTTTCCCTTTATGTGAATATACATGAAATGACAGTGCAACCTGTAAGTTATTCAGGTGTTCCTGTGAGGGCTCTGCTGAAGGATAAAATATACCATGAACAATGTTCTCTCAGGTCTAAGATGAGTTGTGGAACTGAGATCTGACCTTTTCAGATAACTTGTAGGCTATCAAAATTGCCTACGTGGGATGACAGCTTTGAGAGGATGAACTTGATGCAGAGGAACTCAAAGCCCTATGGGTCCAGCTCACTGGAACTTTTCCCTGTGGATCCAGACATTAACTCCTGAAAACTGGAATCATGCAGATGATTGTTGAAAGTGGGGTTAAATGAAATTAGGGAAAATTGATAAACATGTACTTAATAAAAGCAGAATATTAAAATCATGGAATCACAGAATGGTTTGGGTTGGAAGGGATGCTAAAGGTCATCTCATTCCAACCCCCTGCCATGGGCAGGGACACCTTCCACTAGATCAGCTTGCTCAGAGTTCTGTCCAGCCTGCCCTTGGACACTCCAGGGATGATGAGACCACAGCTCTCTGGGCAATGTGTGCCAGGGCCTCACACTCTCACAGGGAAGAATTTCTCCCCAGTATCCCATCTAACCCCATCCTCTGTCAGTTTGAAGCCACTCCCCCTTGTCCTGTCACTCCAGGCCCTTGTCCAAAATCCCTTTCTAAGTTGTCTTGGAGCCCTTTTACATGGAAGGGGCTCTAAGGTATCCCTGAAGCCTTCTCTTCTCCAGGCTGCTCTGGAGGAAGGTTTACATCCTCACTGAAGCCGTGCTTGTTATACACTGCAGACATCAAATCCTGGTTTGTAAGGTTTAGAAATATCAGTGACCATTGGTATCAGCAGCTTCTGTGGGGTTCTGTGATCAGGTGATAATCTACGGCATCAGAAGTTTGAAATTACTCCTTTAGAGCCAGGAAAGAAGAGAATTTACAAAGGCATCATTAGCATTTCCTTTCCAAACTTCATGGAGATTTCTTGGAGGGGCATATGCCGAGTGTCTTCTGTTAGCACTTGGAACTGAGCAGAGTCTCCTCCTCAACACTGGTTACCACCTGTCATCTTCTAAAACGTGTGCCATATGGTTTTAGATAGCTGACACTACATTGGACATCATTCCACTCATGTGCTTGATTTCTTCTAATCATAACCCATTTTTAAATGTTACTACTCCCAGTGATCAGTATGATAAATCTATTTAAAAATAGATTATTAACACTATTTCTATTTGCAAACACATTCACCTAACAGACGTAATTGGTAAAGTTTGTGTATGGCTGATGTTACATTAAAGTGCCCATCAACATAAAAGAACAAATAAAACTGAGGATTTTTTAACCAATTCCTGAGGCTGGACAGACTGCAGAGACAGCTCTGAGTCCCTCCTAACACCAAACTAGCTTGTACGTAGAAGATCAACATTTAGAAACACAAGATGGCAAAGAGGGATTGGAAGCAGGTCTTTATTCCACAGCTTTCAATGCTAAAATACAAAACTGGGCATTTGAAAGAAAAGGCAACAGAAAATGAACAGAGAAAACAAGAGTGTTTATCTCAAAAAAAAAAAATTATTTAATGCTATGTAAAGTGATCTATGAGTTATCTTCTTTCGTACTAGTAAATAGTCACAAGTCTTTTGCACAAATGTGACCTGAAGGAGGTCTTTGCTTTACAATGGAGAACTGCATCAAATGCAGAGTTTGTCCCGGGGTTGAGAACTGCAACAGTAAAAGCACATCCCGGGTTTGAACATTCATTTCACAAACATTGTAGCAGTGAGTCTTGTGGACTAATTTTAGTTTAGCCTGGTATAAGTGTGAGTTAATTTCAGCTTACCTTATTTTTCACTGTTCTCACTTGTTCACATCACTGATATTTTGCTTTCCTGCCTTTCTGTCTCTATTGTCCTTGTTATTTTGCTATGTATTTTTTAACTCAAGATTTTTAAAGCATTATAAGTACTGTAATTCCTCCGAAAAAGTTAATAGAATCCCATCAGTAATTAATCATTTAAATTAAAAGCAATATGTGATAGGAAAACTTAGGAAATCTTTGAGCATGCTTAGTGGTATTCAGAAATTGGCCCAGTGTAATCTTGCCTGAAAGCCTTGGAGCCGAATATGGGAATTCCTCATGGCCACAGGAACAAGGAACAAGCCAGGACAGAAAGCTAGATCCTTCTGCAGCTCATAGGAAAGAGAATTTAAAATGGCTTGTTGAAATACTCACACAAAACGCTGCCCTGTCATTGGGAATAATAGGCAACAAATTGATACAGTCATTAGGGAACTGAAAATGAGAAGTATAGGAAACAGCAATTAAGCAATTTCAAGCTTAAATCATAACAGCACAAGTGAAACTCCCCAGATGCCTTTGCAGCCTTTCAAATAATCACTGGATAAGTTTTTCCAGGGTAAAGAGAAAAAAAAAGAAAAGAGTGTAGAAAAAAACGAAAAGAAATAAGAAAGAAAAATCAGTGCATCTTCTTAGAAAAACACAGAACTGCAAAATCGAATTAGAGAGGGGAAGCTCCCAGTGGGTGGAGGAGGAAAAAGACATGTGAGGACTGCACAGCCCCCAGGGACGGTGGCACAGGACACGACTTTGCAGGGAGGAGCCATGTGGGAGCTCTGTGGCCACCAGTCCCATCCCCAAGCCCTGCTGCTATCCCAGCATGCTGTGCCCTCACAGGGTTCTCCTCACTTTCGGCATGGGACTTCTGCAACTAATGGAGGAGATTCTCCTCTGGGAAACTCCACCAGGATCCTGCTGTCCTCCTGGTCCCCGCACACTCTCCCCAGGCTTACACCCTCAGTGATCTGATCCCCTCATGTTAAAACACAGGCAGGCAGCCAGAGCATCCTGAAACACCCACACCTACACAGTCCAAGCCAGCTGATCCAGGCAGCAGTCAAGAAAACGTACTGAGCCAAAATTTAACAGCACTGGCGCTCCTTGTCTGACTCTCTGCTGGTGAGTTCATGTCTTGGTCATCATAAGCAATACTATCTACTTTCCCAGCCCTCTAAATCTATGCAGTTACTCAGATTTATCCTTCTAAACAGTCATGCAAGCAAAACCATTTGGTTGCCCTTGTTGAATCCTCCAGGATAATTTAGCATGGAAGCCCCTGACTCTCTGTGCCTGACAATGAAAAAAAATACTGGGGTTTAAGAGGCTTGATATTGCTCATGATTTTTCTGAGGATGACCTGAGGTGAAGCCCTAATACCATGTGTGTGTAAGCTTTCCTGAGCCCAGACACATTTTCCGCCAAGCAACATTGTTCGTGTGTATTTCCAGAATTTTGGAGTTTCGCCCTGCAATCTTAAATGTGTTTCCAAAGTAACTCCATGACTGAGGAAGGATCTGACCGGGCATTAGGCGGTGCAAGTACCATTGGTGCAATGTCCAGCGTGGCAACAAAATTATGTTCATCCATTTTGAACTGCAAAGATTACTTTGTACATTCCCAGAAATCAGCATGGTTCGGAGGAAAGCTGGGTTTGCTGACACCTGCCAGCAATCTGGGCAGCACACGTGCAGGAGGTGTAGTCTTTCTGAGGGAATAGAACCCTTTACAGACGGGTATATTCCTTTGTATCCAATGTGAAATAAGTCTTGCCAGAAATGTGTCTTTTCAGGACCAGTAAGACAAGGATGCGGTGGAAGGATTAAGCATCTCTTTAACAGCATAAGCAGAAAGTCATGAAAATTTTTAACAAAAAAAAAACAAAAAATAAAAGAGCCAAATAAGAGAAAATTAACTATATGGGGCCTCAAATCTTAGCTCCAGGTAGTGCAATCGTCTGAAAATCTATTTCTTCCCATTTGCATGATTAATTGACATCTTGTTAACTGCTCATTAGGGACACTGCAAATCAGTGCGAAACAAAACAAACACTTCACAAGAGAGAAGAGGGTCTCTAATTGTGAGTTATACTGGAAACAAAATTAAGGTTTAAAAATGCATATAAGGCAAAATGTGCACAATAAATTGGAGGTTGGAAATTTTCTGAACTGCTGCTGGAGTGTGTATGGGGCAGCCTGTGCCCTACTTGAAACTCTGCTCTGACTTTGACATGTCCTTCACTTCTCTTGGACCACGCACTGGGGACAGTGCCTGAACAAGTGCTTTAGCTGGACTGTGGTTATCTCACAAGCCTTTACACTGATATTGTAGATTTGGAAATCAATTAGTAAATGCAAACCAGCTTGAGACACTCAGATGAAAGGAACTGGCAATGGACTGTGGTTGCTTCTCTTTGTTGCACTACTGCAGTTCCTGGGTGCTATGATAATAAAATAGAGTAGTAGTAAATAATAATTATATTAATAAGTAAGGAAGGGCTATAGCTACCAAATCCTGTTCATTCAATAGAGCTAAAATTATATTCCCTCTATGGTCAGAGTAAGAACCTGGCAAGCATTAGCATAAGCCCTACAAAATGCTTTGAAACTGCAGGGGGTGTGTTGTGAGGACGAGTGTGATTAATGAATTGATGGCTGTGGTTCTTCCCAACTGTGGGAACTTCTTATCTCCCTGAGGAGTTTCC
Source organism: Myiotriccus ornatus (assembly GCA_036023395.1). Lineage (NCBI taxonomy): Eukaryota > Metazoa > Chordata > Aves > Passeriformes > Tyrannidae > Myiotriccus > Myiotriccus ornatus. The sequence goes on from JAYRBT010000181.1 coordinate 5,529,568, forward strand.
ATCATGGTACTATGGTTCCCTGCACCCCTTGCAAGAGGATCAGTATTAGGAGGAGAGGGTGACCATCATGTCTTTCCATGCACAGTGCTTGGCCAGGAGAGGTAACAACCACTTAGTGCTCTTGCACATCACAGCACTGGTATTATGAGATTTCTCTCCCTGTTGCAGCCTGGCAGTTCCAGTGGGAATTCTGGACTAAATGACTTTTTTTTTTTCTTCTCCATGCACCAGAGAGTAATTTAATTTGTTTTCTCTCTTGCTTGTTTTGTATTGCTGCAGCAGGAAGGACAACGACTGATAAAGGGAGAAAGCAGGAGAGCTGCGGCAGTGATTTTCCATTTTATTTATGGTGATGCTGTGTAGCAAAATGTAAAAATAGATCTTGGGGCTGACAGTTTTGTTGCTTCTTGATCTCAGGCTGGCACTTTGGAGTTCTGTCCTCCACCCCTGGTGAGGAGCAGTGCCTGAGCAGAGGGATAAGGCAAGAGACTGCATCCGATGAGTGGGCAGCTCTCAAGGAAGCGAGTGTGAAAACAAAACAGCGAACAGTTTATTTTTCTTGGAGGAGAAATCCAGGCTAAACCTTGCTCTTCTGAAACTGAAGTCAAAGGAATGAGTCCTGTGAGTGATGAGAGAGACGCCTGGGCACTAGAGACATAGCAAAATCCTCCCAGAAGAGAGTATGAGAAATGTCATTATAGACGAAAACAGAAATACCTGGATTCTGTTACAATCTTTTCCAACCAGTCCCAAATTTGCATGACAGGCAAGCAGTGAATCAGGCTGTGTGAAACCTTTTGATCCATAAAAAACTTACCGAAGGAGACAATGAACACTTTAAAATCAATGGCCTGAACAACCAGCAAGGTATCAGTGTTGATGACAGCCCACTTGAAAAAAGGAAAAAACCTAGTGAGGTGGAACCCAGAATAAGAAATACCATTAGCTTTTATTTTTAAAGCCACTTTACAGAGATGCACCTCCTATTCACTGCCCTGCCTGGACATGCATTGTGTTTTATTAGAAGAAAGCAAAGCAATTTAAAAAGTATGTAAGTAAGTATTAACAAGAAAAATCAAATAACAATGGAGACAGAGAATGGTCATGATTTTAACTCTGGGGAGGTGTTTCCAAATCACAAAGAGAAACAACATCTTTTCAAATAGGGGCAGTACTGTTTAATGGCACGGATATGTCAGCCTTGCTTTTTTTTAAAGTTTTTCTTTTTTTATTTTTTCTTAATTGCTCACTGCTGAAGGGAGCAGTGGCAACACCCATTTTCATTAATACTGAGGGTGCAATGTGAGTATTGCCACTCTGCTTTAAACTTTTGATGTCCTCCAGGGACTGCACAGGGAAATGACTTTGATGGATCACAGTTGCACTTGAAACCGAGCCGGGAAAGATTAGCGTGTCTCAGGCAGAGAGATTCCACTCACCTGATTTTTTTGTTGTTCTGATTAGATAATTTTTCTAATTAACCTTGATAACATTTCCAGACACACAGGCCTATCCACACATAGATGGAAATACATTCTCAAATGGACATTTCACCTCTACCCATGTTTTCTAGTACTAACTACAGAATTTTAACCCCTTGGCTGCCAACTGATTTGTTTGGGAAACTAAAGCTGAACATCTTTAACAGAAGCAGAAGTTGCCCACAAAAGCCTTTAGAAGAAATCCACCTTTCCATAGGCACAGATTTGTATACTCTGATTGAATGACAGCAGTATGAATTTAGGAGCAATCTGTGTGTCAGCTGCCAATTTCTGTTTAGTCCTCTTTTAATGCTTAGCAAGGAAATCAGTGATGCTGTCCCTTTCTGAGCGGAGTCTGAAGAACCGTGAAAGCATTTTGAAAGCCAAAGCATGCCAGAACAGGGTCCTTTGGAAATGTTCAGCATCTGACCTTTATTCCTCACACCAGCCCACTTAGGAACAGGAAGGACTATCTCTTAATCCCACTGAACGCACATGAAAATCATCCTGCAAGCAAAATGAACCATTCCCCCTGCTCTCATCTACTTCGTTCAGGTTTAAGATTGCTCAAGTGCCCAGTCAGAAGTTTTTGAAAGCTTTCCTGAGTCCCCTCGCTCTTGCCTAGCTGTACACCAACGCTGATTTTTTACTACATAGAGCTGGAAGAGCAATTCTCCGCTTCCCCAAAAGATCTGTGACACTTGTGAGAAAAAAACTCCCTGGCTATCCTTTTACCATGTCCTTTGAACCTGCTGCAGGTGAGCAGAGGCAAGTGCTGCTCTGAAAAGCTTTCTCAGGGTGCTTGCTGCAGGTAGTTTTTCTCTGACACCTGAAAGATGCTAAAGCTTGCTGAGGATGCAACATAAAAAAATCTAACGTTATCTAGGCTCAAATGCGATAAATGTGAATGTATTCCTAACCATTGATCATATTTCCAAGTCTCTGACTAGGATGTTACCAACAGAGCAGTGTTTTAAAGGGGCTGCAACATCATTTCATAAACCTGCAGGTAGAGGAACAGAGAATCTGTAATCTAGACAACAACCTGTATTTTCCCCAGAAACTGGGAATTTAGATTTATGGAGACGTTTTACCAGCTAAACAGAGTTTAGGAGGGGGCCAATGTATATGTAAGGTTTATGAAGACAGCAGTTTTAAAGATATCACAATTGTTTTTTCTCCCTTCAGAGGCTGTGCTGGTACCACATCACCAACCTGCCTTTCCCCTTCTCAGAGAGAACCTGCTCCATTTTTTGCTGCAGTGGGGTTTATAAAAAGCCAATACTCAACTGTCCACTTTTATGTGATTTTATAGATCTCTTAACATTTGGTAAAAGGTAAAATTGCTGTGGATGAGGATGACTTTGTTAGGCAGAAGTGATTTCTCTGTTGAATCGGCTTCCTCTACCTGTTTTTTGTGGTTTTCTTATCAACAAAGTCGATGGCACTGTCCATTTCTGAGCCAATTTTACAAAGATTGTAAAATGAAAGCGTTTCAAAACTAAAAAATGCCAATACTCAGAAATTGCTTATTTAAAAGCCAATTGTTCCACTGGCCAGAACATGCTGATGTGGAGGTGCCGCTCACCCAAGCCCCAAAAACAATCTTTGTGATGGTTCACTAAATGATCTGCAGAAATTTCAGACTTGGTACTCTGTACATATATATTTTGCTTGGTGGGTATAACATGGTTCTGAGAATGTGTTGTTTTTTCAGACATACTTTGGTGAGGGGTTTTGTTTCACTTTGCTCATTTCTGAGGCGTACACTCTTTCTACCTCATCAGCCTTTGCCATGGCTTTTTAAAGGACACAGTCAGAGAAAGAACAGATGGAAATAACGATAATTGCTTACTTTGAACGCTGCGAGAAATGCTCAATGTCTATGAGGTCTCATCCAAAGTTAACGGAAGGACTGTCAATCTATTGTACTTACAGTGCATCCATTACTGTAGGCTCTGAGCACCTCAGCAGCTTTCAGGAATTTATCCTCTGGACTGTGTGAGGTGAGGAAGCACATTTTTCCCCATTTCATTGAGAGAAAGAACTTTCATACTTCCCAAGGTCGTACACACCAGTGGAGCAGGAACTGAAGCTGCGTGTTTCAAGTTCTTCAGTTGCCTTATGATAACCAGATTGCACATGGCCTGAACTGCAGCATCCCTGGAGCACTGAGCAGTCACAAAACTCCTCCACTGTTCCCCTGCTCACAAAGTGCTCTGCAACACCCTGGTAATGGAATTGTGCACAACAGTTTAGGATATGGAGGCCTGGGTTGTGATGGAGACCCTCCTGCTTGAAACAATGTGTTTGGGCTAATAACAGCTGATGATTTTGCCACAGGAGTCAATACTTCATTCATGCACTAAGTGGTGATCTCACCTGTTATGTTTTGCTTCTGGATGAAAGCAGTGTGTAGTTCTAGTGACAGGCAAGCCTGCAGCAAACAGTCACCAGTGTCCACAAAAGTGACTGCTCCTGAAACAAGATGCAAGAACATTGGGTCTGAAAAGAAATGTAATGTTTTAAACAACACAGAGGATGTAAAGTGAGATTTTCAGGTTAAAGGTTTGTGTGATTGTTCTGCTTTCAAAGAAATAAAGTCAGGAATAATACACAACAATTCATCAGACATCCATCTGCATATCTGCTACATGTGCAGTACATGAACAGTGCAATTTTGTGGTATCATGTGTGATACATGTACGATAATAACATAGATATTAATTTGAACTAAATATGTACATACAGTGATCATGTCATTTCCACGAACTACATAAAGACAACATGAAGGGCTTAGCTATGAGGACTGAAATAGTAGAGAGAATTCAGAAACCAGTTAAAGAACTTAAAAAGAACATTTGAAAAGATGAACCTTTTGATAGGATTTAGGCTGCCTTTGGGATTCCAAAGCTTTAATCAACAAAAGCAGCTTATTCCATCAGTGTCGTGAGCAACAGCAGAAAAGACATCATCAGTGAAGAACACTGTAGAAAACAATTTATTTGGTTTAAAACTTGTTTAGAGAAATCTGAGACTCCTCCCTTAGTCTGGTGACCATCTGGATGGATTTTGCCTTGGAAAGCCTGTCTTGAACTTGAAGCAAACAAACATTTGTTCACATGGTGGGAAAGAGAAGATTGAAGCAATGTGCCAGAACTGGAAAAGCTGCCCATGCATATCAGTACATTTACCTAGAGCAAAATGTGCTCTTTGTTTTTGGGACATTATCTTTAGTCCCCTTGTACAAGTCTCCTTGACCATCCTGAATAGTGGAAACCCAGGGAGAAGATACCTTTTTTTCCTGTATGTGATTTCTATATCTATAACACACATTTGTATTCAGATCCATGACCAGAAGACTCTTAACCATGCTAGAGGCTGCAAGGGTTAAGTTTTATGTTCCCTACCATTTTTTTTTGTCACCCCAAAATCGGTTTGCAGTAAACAATTCCCTGGGGAGGAGGCAGCCACCCTGATCCTGGCCCCAGAACACACCATGGAGCACACCAGGGGGTTTCTGCAGAGTCTTTCAGGACCGGTACCCAGCGAGGTGGTAGTGCCAGATGGTGTCACCTCTGCCTGGCTGGGCTGCCAGAGCCATTTCGGGCATCTGGACACAAAGCCATCAGCTGGTGCCGGGGCCCTCTCCAAGAGCTATAAACAGGGATAGATGGTAAGCTCCATTATGGGGACGAATAATGCAAAGAGGCAGAAATGTTTATTTTCCTTTCCTCTATGGATAGCTGTTATGAATTTGGGTGGCACTGTTTTGGATGGACCCTGGACAAGGCTGTCTCTGTGCTGCAGAATATTCACTCAAACCCTCATTTAATGAGCTGGCAGTTCAGGTGATGGTTGTTTCCCCTTTCGAGCGTTTTAACGTCCCTGGCTGCTTCTTTGGTAACTGATATCCTTCAAGAAAAAAACAGTGCCTGCTCACAACATACATATCAAACTCAGAGCCAGACAGCACCTAAACTTTTATGATCTTTAGCATTCCCAATTGACAGCATTTACTAAACCTCTGAGCCTGCCTCACCCAAAGTACCAAGGCAGGAGGGACCTTGGATTTCACATTTCTCCTTTTCACAGCTTTGAGTATGGTGTAAGAAGCCTTTCCCACAAAGTCAGCTAATATGATCCTTCGTCCTAGGTATATATAATCTACAAATTTAAAATCCATGGGTCATCACATTTACATGAATCCACATATGGGGTGTAAAGTTGAAATATTTTGAAGAAGATGATACATGTTCCACAAAGGACACTAAGTCTGCTTATTTGTGCACTGTCATTGCTCTGGCACAAAGACAACCATGCTGCCTGACTAACACCAAGTGGTTCAAGGCTGCTTTTCTAGTACACTTTGCTAGTGTACATTTTCACAGTCTAATGTGCATTTTTTACAGGTGCAAATACAGCTTTATCTAAAAGACATACATACCTGGAAGATTTTAAGTTCAAAGTGGAACACCTTTTCCTTAAAGACATTTTTGATTTTTTTTATTTAAAAATTACCTTGAAGCAAACTATGAATCACTCAGTGTTAAAATTCAAAGCAAAGGTTTAAAGTAAAGTAAATTTGTTAAAATGCTTTAAATTCCAGTAAAATCTTTCTGAAATTTTTAGAGCAAATTGAGGGCACCTATGCAGGCACATATTACCTTCCCACCAGCATTGCAGAGTCTGAGAGCTGAATTATTAGAAAAGCTCATTTGCTGGATTTCTGACAAATCACTTTAATGTGCCAAAATTGATTTGGCATGAAATCGTCAGTAGACCCTCCAGAATACTAATAGCATTAAAGGCAGAGGCCAGGGCTGACAAACTTGCTTGACTAAAGTTAGGTTCATAAATTAGTAGTTAGGTGTCTGAATTAAAGTCTTCTGCTTCCAGATGTGCTCTGTGTCTGTAGGTCCAGCTGAAGAGATTTCAGCAAGTGACAAATGGGGATACTGGGAGTACTGGGGATGAGGAGAAGAGTTTATTTAGTGTCTTTGCTTCTCAGTAAAATCTTCATCTACAAGCCTCAGATGCTCTAGGTAACCATGTCAGACAGTAGCTAAACCCCTATAGTTTTGTCCTTTTTTTTTCTGTAACAAATCCACAGATCTTGACTCCGAACACACATCTTTCTTTCCATCCATTAAAAACACCAGTACAGCCCAGTACTCTGGGCAGAGAGCACAGAGCTGACAGGTAGAGATCACTGACCTCTTCTCCCAGCTCCACTTTCAACACCCCTCATGGCATTGAAAGAAATTTTCCCCAGCTCTGCTTTCTTCTTTGTAAGACAGCAACGACAGTGTTCATTTTCCATGTTGCTGTGAATGTCTCTTATTATATTCTACTTTCCCTGAAGCACAAGTTTACTGTAGGATCTTTGATATCGAAGTGTAGAGCAATCTTCTTCCCTCAGCTAGTTGTACTTATGGAATTTAAGAGTGTGAAACAGCATTTGGACCAGGTCTTTAGGCAGTAAGATACATATGTGCTAGCTCTGTAACATGGAGGGACAGGAGCCTCGGGTGACATAAATCTGCTGTCTTTAACTTTAGTGAATTTGAGATTTCCTGGGGTGAAGGTATTGATTCAGTTCAGCTGAGGTCCAGGCCTCTGCCATTTCAGCAGCAGCGTTTCCTAAAACAATTGGGAAAAGTACAGTAGAGGAGGAGATCTGCAGCCAAGCAGCAACTCCAGGGAACTAAAACTGTCGTAGCTGATTAAGAGAAATGAAAGCTGCTCAGAAACAAATCTGAGTATGAATTTGGAGCACAAGAATTAATTGAGAAGGGGATTCTCTTTGTACTTCTTTTAGTAGGTCAGGCAGTTTATCCACTAAGATGCCTTTGAAGCTGCCAGTGAAAAAGTCATCGCTGGAAAGATGAAACGAGCCAGTGAGTGAAGTCGTCTGTGTGTCCTAAACTCTGCTATTCTGAGTGAATTAGTTGCATGGTGAATAACTGAAGCCTAAGCCAAAGATGCTCCATTACCCTTTCCACAGAGAGAGTGAGGAAGGGATAGCTCTAGGAAGCGATGAGTGACGGTAATGGGCAGCCTTAGTGACAGAACAGGGTTGCGATGCTGGAAGACTGTTTCTGCTTCACTCACACAGCTGTGCAAATACTTGTGCTGTTGCTGCAGAGAACACCAAAGGACTGAACACAAGCTCATAGCAATGTGCTCCCATCCTGTTGTCACTCATTTCATAGGTCAGGTGAAAGTTTATGGTCATATCATGGTGACTTAGTAGGTGGCTATTCACAGAGCCATGAATTCAGTGGGAGTTTTTACTCTGATTTTAATGGAATGTAGCTCTAGAGGGGGAAAAAAAAAAAAAAGCAGATAAAGGCACAGGAACTGATTAGTAGTATACAGGGAAAAGACTGCAGCTCCTGCAGAAGTCAATGGGAGGAAAGGTTTTCCCCAGTAACATACAGGAAGGTATTTGAGAAAAAGAAATGTGCACTCGGAGCAAAGGAAATGGAGTGTTGTGTTTTCTAGCCCTTGGCTGCTGAAAGATACTGACAGTAGGAAAACTCACTTTTTAAAGCTGTCTGTGTTCTAAATGCAAAACAGCAATGTGGTATTTTTGTCCCAAAGAGAGAAGAAGTAAAAGAGATATTTTAATCTTGCAGTCCTGCTCTTCCTCGTCAAAGATGAGTCGTGGCAGATCATGCCATCCTCTGTCACCAGCACCCAGCCTTGTACCTAAGTGATCACTCACCCTTTGCTGAGGATCAGCTAGGTATAAGAAATGGAGGAAAATAAGATGCAGTCACAGGATATCACACATTTTAGGAAGTAAACTGTGAAAATACTACTTACTTTGCCCATATTTTTCTGTACCTATAGCCGGAAAACCAATAAGGGAGGCTTTTTGTCATGGTGCTGTATTATGTTGTATTTATTGGTTTTTTCCAGCCTAAAGTGCTTTGTGCGTGAGATTAAAAAGCTGCAAGTCTCAGGCCATCTGGCCAACCAAATGGATTTAGTGTACAGGATCACTGCCAGATGTATGCCAGTTGTAAGTTTAATTTTTGAACATATAAAGTGCCTGGGGCTCTGTGTCCGTTATTCAGAGGAAATCATGTTCCAGTTTTTTGAAACAATCCAGATACAGTTCGTGTCTAGGTGTATGGTCTATTCTCCTCCACATGGTTTAAGGGCATATTCTTTGTTTCTCATAAAAGAAAAATGAGGGCAAGAGAATTTTGCAGGTATGTTACATGTTACTTATGTTTGATCACATCTGTCTGACCTTATGGGTCAGTAGGAAACACAGTAATAAGTTTTCTTGAGGACCTTCACTGCAATTGTTTAAGTGAAAGAGAAAATTTCAAAGAGTACTTTAGATTAATTTACACTTATATTTATTTATGATCAACTTGGAGAATAAATACGTTTTCAAGTACGTAAGAGTTTATAATATCTTAAAAGTGATATTTAATTGGTTTGATTTATTTTAAATGAGGAGCTAATGGAAGGTGAGATACATTTAGCTTTACAGATGCTAAGAAAGATAAAGTGCATTTAATTTTTTTTTATTTTGCAAGTGTTCTCACATAAGAAGGTCTACAGCACAACTGGCGTAGATGTTGTGAAAATGAAGAAAGGTATGAGCACAAATAGCTCTGGGCTTTGCAAAATGGTTGTTCAAAACACAGCAGTTGAAATCCAGGCTAGAACAGGATTGAGGTGATGGGAAACGGTGATTTGTGGGTCTGGCTCTCCTGCTGCCCACATTATTTCCCACTGTATTTCTTTGCAGCTGAAATCCTGAGGCTGAATTACTTTCTCCTAAGCAGACCTGAAGGCCCAATGAATCAGAGATAAATGTTTGGAAAGGAAAGATGGGCTTGTTTGTCAAGGCACAGTTATTCTCCACTGTCTGACAGAGCCATGAGGCAGGAGCTGGTGAAAGCCAGACATCCACAGCACCCAGGGACTCCTGCAGCAGTTCTTGTAGCCCTTGAGAGGTACAGCTTCACCCAGCCCACCACGCTGAGTGGGTCTGGCAATTTCCATCACAGTCAAGCTGAAGTATATGTAGACAAAACATATGTTCAAATATTTATAAAAGGAGATTAGTGGCAATGTTGTTACACACTGCCAAGAAGCAGAGCCTGCAACTTATTTGCAAAAGTCTCTACCACTAAAACCAAATCTCAGTCTTCCAAAACAAGGGGTTCATTAGCCTTGAAATCAGCAGGTCTAATTACATTTGTGGTCCTGGAGATTGCTGAGGAGTTTTGGGTAGCAGCTCTGGTCAGTGTGTTAGCAGTGGTGGTTACCCAGTGAAAAGGGCTCCATGTCTTTTTGGGTGCACCTTTCCAGGGAAGAGCCATAAAAGAAAAGTTTACATTGTCATTTGTAGTTTATTTTATTCCTGAAAGTATTTTTCCCTGTTATATTAGCCACTTTTTTTTTTCTCCTGAAAACTCGTTCAGGGGGTGGGAATAAGGGAAACCAAACAAATCATAGATTTCAGAAAATAAGGAACAGCAAATTGAGCAAAAGGAGGATTATGAAGACTAAATCTTTTGTTCAAAGAGTGATTAAAAAGCATTAAGTTGGATAAAGTCAATCTAGAGCTTAACTGAATGAACCTTCTGCTCTGTTTTTCTACTGTTTGATTTCACATGTATTAAGAAATTAAAGGATAGGAGAGACCTCTTGAGGACTGTTGAGGCTGGGGCTTTTTAAAAAGAATAGTTGAGCAAAATCAGTTGAACATAACCTCTGTTTCCTGGTTTCTAGGCAATGCAAATTGTCCTGGCCAGCTGTGTCCAAAAGCAGCAAAAGTAAGTTGAGGTTTTTTTCCAGCACAGGACTCGAGCAATTCACACCCAAATCTGTGTGCTGTGGGGATTCCTCCAGGCAATGAAATTGTGGGATTTGTATCCTCCCCTCTCCATGGCTTAAGTGAAAACAGTTCCCCTGCCCAACAGCAAACACAGCTGCAGTTCATTGCTGAAATAAGGAAGTGTCAGGGTAATTGCTGTTTGCTTTGCATTCAGAATACCTTCCTTTATTTTTCTGTGGTTTTAGGACTACATCTGCAAAAGTTGAGGGCATTCAGCTCTCAGGGTGGTTCACCTTAAAGAAAACTGTGTGTTGAGAGGAACACAGCTCCTTTGCAGGAAAGGACAAAAGCATGAAGTAGGAGTTACCAGTGGATACTCTACTGAGGCCATGGACTACAGTCTCAAGAAAGACTAAAACCAACAAATAATCAGGTTTCTGCACTCTGCTTGTGTGTGGCACTTGGAAGGCTCTGAGCCTTTCTTCTACTCTGTGTTTATAGAGAAGGATTAAGGGAGGGAGACAGAGTGTATCCATAAACATAAGTGAAGTTGGGGGCTTTTTTTCCACAGCTTTTCTGTATTTACTGACTTGTCGTCTTCTGTTTCAACTGTGGTTTTAAGTGAATTGCCAGTTTGTTTTAAACTAGTTGTTAATTTTAAAAGAATCTGTCTCCAGTCTTAATCATCATGGGCTCTTTGGTCTGTACATTTTTATATCTTCTCAGTTTGGCCTGATAACATTTTCTTTATCTGAAATATTTTTATTTCTGATCTTTGATGTCCTTGTGAACGTGTTGATTTCCATCTTCACTTCTGGAAAATGCTACCCTTGGACAGCAGCTGTGTCCCATAGCTGTGCCACGTGGAGCAATGGCTCTTAACAGAGCAATGTAAAAGTCTCCCAGTGCCAGCAACATTAAACTGAGTTGTACTGAGAAAAAAAAATTGCCCTGAAGCCTTTTGCTCCCTTTGGATGTTACTTTCCCCCTTGATTCACACTTCTCTTTCTAATGAAGACCAGAAAGAGGAGTGTTCCCCCCAAGGCACTTGAATACAGCTTAGAGGAAAGCTATTTTCTTTCCAGTAGTTGGTTTTGGTATTTCATCACCTTTCTCATTCTGTGATTGGTGAAAACAGGTCCTTCTTCCTCAGAGAGAGAATAAGTGGCCCAGTGTTTATATCAAATGTCCAGGGCAGGAGATACTGAACACCTCCTCAGTTTGGTTTGTACCAGAGACTGAGCTTAGTTCCTGGGCAGTGCAGGCCCAGGGTGCCTGACTGTCTTCATCATCCCTCCTCTTTCCCTCTGACCATTCTCACCTCTCCCCTCAAAATCACTCTTATTCTCATGGAAATGTGCTTAATCAGCCATCTTACAAAATCTCCATGCGGTTCTAGACAAAAAAGTTGAAAAACTGAAACTGGAATTGAAGCTCCAAACACAGGAGATACACATATTTATAATGGTTGGGTTTTTGCTATGAAGTACAGTGAATTATCATAGAATGGTAAAGTCCTCTCAGAATTGCTTTTCCAAAGGGTGATGTCGTATAAACCATGAAAGCTAGTCATGGAAAATGTTGAGCAGGTCTCCTGGTCCAACCGTCTGCCAGGAGAAGATTGTTCCCTGCAGAATCTTCCCTGTTGCTCTGTCGTAGCAAGGTGTCAAAGAGATGCTTTATCTGCAAAACAGCTCCACGCCTATTTATAGTCCTGCAGAACTCATTATCTTTAGTTACAGAGGAATGATTTTACCCCCGTTATAGAATAAGGTCTCTCTGTCCGCAGTGTTGCACATTTGCCCACGTGCACATCCCCAAAACCACAAGTACAAAATTTCATGAGTTTGCTGCTCAATAATTAAATCAGAAATATCCACTGCCATCACATATCCTGCCCTTCCATAACACATTGATAACCAACCAGCTACCTCTTGATTACTCCCCCATGAATAATAGGCAGCACAGCAAAATGTTCCTGTGCTTTTGAAGCAGAGAAGGAGCATTTCATTACCAGATCCTCTCCCTCTTTGCCAGAAGCTACCAAATAATAAAATGGAAAGGAGAGATATAGCCTGTGACATCTGTCAGTGCAAGCAGCCCTTGGTTCAACCTGGGCTGTTATAAATATTATATTTGAAGTATTAGCAAGAGCAGATTGGATTGCAGCGGGTCCAGAATGAGGCAGCCCGAAGGCTGGCAGTAAAACTGGGAGAAATGAAATGGTTTGGCATAGGTATCTCCTGCTTTGCATTGTACAAGGAATGAAGAGGGAAATCCTTCTGTCTGATTCAGCTCATCCAGAGCATCTGTTTAGAAGAGCCACTTTTACCACTCTGGCAAAGATGGCCCTTTCCTGCACGGGCACACAGTGTGACACAGGACAGCATCCTCCTAACGTCGGCTTAATTACCCTCATCACTCTTCTGTGCTTTTCTGGAGGTGTTTCTCTATGTTAGCTGTGTTTGCATCATCACTGGATATGCACTTTGGGCCAGAGCTGGGAGTGCATGTTCAACCTGCACATGCTTCAGGAAGAACAATTCAGACTCTGAAGATATTCAGGTACTTCAAGATTAAAATAGGAACTGACTTCTCTTGGTTTCACAAAATGTGAGCTCCTGAATCTGCCATTTAGTTTTTGCCCTCAGGTTTAGGCACCCCAATGATTTAAAAAATCTGGTTCAAGGCTCTTCATCTTGGTCCTTCACCGGGATTATGGAGAGAAAATTATTTCTCTAGCCTAAACTTTTGTGAGAAGGTAAGAAACTTCTAGCAGAGGCCACATGAGTGCCCCAGCTAAACAGGAAAATTCCTAACACAGGTTGATATTTTGACAACTTCAAGGGAGCAGAGAAAATCAAGGGAGTGTGAATATATCTAATATTCCTTTCTGTTACTGTAATTTTAGGTCTTGTAACAAAAATTTTTTAGAAAAATTTTCATTTCTTAGGTTCATGATGTTACTTAAGAAAAAAAAACAAAGAGAGAAAGAAAACAAAAAATCCTTCAATGTTTTTCCTCCAGCAATAAGAGAACAAAGCAGGCAAAAATTATTGAAGTTGTGGACATTTCCACACCACCAAATAAACTCTCCACCTCAGTATACATGGGGGATTAGGAAAGAGAGATGCCAGAAATTGGTCTAGACTATATTTCCCTAGAGGTATAGGGAGATACTGAGGGAAATCACAATCATTCTATAACATGTGATTAAGAAATCAGGATATTTTTTTTTTCCTCATTTTAAGAATGCAACAGACTAGACTGGAACCACCTGAGAAAGCTGATGGTAAGAAGAGTGGAGAGAAATCATTGCAGTCAATACTTCTGAAGTGTGGGCTTGCATCGTTTGCTCCACAGCATTTTTATTACAGCAGAAATGCTCATATAAAGGAGAATTGCCTTGATCATCTTGGGCAGAAGGATGTTATATAAACAAGTATTGGCTGATGAGAAGCTCAGTGGGACTCAGCAACGTGCACTTCCAGCCCAGAAAGCCAACGGTGTCCTGAGCTGCATCAAAAGGAGCGAGAACAGCAGGTCAAAGGAGGTGAATCTGCCCCTCTGCTCCACTCTAGTGACACCCCACCTGCATTTCTGCATCCAGGTCTGGGGCCCTCAACATAAGGACATGGACCTCTTGGAGCAAATCCAGAGAAGAGCCATGAAGATGCTCAGAAGGCTGGAGCCCCTCTGCTATGGAGACAGACTGAGAGAGTTGGGGGTGTTTGGCCAGCAGAAGGGAAAGGTCCAGGGAAACCTTAGAGCCCCTTCCAGTACCTAAAAGAGCTACAAGAGAGTTGGAGAGAGTCTTTGGACAAGGGCATGGAGTGACAGGACAAGGGGAATGGCTTCAAACTGACAGAGGGCAGGGTTAGATGAGACATCAGGAAGAAATTCTTCCTTGTGAGGGGGGTGAGGCCCTGGCACAGCTTGCCCAGAGAAGCTGTGGCTGCCCCATCCCTGGAAGTGTCCAAGGCCAGGTTGAGTAGAGCTTTGAGCAACCTGGTCTAGTGGAGTGGAAGGTGTCCCTGCCCATGGCAGGGGGGGTTGAAACAATATGTTCTTTATGGTCCCTTTGAACCCAAACAATTCCACAATTCTATGAAGTGTGTATTTAATTGCCCTCTTGTTGTTCTCTGGAAGGACTTTCCTCCCATTTCAAGTTGAAGGTTGGTCTAAACTGAAGAGCACTTGGCACAAAAAGGCACTTGAATTTTTCTCTTTAAGGACATGCAGTTTCACAGCCTCTTTGAGCAGCCTTAAATAGGTGCTGTGAATGGCCAGTCGAGAGGCTGCATTATCATTAGATTTTACCTGAGGGTAAAAAGAAATACACTGTCTGACCTTAGATGGGTCAGAAACACTGGCTATCAAGCAGATGGCAGTAAAATATCCCTGGCTGCTCTGCTGCTGTTAAGCACTTCTGAGATTGTGCCTGCCTTAGGAAACTCACCAAGGCAAAGCTCTGCTTGCAGGACTGTAGCCTCCACAGGACAGGACAAACCAGCCATACACCCTACACTGCAGTTACTGATGCCCATCCAAGGACTGGGAATGATTTTTCATCACCAACCCCGACCCTTCTGGACTGTCATTCTGCTGTTTTCAAACATCCAGCTACAGCTCTCTATCGTGACCCATGTTGGTGACAGCAAATGTCTCCTTCACAGGTGTGTCTTGCACATCTGTAAGCGTGGGGTGGTGGTCCCACCTTCCCAGGTGACACAAGCTATGGTGTGAGATGTTCCTTCCCTGCTTGCTGCTGTACCTCAGCAAGCTGTTGCCCAAAAGGCAAGGCCATAACAACCCGCCCAGTACTCAAGCACCATCCTGCTGGGATAATGTCCTGTGCCAAGGCAACAGGTCTGGCCACACAGCCTCTTGCTGTCCCTTTGCTGTAGACAGTTGCAATTTGGGGATGTATTTGTGTCCCCTGTGCACTGCAGGGTATGTACAGTCACCTCTCTTCTCTGACTTCTCCTTTCACACTCGGCACTGCAATTTGGGCTTTGGCTCTCTTCCTAATGACTGTATTATTAGCTCTATTTTCATCTGCTCTCAGCTTTTTATTTTGCAGAGAATTATTTTGGCTGCTCTACATATCACAAATTGAGTGGCTGAACCAAGTCCACGAACACTGACAGAGAAAGCAGGTCAAGCAGGGCCCTGTCCTACCACCATCACTGTCCCCCTCCCATGTGTCACTGCTCCTTGTCCACACTGGCATCCTGACTGCTGCCCTTCTGCTTTTCCAAACATACCATGGCACAGCAAGGAGCAGAGTGACCGTATGGCCCGAGGCAGCTGGGCCATATGAGCCTCCATTCGCAACACCCAGTTTGCACTTCCTAGGACACAGAAGGTGTTTAATATGTTATGTGTCACTTTATGGGTTATTCCAGCCTTAATTATTACAAAGCCGGAAATGGTGCTGAAAAGCTGTCCTCTTGAATGTGCTCCCTGCAGGTACAGAGGCTTTGTCCCTCAGTCAGAGTGCTTTTTCCATTTGTATCCAGGACATATACACTGAGGTTAGCTCGGTTGGTTAGAGCATGGTGCTAAAAAATGCCAAATTCGTGGGTTTGGTCCTTGTATGGGCCATTCACTGAGGAGTAGGACTTGATGATCCTTGTGGGTTCCTTCCAGCTCAGAATATTCTGTGATCTGTGCAAAGCAGCATTCAAGGTGGCTGGTCCTGCCATTTGTCATCTAACCATAATCCTCTCAGCAGTGCATCAGTGCTCTGGGGTTTTGGTACAGCTAATGGAAATGTGGCTTGTAAAGCTGTGGGACAGGTCTACTGGGCCCTTGATGGGTTTAGGGAGGGGAAAGGACCTGTGGAACTCCAGTTTTCTCCTGGTCTTCTCTCAGCTTCGGACCACAGAGGTCTGTTGTCAAGGTATGACAGGGATGGAGTCATCCTGAATTCACTTCTCACAGACCTTCCTGGGTTTTTTGGAAAGGCCTTATTTGCACATCTGTGTTCCCAAAATATGTCTCTGGAGATCCCTCACTGTGATGAGCAGCAGGTACACGTCCTGCAGCCTGCAACTGCATAGGAGCCTAATGCCTTGCACTGCCCATCGACAGCTACAGAGGGAATTTCCATCTGCACCGTTCCAGATTGTTTGTATGGAGGGAATGAACTGAGAAACACAGGGGAGGAGCCCTCAACTTCTGCTATCCTGGGAGCAAAGGCTTCTCGAAGGTTCTATTTCCTTCTGGCTCACTGGAAATCTTGGAGGGAACAGAGGGGCAGGAAGTCTGATAGGAGATTCCCTAAGAACAAAGAGGCACCTCATTGCCTAGGGAAAAGCAGGAGGGGCTGGGTGGATAGAAGGAGAAATTAATGATCTCCATTTATCTTTTCTTTTCCCACAAAATTAAGCTGAAAGCTGGAAAAATTAAATACCTGCCTATCTCCCATGTTTTGGAAGTAGTACAGGTTATGTGCATGTGTTGTTACCATGAAGTCTTAGCTACAAAAGAGTTTTCTAACAATTTTATCCCCCTCCCAGGCAACCCATGATTTGAGCAGCAAACTGGGATCACTGGTGGATGATAGCCCACTTCCCAGCAGAAAGAACTCTATGAAAGCTGCACATGGTTTTTAATGTTTAACGACACAAAATCGATTGGAAGTGGTTGCTGGCTTCCACAATCAATTTCAGGATATCTCTCAGAGAACAGGAGAAAGTGGGAGAGTTTCCATTAGCCCTGGAAATCTCATCAATGATAGGAAAATGGTTATAAACAACCCTGCACTCCAAGAAATGTATTAATAACCTTGTCCTCACTCATTTCTCATGTCTCTGTACGAGGATACGGTTTTGTCAGTGGTAAGGTCATATCACAAGCACTCAAACATCCACGTGGCTGTGAGTGCCTTGAGAGAGCCATGGCTCACAGTTGCTACCCCAGGAGCTGTCCCTGGTCTAGGAATATCTGAGGGACAGGAATCACAGAGGGTTAATCCTCCTGCCTGTTGCCCCACAGTGAAAGGCATTCTTGCCAAAATGCAGTGTAGGAAGTTGTCCTGCCCCACAGTTGGGTGGGAAGGGGCTCCGTAGGGAAGTATGGAGCAACCTGTCCTGGGTGTACACGGGGACTTTTGCAGCCAAATTCACCCAGATGCTCAGGGGTGGCCACACTCAAGGGCTGTTCGGTCAGTGAGAAGGTTCCTGCTGATTTTGATGGGCTTTATGCCATTTGCCAAGCTTAACGCTGCATGGCATGAAGTGCCCTTTTTCTGCCCTTGTTTTGCTCAGACTGGAAGAGTGTGATGCTTTCTGCCAGCTGGAATCTGGGGGGGTGGGGGGAGAAATGTTATTTTTTGCATCTTTAAAAAAGAAAAACAACAGGCCTAAGCAAAGTTAGGAACGGCCCTGACTTCAGCTCCGTGCAAAACAAGAGGCTGTTTTCAAATGTTGCAGGTTCGCTCCAGGACTCCAGCTAAGTGAAGTCAAGGCAGGGTTTGTGATGCACAATTTAATCAGTGAATTTGTAAATCTCAAAAGGCGTGCTTAATTTAATATTGTTCCTAATGGCTATTGTCTTCATGCTTGCCTGTTTCCCCGGTGTTTTTCCCTTTTGTAATTACTGGAATGGGCATTTCCAGGTGCACTGCATATATTAGCAAGCACTTTCATTTTAGTAATGGGTGAGACACTTTCAGTGTTTATTTCTTCATTGCCCTAATACTTCCTTTATTAAAGGTTCTGATTCTTCTAAAGGAGAAAAATAAACATTTACCACTCCTTTCTACCTCATTTACTTCTACAGAAAAAAAAAACCCAGAAGAGCTAAATTACTTATTGGCCAGGGTTAGGCCAGGTTTAAATTATCAGAGAAAAGAAAAACAAGAAGGAGATGCTTGGTCAATCATAGAATGCTTTTGGTTGAAAGGGACCTTCAAGATCATGTCATTCCAACCCCTCTGCCATGGGCAGGCACACCTTCCACTAGACCAAGTTGCTCCAAGCCCGGTCCAATCTGGCCTCGAACGCTTAAGACCCGTTCTCACCCCTTATTGGGATAAGAACTAAGCCCTTGTTGAACTTAAAGCCAGTCCCTTGAGTGTCAGGACTTCGTTGCTATTTTAAGCTCTGTTTGGGGCACCTGCAATGCCCCTTTTCTACACCTCATTACCATCCCCTAGAGATGGCCACACATCATTATGTGCATTTTTGCCCTCCCTGCCCCACAGTGTGCAGCCTGGGGACTCGTGGGGTGCAGGAGACCAAGCCTTGCCCAGCCACCCCAGACTGCTGCTGAACGCTGTGGCAGGATTTCAGCATCTGCTGACAGCCTCCATCCTGCTGCTGAGCAGCATTTTATTATACTTGCACAACATCCCTTTGCCACATGCTAGCCTAATTTTCAGATTAGCTGTTTATTAGCATTATTAAATACATGGCTCTTCATCTTCTATTAAATGGCAGCGCAGCCACTGTGCTCCTCTGTGAAGCCTGTAAGGAAGAACTTGGTTCACTAAATTACCCTGCAAATGTCAAACTTGCTCTGTAATATTAGCTGTACATCTTACATCCTCTTTATTAGGATTTTGTGTCTTGAGGGTGCCCTGTGGCGTATAGATTTTTTAAAATACGAACCAGTGTCATTTCGCTGTTTAAAAGAACATTTAATTAAACAGGATTCATTGCTTGTATGGGGCAAGTTAAATGAAAACTAAATAGAAGGCATATGATTACATGTTATTAAGCAGAGTGACTTCTCCAGAGACCAAACTCTTTTAACACAACATTAAACTGAACTCATTTCATATGCACAGGTTAGCTCTGGCCTGCGAGGGCATCATATTTTGAGAGCAGCAGAGTGGTTATGGGCACTAAACAGCTTTTAACAAAATGTATGTTTCAGGGAAGAAACCTTACCTAAGCTGGACTTAAATATGCTAATGACAGAAATCAAATCTTTGCACTGATTCTAGGTAACCTTTTAAAAATTATCACTTTTGTAGTGTCAGATGCAAATGAGAAGATCGGCTTTGTTTGTTATTTCACTAGCTGTAAATTAACAAGGGGCCACAATGAGTATAAGAATAAAATTGGAAGTATTTTTTAGGCTTGAGTCGTTGGTCACATCATGGCTTTTTAATGTTTTTTCGGAAAACAAAAGGAATTATAATTAGAACTCCATTACACAAATTCCTATTCCCTACTCCTTTTATGTTAACGCTGTTGGTACAATTGGAATTTTTTAAGACGAGCAGTCACCGAATTTCCTTTCCTTAGGCATCCTAAGCTCATTTTTGAATGCCTACTGTTCTCCAACCCCACCCCTAAAACTCACCATGGCTGTGAGCCTACAAAGCCTTCAGCAGTGATGTAGCACTCAGTGGGCAAAAGTTGCTATTTTTACGTGAATTGCAGACACCTCATTGTACTCTTGCAGCTCCCAACTACTTCGGTGGTTTTGCCCGTCATTTGGAGGAGAGATACGTGTTCAGGTGTGCATCACTACATGGCCCTGGCTGGGTGCCATAGCCCTCTTCCCCCTTCCTTCTTTGCCTGCTGATTTACCTGTTACTAAGGTTAAAACCACAACAGTGACAAGCTCCAGCTCCAGCCCTCTCCAAATCCTCGAAAGGACACCACATCTATTTTCTCTGCTTGCAAGTGAGCGTGCACAGCTAGAGCTCCAGAGAGGCAGCTCTCAGCATGAGGTTCACAACTGAAAAGCATTAGATGATTAAGATCTCGTATCTAAGAGTGGAGCTATCTGTTTCTTCCAATAAAGTAACTTAAAATCAGGCTGTTTGGCATGGTAGCTTCTGCTGGGACAAGTGCTAAAGTGCTATGTGTTCCCGGTGTGTGTTCCCTGAGTGCCACTATGTTGCAGGGAGGACCTGGCAGTGGGAGGATTTGGCTCACAAATTTCCTTAAATCTCATGGAGAACACAAGGAAGAGGTTTCTCATGTGTGAAGCAGATGCACTCAGGGGTGAGGCTGCACTGTCTCCCTCCGGTTCGGCTCCCCTGCCCTCTCTTGGTACAATCAGCTCTGAAGCTGATTCAAACCACCAGTCACCTCGTTCTGCCTGACTCCCCCAGGTCCAGCAGAAGGTTTATCAATCTCCTGGGCATGAAGGTGCCTACTGACCAGAATAAACTCCTGTGTCCTAAAAATGGTGAGGTTTAGCTGCTGTGCTCTCCGTTCTGAGCAGGTGTGGGCAGCTCTGCTTGCTGCCCTCGGTGCTCCCGGCACTGCCCCAGGGCACCTCACTGCCCCGAGCTACAGCCTGAGCCCCTGGGCTCCTCTGAGGCTTTGGGCTGCTGATTGGTGCCTCAGTGCATGTCCCTGATTAATAAACAGAGTAAGTTTTGCCTGTGCATTAGGCCAGACATGTCCCCCTACCTCCATCTAGGTCAGCAAGGGCCTTGGGAGCACGAAAGTGTACTCGGGGGGGGAAAAAAAAAGGGGGGGGGGAAGAGACCTTCCTATTTTTAGGCTGTTTTAATTGCTTTTCATGCTTTTCATAACAGCTGAGAGGAAACTCTTCCTTGAGAATGCCACTTCCCTTCTCACACTTCTGGGAAGACCTGGAATTCTCAGCTTCTCCTGCAGCCTAGTCACAGCACCAGCTTTGCTGCTCCTGGGGTCCCTCTCAAGCTCATCTCTCATCTTCTCTGTGTGTCTGGTTTTTATCCTTCTTTTTTTCCCTGCAAAAGAAACTGAGCTCCTCCGTGCATTGCTGGTGCAGACATGCTGCCACATATCCACGAAAAACAGAATTATAACAAACAAACTGAAACAAATAAAGCAGTCTTGGAGCAACTCTGCCTTCCAAGTGGGAGTTTGGTTGTCCAAAGGTTCAGTTTATAACTTCTGGGCTTTGAAACAGGCTCTTAAGCGGAGACCCTGCATTGTTTTTGTTCATTAACACAATCCACCCTTTTGGGCACATCAGTATGGCCATGGCTTTGAGGCGAGTTGTAGCCAATATAGTAACGTGCAGGGATGTAATTAGCAATGCTGGGAGGGCTGCTGTGGACAGATGGGAGCTGAAAAGGCTGTGCCTGTTGTGAGACAGACTTTTATATGTATTGGCCTGGGAGTCCAAAGCCATGTGTGATGAATGACCTTACACACCGACAAGCCATTTGAACAGTAAACCAGGGCATCTGTGTCCCTTTCTTGGTTACAGGGCAGTCGTACCCTCTCTATAAATCATGCCAGAACGAGGTTTCTCTTAGTCATCTGAGTTAACCTTTCCTGCTCTGTGGGTTACCTACCCAAGGGTTTAAATAGACTGTTCAGCTGGGTGGCCTGAGGTTCACCTGCAAGTTAAGAAACTCCAAATTTCTTTGGCCATCATCCTTTGCCTTCCAGCAGACCCCAGTTTCTGCCTTAGGGCAGCTGTCCTCAGGCACAGCCTCTAAACCTCTGGAAGGGAAGAAAAGAGTAGCCAGGAGCTGTAGGGCCCAGAAATACTGCAAAGTCTGTGCTGAAAACCCTCTGTCTTTGGCACACTACAAGATTTTACTTGTTTGGGGTTTTTGCAACCATGTTTTTTTATCCCCCCATACCATTACCTACTGCCAGGCAGAGTGTTACAGCAGCCCATAGGTACCTGAGTACCTCACAGTTTGCCCTCTGCCCTGGCAGTACATCCACCTGACCAACAGTTCACCTGAACTATTTCAGGAAAGATCCCAGTCTCAATTACAGCTTCTAATGGAAATATTCTCTGTCTGCTGGGTCTCAAGCTTCCTCAGGTTTTGTTTTCCAGAAAACTGTAATTCAGGCAGTCTTGGCATCTGCTCTCACATGGCAATATCCAAAAGTACCTGTTATTTATACATGCACAGCAAAAAGCCTTTTACTCAGAATTTAAGAGCATTACACTAACGCACCACTGCCTGTGTCTTCCCTGGGATTAAATGCAAGTTGTCAGAGTTCATGCTCCTATGGGCTATGCAAGCACTGCTTTCAGTGGCCTAATGCTTGCCCTTAGCTTAGATGTCAGTCATTACTAGGAA
Source organism: Myiotriccus ornatus (assembly GCA_036023395.1). Taxonomy (NCBI): domain Eukaryota; kingdom Metazoa; phylum Chordata; class Aves; order Passeriformes; family Tyrannidae; genus Myiotriccus; species Myiotriccus ornatus. The sequence goes on from JAYRBT010000181.1 coordinate 5,551,865, forward strand.
AAAAGAATGAAATTCCAGAAGAAGAGGTTTAGTGTGTCAAATGAGTAGCAGCACATCTGTGCCACTATGTCTTCTATAGTATCTCCAGTGATGGGCATTTCAGCTTGGACTACAATAAATTCTAAATGGTTGGACTATCGTGATTATTTATTTAGTACTTCTCCAGCTGTGGTCACACATGGGGACCCAGGGGACTGTATCCTACACATCTTGTAGGGCAAGCACTAAGTTTTCCTTAGCATTTTTCCACCTATTTAAGCTCAGGCACCTCATGTGCTGGACACTGGATGTTCCTCCTCAAAATGCTTCTCATCCAGTATGTTCTTGTCTTCTCTTGAACCCATGTAAAGGTTTAACATCTGTTCCTCTTCCAGGAGGAGTCCCAGAGGTCACCCAGCTGCCACAGGAAGAGCAACCTCGTTCTCAGGATTTATATATCTGAGCAACAGCAGCCATGGGGGAGGCAATTGCTGTCAGCCAACTCATCCATGATCACTGATCCCAATTCATATCAAATCCTTAGAGTCCTCTTCCCTAAATAATGCTCTGTTCTTCACATAAAAAAAAAAATAAATTTGTTATTTGTACAACAGATGCACCTAAAACCACCAACCAAGATGAAGACTCAATTGTGCTAGGTACTATAAAAACAAGCAGTAATCCCCCAAAGAGCTTTTAAAGTAAGGGATTGATAGTTTAGCTTTCCTGGGAAGACCGGTCACAGTGAATCTTTAAAATCTATTTCTATGCAGAGCAGAGAAAGTTGTTGGTCTTTCACTCCTTACAGCTCTTGATAGCACACATAAAGCACCAAACAAGAAAACTACGTGTGACTTTGCAACTCCAGCCTCAGACAGAATGTGTGTGCAGATCCTGCAGATACATCCATTGACTCCTAAGCTGGAATTTATTCCTGAATCAGGAAAATGATGACCCGGGCATTGCTCCTTGTTTAAAATACCATCCCCATAGTGGCAGATGTGATCACAACAGGCTTCATAGAGAGCAGCAAATCCCTGACCCTTTCCATAAAAGCATATTACTGACTTTGTGCTGTTGCACTGTCTTCACGGACGTGCCCAAAACCCTCATTGTTAGAGTGGTTCGACTCCCGAGCTTGCCTCGGTGCACTTGGAAGCAGTTTGTTCTAAGCCAGTCATGTTCACTATCCTAATCTGACATGGAGGCTGATGGAAAAATCTGTGATCGATTATAGCAGCAGGACAAAGAGATATGAGAGGAAAGCAATACAAAAGAACAGATATCAATCACCAGCTCGCGACGAGCCTGAAGAAGGTAGCTGAAGGTATTCCTGAATTCGAAGGCAGTGTAGCACATCTTTTTGCTGTTGTAGGTAAACACTCTGAGCTGCAGACTGTTTGTCTTACAGACAGACCGATGTGGTATGAAAAGTGGATTTTGAAGTATGGATTATGTTGGAAGGGGACAAAATAAACTATTGGTTTGTTACCTTGAAAATGGTGTAGCATGTAATAGGTGTTCGCAGCAGTTTCACAGCTGCTTATTACTCTTCTTTTTAAGCTTCTAAGTGGTGGGGGTTTTTTTTAGATTTACATTTTTATATTGATTGAATGTGAAATATATGATGGAACAAATTTGTATTGAATAAGAAAAAGACACGGTCAACAAACTTTAATGTTGAGTTAGCTTTTTTCTCATTGCTGGACAAGATCATACTTCAAAGCAAATTAAAAATGTGAAGCAAAATCCTGATTGCAATGCAGGCAACAGAAATCTTCTGTCAGCCTCAATAAAAGCAGGTGTAAGTTTTCAGTATTAGTCCAGTCCATCCAATTCACATGTCTTTCTGTCTTTATCTAATCTAATACATGGTCGTGAGATAAATTACAGAAGCGTATGATAAATTGCATTGCTATTCATTTTTGGCAAGATCACCTATACACTGGCCACTAATTCATCTTCTCCAGGATCCACTGTAACACACCAGATCCTTGAAACTGCCTCTAAAATACTGTAATTTCATTTTCTTTAAGAAAACAAAGAGATTATAACTGCTGGCAAATATCCTGCTTACCCTCACCAAAATAAATGATACCTCACTGTGACCTCTGTAAAATCATGGTTATAAAAGTATCAAAATGTATTTATAGCATTAAGAGTCCCAAAGGTCCTTATATTCTGTGTGAGTGGGAAACTATGACATGATTTGTATTGAGGGATTTTAAAGTGGGAAGGATGACATGGTCTTTAATTCATTTAATTCTGTGTTCATTCAGCTTTGGTTTTCTTTGCCTAGAGATTTGATATTACAGATAAAATACACAAAACTGAGTAAGAAATATGTGATATGTTTTAATAATATTTTCTGGTTCTTATTTAGAGCAGTTCACCACTCCTGAACAAAGCCCTATTCTGATTGACACAAGTACCACCTTGGACCCACGCACTCATGGATATCTTCTGGGTACCATTCATATCCAACTGGGAGTTGAAAGAGGTATATTCCATTAATGTGAAAAGAGAATACAACTTCTTTTCCCTTACACCATCATATCTATCCCTGATTCCCATTGGTTCCATCATCAGCATGAGCCGCTGGATGTGCTGGAGGGTGAGTGGGCCCTGGGCTTTATCCTGAGCCAACTCCATTGTCTCAGCCCAATGTCCCACCACTCTTCTGCCAAGGAAGAGGTGAAGCTGGTTGTAATTTTGGCTGGAGACTTGTTAGTGTCTGTGGCCCTGCTCAGTGCCAGCCCGGGAAATTGCTTTCTGCTCCTTGGCATTGTCACTTTGACTGCCAACAGTCACCTCCTCTTCACCCCACCATAAATCACAGTGAAACGGTGCCTTGAAGCATCCAAAAGCTGCTGAATTTCACCCAGGAGATTGCTGCACCTCAGTGGCAAGCAAAGTGGTTTTGCATATCAAGATTTGAAAGTAATTTGGGGCATTGTGAGATTAAAATCATTGTTGATGTGAAGAGGGAATTACTATATTTACTTCAAAATCCATTCTCCACCCCATGAAAACAGTAGTTAAAAACAGAGCACGTATTGCAGGATGATGTGAAAACCTGGCCTTGCTGGTGGGAGGGAGTTTTCCCAGTGATTTCAGGGAAATTAAGGCTTCATCCTACACTATTTAGGAGCATAATGGTTAAGTCCAGCTAATTGGATGCATTGCTATAGGCACTTGAGGAATGTGATAGACAGATGCATTCAGCAAGAGAGATATCCCTTGGTGCAGAGAACTGAAGTCAATTACAGAGTTAAATTGTGAAAGATTTGACCTGATGTCATTTATATCTCAAGTCATAATTAACGCTTAAAGTTCAACTCTATGGCAATTTTCTTTTAATAACACTTAAAACCTATATAGAGCTGAAAGAATTGCATAGACGTGATGAACGATGACTTGAGTGGATGCCAGAATTTCAGTGTTAGTAATTAATCCTCAAAACACCTTTGTGAGGCATATGGAAGCATCATTTCTCTTCAGTTTCTCCTTTGAAGAGAAGCAGGGTGTGCTTAATGCCTCCCCAAAGTCCGTGGCACCTGGAGATAAGGACTGAGGTTTTTTCAGGTGCTAAACAGTGAACACTTAGCTCAGCCCAGCTCCCGTCTTTTTGTCCTGATGGATTTTTAAATTTTACCACAATCTTTAGAAATATTACGGACAAATCACTTGACAAATAGCCTGGGTTTTTTTTTTCCAATTAAAATCTATGCAAATGCAGAACCTAAAGATCTGTCATAAACACAGCTTCTGCCTCAGAGGTTTTTATGTGGATGAAATATGAATCTTACTGAGGGAAGGAACGCGCTCTGGGGCTGAGACCTTGTAAGCTGGGATTCAGCTCCCTGCAGATTTTTATGGTCAGGTTATAACTGCCCGTAAAGCAGGGGTAAAATGGAAGTGCTGACAAAACTTTTAAACTACAACGGTGGAAATAGCGCCACAATAATTTATAATCTACAGGCAGCTTTGGATTTATTATCACAATGACAAATGCACTGTCATTGTTAATAGGATATTTCCCAGCAAGGACTTCTTGTTATGCAAGCCAGGTTCACTATGTCATGCAGCATGATAGCAATAAAGTCTACAAGAATTTGTAATGAACTTCAATTACTAATAGATTATGGTTAATGGGAAATATGTGCAGTAAAGATATGGGTTTTTATATGCGCCTTCTGGTACTGTACAAGGCAATGATTTATGCTACAATTTCTGTTAACATTCTCCTGTATGAAAAAAAAAAGCCTAAATTGGTGGAAAGCCACTCCATCCATAACAAATATTTAAGATAATTTTGCATATCGTGTAAATGAAGATGTAAAATTAGATATTAATCCATTTCATTTTAGCATTTGTATTTTTATTAAAAATAAAGACTTTGCCCTACCGTGTAATGACATTAAAACTCCTATCATGGGCTGCAAGCATGAATTACACCGACGCAGGAATGGCGACAGCAGCCGAGCTGTGAGTGCGTTTGTTCCATTTGCTGTTGTAATTAACGGAGCAGGGAGAATATTTTTCTATGTATGATTTAAAGTAACAGCCCTGAAGCTGCTCGGGCAGATGTGTTTGATGCAGGGGGATATATGCAGGAAGTCTGGGGTCCTTTGGAGGGGGTCAGCCCTTTGCTCCCCCAGCCTCCTCGTGTGGCATCGCTCCAAAGCCGTACCTTGCTCGTGGGCATCGGGCTATTCCCTTCACTGCACAGCAAACCTCCCACGGGAATGACACTGGGAGATAATCACCTGATGCACCATCAGAGCCACAAGCTCATTCTGACTTATCAGAGGGACACAGGCCTGGGTGTTTGCCTGCTGTTTCAAAGGAGGCTTCCTCCTCTTTCTCCTCCTCCCTCCCTCCAGCTTTTTTCTCCTGTACCTGTATTAGAATCTGTATATTCCAGGTTTATGTGCCTATGAAATGAAAACAAAAATGAATGTCTCCCAATTTGAAAACAAACACTGTTCAGAGCCATCTCTGAGAAATATATAGATGCAATATAAAGGATTGCATTTACCCAGAGTCACATTTCATTGCTAAAACATCGTGTATTTAGCCACAAAGGGACACCCACACATGAAGAACTTTCAGGATCATTTCTGGTATATTTTTTAATACAAGTATCCTGAAGCCTAACATGTTTCAATCAGTGTTATGCTGGTTTAATGCCACTGCTCTCAGTGAACCTCTGTATAAAGCCTGTAACTTAGTTTTCTAGGGGTGCAAGCGAGGAAAATGTGGGGTTGGGATTTGCCCTTTTTGCAAGACATGTAGTGATAGGACAAGAGGAATGGATTCAAACTGACAGGGCAGTTTTAGATCAGATATTAGGAAGAAATTCTTCATTTTGAGGGTGATGAGGCCCTGGCACAGGTTGCCCAGAGAAGGTGTTGGTGCCCCATCCCTGTAAGTGTCCAAGGCCAGGTAGGACAGGGCTTGGAGCAACCTGGGCTAGGTTAAGGTGTCCCTGCCCATGGAAGGGAGGTTGGAACTGGATGATCTTGAAGGTTCCTTCCAACTCAAAACATTCTGTGGTTTTCTGGTTCTACGAAGGCCCATCCCATCGGCCCACACATCTACCTGGGGGTTTGCAAAAACCAAGGAGATGTGCTTTTGGAAGCAATTTCTGCTGGTTGAGATAGGGCAGACTTTCTGAGAGGAAAACAATTAATTCAGTGTAGAAAGCACACAGGTAAACTCAAAACTGCCATGTAAATCTCAGTCCACGGACAAATTGCACTTCCCAACCACGCTGTGGAATATCAGTATCTCACTGTACAATTAAGAATTATTCTCACATGAAAATGTGGTTCTTCACTCTGTTAGGAAGCTGTTTGAGAAATTTACAAAATGTCCTACAGTTTTTATGGTAAAATGAGCATAAAATTGTGCTTCCCCATACTCATTTCCTCCTAAGTAATATTTACTTCTTGGAAATGTGAGTGTTCCAAATTTAAAATTAAAAATAATTTATCCCTTAAGGGTGCTCTGCTGATTCAGTTTTCCCCCAGTCCCTTAGCAGAAGCAGCAGCATATACAGAACGGAGCTTACTGTATTTTTTCCTCCAGTTTTTTTAATTAAATTATCCTCAGAAGCAAAAGAGGGGAAGGAGCTCTCTCGTGCATTCACATTGAAGATCTTTTTTGTGTGTGTGTGTGGTCATATCCTCCTCTCTTCTCTCCAGATCAGCTCTGCTGCTCCTCATCTTTCCTGCTCTCTCCTGCATTTTCAGGACAAACCTCCTCCAAAACCCCTAAATCCCTTTTTTCATGTGGGTTATTTTTCAGGTCTGCTAAAAAAGGAAAACAACAGGACCTGCACGTGCATTTTATTGCTGGGTTTTGTTGTTGGATTTGAGGGGGTTTGTTTTTGTTTTGGCATTCCTGTGGCTCTCAAAGATCTCTCACTCCTGACAGGGTTGATGTGGCAATTCAGCGGTCATCTCCTTTGCAAGAACCATTTAGAAAAGGTCACTGGCAGCATAAAAGAGCTATGAAAATAACTGTATCTTTAATTTGTTTCCCATTAGAAATGCATGCAGCAATGTGTTCTAATGAGAGATTTGCTTTCTTTCCTGCTTTGGCATGTGACTGTAGCAGCTTACAGATATACTGAGGTCTTGTAATGCAGGAGTCTGTGCACAGAGCTGTGTAAGGTAGTAATAGATCTTGTTCTGTTCAACAGCTGAGAAATATCAAGGAAGCATTCTAAAATACACTGGAATTAATATTTGAGCACTAGGAGAAGTTTGTGTTTCAAATAATTTTCCCCAAAATTAATGCCTAATATGATCTCTTGAAATGACTTCATATCATTAATAATCTATACTGTATCAGATGTGTGTGTGCAAAAATAAAACAGGATTTCTTGCAGCTAAAGTATTACCTAAAGTAAACCATTTCAACACTGAATCAAATTATTTCAATGGCAGAAATCACACCTGTCTCACGGGACAAATTGAGTATTCAGACTATTAAATCCATTCAAGCGACGGTATTGTATTCCACTATGCATTCTACCTCATAGAGAGCAAAACAGTTCCTAAAACTATAAAACCATTTAGCAAAACAAATGCATCAACCCCAACAGCCTCACATGGAGCAGGGACTGAAACACCTTCTTGCTGAACTCCCTATATATTGAACAGATTTGCCTGACACGACACCACTGAAAATGAAAAAAAGGCTACTGGAACTGGTCAGTTTTAGTATCACATTTTATTTTTACATTTTCCTTGTTACAAAGCTCACAGGCCTTCGTGGCCCTCACTGCCTGTTGAGGGAAATGCTGTGACCAGAAGGCTTGTGTGGTTAATTAAAAATAAAATAAAAAAAATAATAATAATTAAAAAAAAAGTCCTGTGTGACTGTAGCTGCTGATTCCTGACAAAGACTTCGCATCAGGGCTCACCACTGAAATCCACCTCTCCAGGACAGTTGTTACCAACCCTGTGCCTCAACCATCTTCCATTGCTTCCCTCTTGTGCATCGTCTTAAAGTAAAAATCCAGGAAAAAGAAAGCAGTGCCTTTAAATTGAGTTGGCTTAGGAGGCAGGAGAAGGAAACCATTGAACATGCAGGTCTGAGGCCACTTTCACAGTAACTGGAGGTATGAGATCTTGAAGTCACAAGCTCAAGAAATCCCATCAATAGTCATTGTGAGCCTCCACTCCTGCCAGCGGCTCTGAGAAGCTGTAATTTGCTTTCTTGGTCTGTAGAGAGTTTTTAAATGAAGATGATGAAACCACATGTAGTTGTGGATTATTTCTTAGGAAATGGCTGGGTTTCTGTATCCACTTTGCCTGAGTGGACAGTCTGAGTTATAGCTGATTATACAACATCCGTATGATAAAACACAATTTACTGCCCAGTGAGTTAAACATTCATGGATTAGTGTAGAATTAATCAGGTATTAAAGCTCACTTAAAACAACAGATGTTAATACTGATTACTTAACAAGCTCCAAAAATTATACAGCAGTGCTGAATTAAGCCATTTAAAAAGATTTAAAAAACATATTTCAGTCCTTAAGAGTTTGTATCTGACTTTTTGCTTTAGATCAAGAAGCAAGAAGAGGTTAATTCATGGGTCAATCACTATTACACCCAGGTTGTTATTGAAAAGCACCTTCCCATCTCTGTTTTCACTGCATCCAGGCTTTCTTAGCTCTTCCATTAACTGACTCTTTAGTTCAGGAGGAGCAGTTTTAGAAAACTCAAGTGTTTCTGTCAGGAAATCCAGCAACAACTCCCCATCTTTGTCCCCTTCAGTAAAGCAGCTCGTTATGTCCATGTGGGATGGGAGCTCATAGAGCTGGTACTTCAGCCCTGCTGAATCCAGTATCTTTGGCAAGTCACCAGAGGAGACGTAAGAGCAGAGATCATCCAGAGGGAAGGAAGATGCATACTTCTTCCACAGCGTTTCCCAGCCACTCTTTCCTAAGAGAGGAACCACCAGAAAAATGCTCAGGAGTAAGGAAAAACATCTGTGTTTTTTTAGCAGTTGTCAACACCGCAAGCAGGATCTTTCCAGAGCTGGGATGTGTCCTGGGGCATGGTGGAGACGGCTGACTCCCTGCTTCTGCGCCTCAGGTTTGGGGACTGCTGGAGTGGGTGGACACGTTATTTACCCTGGAGCTCCAGCACCTCTCCCCAAAGCCCCCAGGTGAGGCCAGAGCAGTTTATACCCATGCATGTACCTCTTCTCAAGAGACATTTTACAAAGCAAAACCAGATGGGTAAGATGAAAACTCCCCAGTTATGTCTTCACATCTTTTTTTTCCCCCTCAGCCTGGATGTCTGATTTAGTATTTCTGCTGTAAATCATTTTTAAAAGGATCACCCACAATGACTGGACAGGATGAAAATACCTTCGAGCCTAATGAGCACCTCTTGAAAGTTACAACCATAATTCTCCCTAAGTACCAAAACCAGTTGCTCCGCGGTTTTGCAGTTGCTTTATCTGCAAACAGTTATTTATAGTCAAATAAACAGTTTGGTGTTTAGAAGAGAGGCTACAATATTTTCTTTCACCTGGTGGAAATTGAATGCAGAGCGCTAATTGCAGGAAATTTGCTGGTGTCAGTGTTGTGTGACTCAGAGCCGTCTCTGAGCCGAGCAATTACACAGTACCTGAACGCAGCATTATTATAATGGCCCTCGACAGGCTCAGCATATGGCACTGCTTTTGTTTTCAGGGCGATGTAAACAGATCCATAGCTCCTGCAACTCGCCTGCTCTCCCGGCAGGGTCAGAGCAGGAGGGACTGCAACTCCACCAACTGACCCAAGCCCTCTCCTACCAAACTGGGTTTTAATTAACACACCCTGATGTGTTTGTGTTGGAGAAGACATTTCCTTTTTTGAAATAAGCTTTGTTCTGCTGATCTTTCAGCACCTCTTTTTGTTTCAGTGCTCATTTTCATGGCACTTCTCCCTTCCTCTCTCTATTCTCTTGTTTCCCCCAAGGTTTTCCCTTGCTTTCCTCTCTTCTAATCTGAGTCCTGCTTTTCTCTCCCAGTTTTTTGTTGGCTCCAGCAACTTCTGCTCCATCAGAAAACATGGAGTCACGTGGCCCAGAGAGGACTTCAGATCCTTTCCGTGAACTCAGAACTTTATAATTTTAATTTTGAATAAGGATGTGTTCCTTCCTTTATTCACATTTTGTGAATATTCAAATAGACAGGTTAAGCAACTGAAAAAGAGTTTCAGTTAAATATGTGTAGGTAATCAGCAATAGCCTGATATTATGATTTATTCTCGTTCAGCCAAAGAACAAGTACAGTTTTTTTCAAATCATTTTAAATCATATTATACAGATTTCTTGTCATGAACTGCTTGAAAACACTTCGAACCAAAAATATTTTGGAAAGAAAATAGTTTGAATAAATTCAGTTCAGAGAATTGTCTCTGCATTGTGGATCCTTCATGAACAAACTAAAAAGCAACTTCATCAAATACAGTTTGCAGACATGGCCAAATTAAATAAGAAATTAAGCTTAAACCTCTGAACAAATAATGTTTAACATCCCTTTCAAAATTATCAGATGAGGCTGTTTACACAACTAAAATTTCCATAGCTTTTAAGGCAAATTAAAGGCTTTCCAGGGTCAAATTGGACTCCACCATTTCAGTACCTCTGGCATGCCTTGCTCACGGTATTAAAAGGTCGTTGTTTACTCCGTTTTCCTGCTGGATTGACCACAGAGCATCTCTACGAGACCTGAAACGGCCTAATAATGCTGTGTGCTACACAAAGGTGATGATATTAAGGAAATGGGCAGTTTGAGAAGAAAATGAACCATATGTGCTGTAACACCTGCTGTACGGCACAGCCGGGCCCCACCGTGGCCGTTCGCTTATTGCCACGAGTCTCCGGGAGTGAGATAATGCAGCGCCCAGCCTGGAAAGCCTTTTCCAGCAGACAGCTGAGGATGGAGCAGCTCTTCCGAGTGAGAGCTGCAGGATGGAGCCTTCCTCCTGATGTGGGGTCTCTGCTGCTGTCCACAGCTGGACAGGCTGTAGGATGGGGAAAGGCACAGGGCAAGAAGAAGATGTTTTGTGCCCACAGTGTGGGTTTGGTGGCTCGTAACACCTTGGTGTTTATGACTCACACAGGTTTCAGTGGATGTCATTTCACCTCTATGGCCTGTGCTAAACTCACAGGAACCCCAAAGCTCTTGCCTGACCGAGCAGCACTGGTGGAGCAACTCTCACCTGACACCAGGATAATGAGGAGCTTTCCCTGCGATTCCAGGAGGCTGTGGAAATACCGGACAGTTGCTGGGACATCTCTCACATAGTACAGCATCTGGAAAAAGCAGAGATGCATACAGACATACAGTGCCATCTATGAGAACTAGTACCATTGGTAAAATAATTCAAATAGGGGCAATCCTGACAGGTGAGCAGTGGGACAACAAGGCACGTTAGCAAGATGCCAGGCAGTGGGCTCAGACTGCAGGCTCAGGCTGTCACTGCCGTGCCTGCACTCTGGCTCTCCCAGGACCAAGCTCATGTTCATTCATTAACCTGAGATAAAGAGATTCGCCTTTCTTCTCAGTGAAGATGGCTTGTAATGGCTTCAGTGAACTTGGAAATACAAAGGCAATTTCATGGAGAGGACAAGGAGCTTTTGAAGACACTAGTTAAAATGTATTTTTAGTTGACTGCCACCCACAGCCTGGTTAATAGGACTACTGTGCTCAAAGCTGCTTTTCATTTTTGCAGTTCACTTATGCTGAAGTACTTCAAATTACTGGGAAGTAAACTCACCTTTCTTCCCCTTAGAGTGGATAATGAGGTCACATACTTAATGCATACTTTTAACAGCCAAGACTTTGATAGCACTTACTTTGCAGAGACTCTTACCTGGATCATATGAATGAAGTCCCACTTTTTAGACTTCTTTTCTGCATTCATTCGACTTTCATATTCATAAGCTGTCTCCTCGTGCCAGGTAAACTTTACGTTCCCAAGGTTTGATGTCTGAGCCACACGCTCTTAAACACGGGAGAAGGTAGGACAGAGTTATCTCAATTGCAAATATGGGAGTGATTTCCACTCAGAGCTTTAATACATCCAAAAGTCATATTTAGGCAGAGAGTTTTGGTACCAGTTTAACACAACAGTAAAGTATTTTAAACCTTGAAACCTTATACGAGGAGGAGGCTGTAAAGGGCTTTGTAGGATGAAGTCTTAAGAGGGTCTGATGCTTTTCCCTTTGCTCCCTCATTTGGCTCCTCTGGTATTTACATGATTTAGAAAACAAAAGAAATAAATTCTTCCCAAGGTTTGCTCAAGTTAATTTAAAATATGTTGGTGGCTCATGAGGCCACGAGCAGCATATTTCATGTAGAATAGGAGAAAGGTTGATGGTCCCATCACACAAGTGCCACAAAAAACCCACAAATGGCTGAGCAGAAGCCAGGCTGTGGTGGAGGGTTTTCACCAGATAAATACAGCAGTTGGAGGATGGATTAAAGAGTGGGTTATTGTGGAGAGAAGCACAATTAAAAGGTTGAGAATGGCAGAGTAAGCAAATGTCTCCTTCTGAGACTGTAATTGGGATGGTGGGAGAGGGAAGGAGCTTTGCTCCGTAAACAAGGACCTACCTCTTGACATTTTGGCTTCTGCTGTGTTGAAATAATTTTTCAAAAGTGCACAGTTTTGGCCAGCTGCTTCAGGTAAAAGGGATGACAGTGTTTTAAAGCAAAGACTAGTGTAAGGAGCGATATATGGAGTGTTTTCAGACCTCAATACAATGCACATCAGCAACTGAGGGAAGCACAAAGCTGAAGAAATTGATTCAAAGAATAAGTTACACTGAGGGCCTGACTCATCACTGCATTCTTTCCTTTTTATGGGAGCAAAACTGTGAGATAATTTCATAATTTAGGGGATGCTGGAATACTAATGTCCATCTGCTGGCATATGGAGCTCATCTCACTGCGTTCCTGCCTGGCGCCCAGGATTGCTCCAGGACAAAGCTAGCCTGGATGCAATTCCTGTGCTTCACTGGAGTTAGCATAAATTTAAAACTTAAATGGCCCAAAGGCAGACTGAGCCTTAGCTACAGAACACATGTTCAAAACAACACGATTTGCTAAGACCAGTGCCTTTACACCACTAACCAATGTTTCTCCTTCTGGGCTCTGATTAGGACACATCCCCGTCAGACAGATGAGAAATGCTCCATCAGTGCTTATCTCCATTCTTCCATGGCTGGAAATGGGCCACCTCTTTCAGATGCTGCTGCTGTTACTCTGTTAACTTCCAGTTATCAGTCAACGGCCCCAGCACTTGCAGTTCAGATTTCATTTGCTGTTTTAAACTCAGGTGTCATCCAGCAGCAGTTCATATCCCCATCACCAGTCATCTGGTGCAATCTGGTTCAGTTCAACTGCCAATCTGTCTGCAAGGACAACTGAATTGCTTGCCAGAGTGGGCCTTTAAAGTCAAAGTTTCAGGAAAAGCAAACTCATTATGTGGATTTTCTGCCCAAAGATTCATCTGAAGCCATTTTGAAAAGTTTTCCTTGATTTTCTCTTTTCACCCCAGATTGCTGTCTGGATCAAAGCTGGTCATGTGCCCCTGACAGGTGCCATCAAAAGTGGGCTGCTTGCAGTTGTGCAGTGGCAAGGCAGCTCAGTCCTGGGGACACCAACACTCCAGTTATAGTCACCAAAGGACTTCACCAGGCCATGGACCATGAATGAAGGAAAGCCACAGCCCGTCCATGGAGCTTTGAGTAGAGCTTCCATCGTATGTCTCAGCCCAAGAGAAACCTGAGCTTGTCATCACTGCATGTCCCAGTATGAAGTTTCTCTTGTGAGCTTGGCTTCCACTTCCCTAGGAGAAAGTATTTGGTGAGGCAGAAAACATAACTCCTGAATCCTCAGAGATGCAGATAATGTTTCTAATTCTCCATGGAAAATCTTAGGCCTCAGAAACCTAATTAACGGTACCTACTGGGGATGTGATTAATTACCAAATAAATTTTAAAGAAAGAAATTCAGATGAATATTTCATTTCTGGTTTAGCATAAAACTTAAAATAAGGGCAACATGTTATATTTTCTTTAACTTTCTTCTGAAAAGAAGCTCACTGAAGTAGGATAGGACTGTTGATGGTGGCTGGTGGGACCACTTAGGAAGATTCAGAACAAACCCACTCCTACATAGCCCAGACAGGACAGAAATGTTTTGTGCAGGTGCACAAATGTCCCACAAACAGAGCAGATGCTCTGTTGCACATCCTTCACCATTTCAGCCTGGAGCAATGTAAAAGCTCCCAGGATTTTGTATGAATCATCTTTTAAAAGATCAAGTTCATGTAATGCAGAGACACATATAAAAAAATTATGTTTATTGGGAGCCTTTGGTGTTTCCAGTGACTCTTAATTCCCACACTGCAGGGAGAAAGGGATTTTTTTTTTTCCTTTGACTTCCACGAGTTGCTTCATACTGAGAATGCTTCATTTTTAAGGACTTAAGCAAGAGCAAGAGTTGGAGATTTACAGTGTGGTTTTACAGTCTGGTGTTTACTATGGTTTGGAGCATTTCCAACAACACAGTCTGCTGATGAGGTTCATTCATTACTGTCACATCCATTCAGCAGCTCCTGTCTCCGAAGGTGTGCCGTGCTCTGGGCTTCTCACAGCTCCTACATGTAGCTGGTGTCACCTCCACACAACACCATAATTACCTGCTAAGGTGAAGCCTGGTAGGTGTTAATCCAGTGATAATCAAACTGAGGATTGCTATTTAATGCTCACTTTGTAGGGCAATTTGACCAAAGTACCCTTGTTAACACTCAATCCTCCTTGGAGAACGATTTGCTTTTCTTCTTGAGTGTTGCTCAGACCTTTAGGCTGGTGGAAGGAAACAAACTCTAAGCCCCAGAGCTTCCTATCAGTCTTGCCTTCCTGAACATGTTTTGTAATTCAAAGCATGGTAACTAATTTAGGGCACCACTGTGAGGTTTAGCTATTTGTTGGAAACGATTTTTAAGATGTCAGAGAATTACCACGAGACACTAAAATTTTCCCTTTGATGCCGAGGAAGGATCCTGATTCAGTCGAAGGAGAAAAACGATCTGAAATGCAGGGATTTCACTCTATTCCCATAATTCCCACCCACCACTTCCCACCTGGTTTGGCTTTTAAAGTCCGTCTAGCCAAGCATTTGCCATGCAGAGTTCTTGCAGTGTGAGAGACCAAGAGTGAACCTTGTTGAGAAGCAATGATGGCAAACAAGCATAAAATAGCGAATTTTTAAACTTTTATGAGACATTTCTGACAACAAAAGACTTGAATGTAGAGTCATTCAGCTTTCAAAACTTTTTAATGCATTTAGCATGCTTAATGTAAATTTAATTTATTTAATGTAAAAATACCTTTGTACTTGGAGATTTGGTCAGCACTTGGCTCTATCACCTCATTGTTGATGGTGACCCCAGGATATCTGTTTTGTATTTTTGAGAGGATCAGCAGGTCCATCTCACCTAGAGAAGCAGGAGACACGAAATACAAAATGAAAGCAGAGCTCAGGCAAAGGTGATCTTCACCACCATCACATCCCCAGTTTTGAAGACTGGTGCCTGCTGTTTATGTACAGAAGATGTACCACACAGGTATGTGCAGTTTTGTATTTTCAGTAGGTTACCACTGGAGATTGAGCTCTAGGATTTCAGAAAAATTTAAATATCCATTTCCAACTATCTGCATTTCTCCCTCTGACTGCCACCATCAGTGCCAAGGGAAAATCAGCCACAGTCATGCCTGTGGCTTGACCTCATATTTTCCGGGCATGCTCTAACCTCTTGGGAGATATCCTAAATGACTCTGACAGCGCCAGTTCTGATGGTCCCAAGTCACCAGCAAACCTGGCAGGATTCCTCAGGAGTCAGTAAGAGCATTTTCAGCCAAGTGTCTCACTGGTTACAAGGTCATGTGGGGGAGGGCAAAGAAAATATGTGTTTACACTGGAATCAGAGACAATATTCATATCTGTTTGTCTTTAGTGTCCTGTGACTTTTCCCAAAAGAATGATGAATAGAGCACATACCATTTGTGTTTATCCAAACCCTGTTTACAGAATACCCCAGAGATGACTGTACTTTTTTATTTTTGGTGAGGAAACACTCTCTAAACACTGTTCATGCCAGCTGGATGACGGATGCACCAGTAGATCCAACATTTCAAAATTTAAAAATAGCTGCCATATTTCTTGGCATCTCATCCCATCTGTGTATAGGCAACTCAGGGAGATGATATTCCTGCCTGAGGCGTGGGTCCAGGGACAATATCCCACTGGCTTGCTTAGCTTTCTTCAAGCTCACTTCTGCTTATTGTGCTTGGATAGATTTTAGGTGGAAAAAACAATAGAGGAATAAATTAAGGTAGGAAGAGGGAAACAGAGGGTAACTGCAGGGAATAATAGAGCCAGGGGTCATGTTACAGGCAAATGTATTGCCCTGAAAGATGTATTTGTGCTTGCACACAGCTCCACTTTATAAAATTCCCTGCAAATACACGAAGTTAGGTACTGAATGGAAGATCACCCAGCGAGCCCTGATGGCCAGACAGGCCCTTGCTGAGGGGCTGTGGAGGGAGGGCCTGAACAGTCTCTGCCCACCCTCACGGTTTTCAGCGCCCCTGAACTCCCACCACGTCAGCATTAGCTCCATTATACAAAATATTTGAGGTACAGAAGGAAAATATTTGGCATTAAATTGCTTATTAGTGCCCAGAGGACACAATATATAAAGTGAGGAAGAGTTTCATTTTTTCAGACTTACACGTCTTTCTCAAAGCAACCAGTAATACCAACATTTACGTGGCATCAGTGGAAGCACGTTCTTTGAGGGAGGGAAATTGGATTTCTGAAGCAGCAGAAACAGCTGCAGCTTTGCTGTCTCTGCAAACCTAGTATTCTGTTGAAAAACCAGAGCAGAGCCACTTGACTGCAGGCTGCCATGATGAAGTTTGGGAACAGACAATTTGTAACAAACTACTGCAACAGCTTGATTTTTGGTTGCTTTACCAACTTTCTGTAAAATGATTTAGCCATTTGCAAGCGCTGTGCAGGACCTGATAAAACCCCCAAAACTGAAATTTTGTATTTCCATATGCAGATAGGTTAGTAAATTCCTTTCCACTCTTCTGTGGCCAAACCACCCTTATATTGTCTTTAACCAAAAAAACCCACCCCTTTGATTCATAATTTAATCCACAGCCTTAACTGACTTCAGTCAGCTCTTTTATATGCAAACAAGCGTCCTGAGGCATTTTACAGTCAGATCTGTGGCAGCTTGCATTATCAACAATTTGGCAATTAGGCTATCGGAATTATTTAAACTCTCCAACACAATTACCTTTTAAAGGCTACCACTATGTTCACCATTAAGTTTCTAATTAAACATTTTACGTAACGGGATAGTTTATGGCACAGTTGCTACTTTATAGCAGTGTTGATGACTTTTATGGTTTTTAAAGGTACAGAGTGCGACGCGCTGGAGTGTGAACTTAATAAAGCAGCGGCTGTGGGCGAAGGCAGGCGCCGTGTACAGACGAGTGTAATGGGATATGGTCCTGCATTAAATGGCTTCCTTGTCTCTAGAGGGGGAAAAGTGGAAAGGAAATGCTTTCCTTCCATGCTCCCTCCCTGTGAAGAGCAGGGCAGATGGGGCCAGGGCAGCAGCTCCATCACCGCCCTCTGACATTAGCCAGGGTTGGCTGCAGGGGTTTGGGAGTCAGCTCCCTCCTGACCTCACAAGAACCTGTAATGGGAACAAGCCAGTGAGCAGATGGGGTTTGGTGTTTTGGTTTTGGGGATTTTGACATCACAAAGTGAGTTTTGCCTGCACATTATTGATTACTGAATGTCCATCATGCCAAGCTGGACTGTCCCTGGTCAGGGAGTGAAGTACCTCACTAAGTGTTCCCATTAAAAACTTTTTTTTTTTGTTTTTGGCAGAAGAGTGGTTTCCTTTGTATGGAGAGCAATGTTCCTGCCCTGTCACACTGTCTGTTTTATAACTAAGGCCCACCATTTATGTACAGTTGTTGTATGGAGAGATTGAGAAAACTGAGATTAGTCTTTGGCGATGGTATGACTACAGCATTCGAGTTAACTCCTCATATAACATTTAAGTGTGGTGACTTAATAGGCAGAGCAGAAAACAGGTTTTAATCATGGGGGAACTCAAGCAAGAAGTTAACAAGAAGAAACCACTTGATCCTACTGGTATTGTTTTTCCATCCAGTGAACTTGGGATAAAATACTTATTTATTCTGATTTCTGCTGGATTTCTTCTGGAGCTTATGTTCAGCTCCAGTGTTTTGGGGCACAGTAGACAGGAGGCATTTCTGCATTGACTGTGGTCGGCAGATATGTATGGGCAAAGCAGAGCTCAGCCATGGCTGTCACATAGCAATGATGGGGAGTTATCACCTCAATAAATAGTTACAATGCAAGTAAAAATTTAATATTCTGAGGAACCTAAGACATTATGGCACTTTTTTTTGGTGTGTGTGTGAAGAAACACTAAGGGGGCAATTCAAGCTTCTCTTTGCCCTTCAGGAGTGATGGTGCAGAGGGAGATTTTTTGTGGAGGACATAAAAAAATCAGGGTGGGGAGGCACAAGCTGTTTTCAGATGACGTGGTTGCACACCAGCTACCACCATCTGTCCCTTGGAGCTGACTTTTCAAGAAAAGACTTATTTCCCACTCTACTCCTTCTTGCAAATTTTAATCCTCTATTCTTTGGTAAAAACATATCAATATTGAAGTCCGTAGCATACCTGCTCCACCACCAATGCTCAGAACGTTGATTGTAGGCTTCCCATTTCCAATACTGAAAAACATTATTTATGCATTTTAGTAGAGCTCCCAGTAGAGAGGGCTAAATGCAAGATGTGAAGCACTGCAGATCCCATGAGGACTAAAATCTGCAGGACAAAACCACAATGCAATCTGTGCATGTACACGCATACCTACGAGTGGGCAGGAGGGATCAGATTCAGAGCTCTGCTCTTTGGAGATTCCCCATTTCTCATTATTTTGGTGATTTGTAGAGGCTTTTATCATGAGTGCACACAAGCAGAAGCAGGTACACGCCTTCTCTGTGTCTGTGCTCTGAGGAACAGAGACTTCCCTGGGTCTGGACCAGCAGCTTAAAAACTATTTGTATAAGTTTTACATTTTGCAAAATGGGAGGGAAGAGAGGAGAGTGCAATGTTCTTCAAATCCCTGAGGGACGCTTTGGCAGAGCCATGAAACCCTGAGCCCTGAAGAGAGCCTCCCCAGAGCCAGGATTTGAAGCTGGCTGCCACCTCCTGAGCCAGCCTGCAAAGCCAGGGGTCCAGAAAGGACACACAGTGGCAGGCAAAGCAGGAGAATTATTCAGCCATACCAGAGAGACTCTGAATATTACCTGAAAAGATTACTTTTAAAAAGCTGCTTTCAATCAAATTTAACGTTAGTACGTAGTATCTGTTACTGCTTTTCAGAGCTGATCCAGGGTAAGCTGTATTTGTGTGTGAGGAAACAATGCAGCCTTATCTCCTCCCTGCTAGGCAGGCTCCGTCCCGGAGAGCCGCCATCCAGCCGTGTGCGTAAATGGAATCTCCAGCCAAGCCCTATCAGAGACCCACAGATGGGGCAGCTGTCAGGGAGCAGCAATCTGCCTCGTGCAGGCAGCCCCCTGAGCCAGCCGAGCCCGTCGCCACCACGGGCCCGTACCCCAGGCTGTCCCTCAGCTCGGTGCGGCCACCTCGGCGTTACCTCGCTATCACATCCGGCAGCTGCCTCTCCACGAACTCCCGCATGCTCTGATGCTCCGTGGACTTCTCCAGGAACAGGCGGAACGACCGGAGGTACCTGTCGGGGTCGGTGAGCAGGTTCCTCATGGGCGACGCCATGCTGGGGGTCGGGAGGGTGCAGGAAGGAGGGGACAGGTCTCCTCTCAGACCTAGAGAAGGAATAAAAAATGCCAGAGGGGCAGAGTCAGCACGTGCCGGGACTTTGCTCCGTGTTACGCAATTTTGCAACAGAATCTGGGTTGAATCGGGTCCCAGCAACAAAGGGTAATACATCATCTTTAATCTGTGAGAGGAAGTGCCAGCATTTTTCAACTGTGCTGACACAGGACTCTGTCAAAACCCAGTAAAAGGGTCTTCAGATGGTTCTTAAATAAAATAAAGTTCCCCCTGTTTTGTGAAGGCATGGAGAGGCTCCAAAGGCTGGGTCTGGATTAGAAGAAAGCACAACACTCATCTCCAGAGATGCTGGCAGATGTCTCTATGTGTATTTTTAGTCTTTTGATGCTCTTAAAGGGAATGCTGATGGTGGGGTGAAAACAATAAAAACCTTATAAATGCACTTTATTTCTCTAGTTCCTCTGAAGATAATGGTACAATTCCCATGGGTAAGTAGTTAATTCATCAAAGCCACGTGAGTTACAGGAATAGATGTTGTGCTAAACCTGGCTTACAGGGAGTCAGGAGCAAGGGAGGCAGTGTGCTACCAGGAAATGTCAGGCTGTAGCTTGAAAAGTGCACAGAGATGTCTTCATCTTCTCTTAAACTGCAGTTTAAGTCCATTACATCTTGTCCTAACTGGAAAGGGGAAAGAGGAACCTTCTCCCTCCTCATGGGTCCCTTGCTTAAGGACTGCATCACATTTCCACAGTGTCTCCTGCCATCTCCTCTGGCTTTCCTGCAGACGTTACATCTCAGCCATTTCTCATCGTTTTTATTGTTCTCTTTGGACTGTCTCCAGCCAAGCCTCCCACCTGCTGACATTCCCTGACTCCTGGCACAGCCAGGATGGCTTCCCTGACCCCACTGAGACCCCTTGCTTTCTCTCACCAGCATGACCACTCGAATACAAGCCATGGGCTTTTCCCAGACTACTTTTCTTGGCCCTCTGAATTATAGTTCTGGCCTCTGTTGTGCTGAAGTCCTTCCCAGCTGCACATCAAACAACAGTCTTGTCCCTCCTCCCAGTCATGAACAGAAACACAAGTGAGTAGCAGGCTCTGGTTCATACTTGCCATTACTTCCCTTTCTGGCAGTGAACTTCTCACAAATTTTTTAATTATGCAACCAGTTTTCCACCCACCCAATATCTGTCTCATCAAGGCCACATCTTCCTCGCTTGTTTATGAGAATGCCATACACAATGATGCCAACTCCTTCTCCCCTGTACACCAGCAGAAAGATGGGCTTGGGATGATTTCTTCTTGATATTTCCATGGTTTTTGGCCATCCCCTTCTCCTTCCTCCTTGAAGGACAATTTCTAGGGACAGCCATCAAGCTGAGCAGCTACAGTTCTCCAGCTCCCTCTCCTCCCTTTCCAATGACAACATAAGTTGTTTGGCTTGGCCCATTTTCCTTCACTGCTCATGACAAAGGTAATAACCAAGTCATGACATGTTTTGGTTTTGTAGCCCATGAGCCACATCTCCACATGTCCCAAAGGTTCCTGCAGGAAGGATCATGGTGAAGGTTGGGGACAATGCACCTCCTCCAGTACGTGCTGGTACCAGAGCCATGAAATCAATTAGCAGTGTCTGATAATTGTGTCCTTGAGCCTGTTCTGAAAACCTCTGGAGCAGGACCCGAGGTGTGATCTTCCACCTATATTGTCTCCAAGGCAGACCAGCTTTGGCTGTTCCCCACTTTCTCAGACAGCAAGGATGCTTTCAAGGGGAAAAACAGCAAAACAGAGCATGTTAAAGAGCAGTGATGAAAAAGACCTGATAATGGCTGGGAGAGTTTTAAAGGGAGAGCTTTAAAAACCTTGTCAGTCTCCAATCAACAACCTCTCCCCAACTCAGATAAGCAGCGCTTGAACTGCCAGCAGTCTGAATTAACCTGGGAAAATCAAGTATGAATTTTGCCAGAAAGAGTAAGGAAGAAAACTCCTGGATGTATTTCATGTGAAAACTACTCACTATTAACCCACCCTGAAAGCACAGTGGTGTATTCCTTGTTTACCCATTCTTCTGCTCTGCCCAACTACTCACCTTTTATTTTATAGCAAAAAGAGGCTTTGCCATTTGACACTAATATATTTCACTACGGTCAATCTTGAAAAAATATTTTGCAGTTAATAAGAGGAGATTTAGATAATAAACCTTTTCTTTTTCCTGCCTCCCTCTACTTCCCATGATTTAATTTGCTGATGTCCCCTGCTCAGCAGTCTCTAATGAACAGCTGAGATTCATTTTCATCTTAGCTGCACTTCAAGGAATTTGTCTCGCTTCTTTCATTACGCTTTTGGCTGTTTGAATTTGCCCCGTTCATTTGGTTCTGTGTTTTGCTGTTTGAATTGCAGCCAGTTAGCTGTAAAAAACGAGTAAAGGAAGGAAAGGATTGTTTCTGAATTAGGCTGATGGAAACTTCTGGACGATAATGTTCACTTGGGCGTGTTCCTTTCAGTAATTATCAAATTTATACGTAGCTCCCTGAGAAGACTGAGGAGTTTTGGAAGCAGACACTGTGTTTACGCTGCGGTTACTTGATCCGCCCCTGGTTTGTGCAGGCGCGGGCAGAGTGAAACCTGCTTTAAACTCTCCGTAAAACCCTTTAAGCCTTCCCTGTGAGACCAGAAAACAAAGCGAGCGTGCCTTCAGCTGTAAACTATTTGCAGCGGGAGCTTGGGTTTATCAGCACGGGATTACGCCTGTCGCTGAACGCCGGGGAAGGAGGATCCCCCTCGGAGGGGCTGCACGGAATGCGCTCCGCTGGCGCTCGCTCGCAGCCCGTACTTACGTGGAGCGCTCCGCGTCCCTCGGGGCTTTGGGCTCCCGTGGAGTGATGCCACTGAGGTCCCGGGACGTGCTCCCACCTTCTCGTCCAGCCGCTTTCCCAGCGGTTGCTGCTGTCCCACCCCCGGGGCTGCGACGTGGCGTCACGGGGGAGGTTTTGCTGCTCGAGGAAGGAGCGGGCAGGACTACAACCTGGCGTGGCAGTACTACAACCTGGCGTGGCAGCGTCCGTGGAGGCAGAGGGGCAGCTCCGACCCTGCCCGACATCTCCGCTGTCACTCCCCTGCATGCTCCCCACCGGCTGT
>JAYRBT010000181.1:5574547-5631557 GCA_036023395.1 Myiotriccus ornatus
GGTCTTTAGTACCTATCATATTCTATGATTCAAAGGGTGATGCCAAAGCCATGCAGGAGGAACAAGCAGACCAGCAACATGTTTGATGTTTCAAGCCAACAGTTGTGACTTCCTTGCCCATGGCAGGGGGATTAGAACTAGGTGGTCTTCAAGGTCCTTCCCAGCCCAAACCACTCCATGGTTCTCTGACTCTATGACTTTATTTTCAAGGGATATTTTAAGGAAAATGAAACTCTGAGTACCCTGTCAGCTACAAATCAAGGAAGCTTCTCCTGGCTTGCAGTGTCGCAGCAAATGCTCCTTCTGCAGTGACAGCTTCCACCAGGCTGTGGGTGCAAACCCAGCTGCAGCAGCAGCCATGCAGAGCCCCATCCTGGCTCCATCCTGGTGATAAGCACTGCTGTTCAAACATAGCTGGACAGCAAGGTCAGTGGTGTTTGCCTGGTTTTCTGTGCAGTTTAAAAAATCTGTATTAATTGGTGTCACCAAAGCTGTGCAAGCTGACCTAAAGAAAATAAACTCAGTGCATCTGGCCCACACTTTTCTCCCTCTGCAGAGCACTAAATATGAGTTTCCAAGCGCCAGTTGCCATTTAATGTGAAAGCCTAAGTTTAGAGAGCCAAAAATAAAGATTATGTGCATCTGGTGCTTTTAAGCGCTTTATGAAAATAAAAGATGCTGCTGTTAATTTGCTTCTTTAATTTCCCCTGGAGACACATTCTGTGAGCTTTAAGCCAAATCCCAGCCCTTCCAGTTCAACATATGCAGGGGAATTGGAGAGGTGGGGATGCTGCACCATTTCCTGGCCTTTATTTTCCCGGCCCCCAGTACCTTCCATTCCCAGCAGTGTCTGTAGTGATGTGCTGCAGAGGCACCTGTGCCCAGGGCAAGGCTGTGCTGAGCCAGAGGCTACGAACCGGCAGAGAAGGACAGGAGCCAGGATGGGGGCTGGCATCACTCTTTAAAATGACACCCTGCAGAGAAGCTGGTCACGCTGCCCTCAGGCAGATCTGTGGGTTTGTTCATTAATGTGATTTTACACTGTTTAACATCATAGAGTCCTCACAGAATGTTTTGTTTTGAAAGGGAGCTTAAAGATCACCTCGTTCCAACTCCCTGCCATAGACAGGGACACCTTCCACTAGACCAAGTTGCTCAAACCCCCATCCAACCTGGCCTTGAGCAGGTGATGGGGCAGCCACAGCTTCTTAATATTTAAGAAAAAATCACATTCCTGTCCTGTTTTACCATGTGTCTTCCTATATACAGCACTGTCCTAGATAGCAGGAGGCTGAGTTATTAAAAAGAAATCCTACAAGCCTTGAGGGCACCAATATTTGGGAAATTATAGCTATTGAATATTAGGCATCCCTCTGTCATGACACCTCAAGGGAAAATTCATAGCTCTGTAGATACTTGGCCAACTCTGACGTGGTGTAATACTAAAATACAAAGTTATGGTTAAGACAAGTCCACCCTGAAATCTGGCAAGAACCCAAGTAGTTGTCACTGGCCCCTTAAGTGAGTAGAGAACTGAGAACAGCCAACATCTGCAGATTATTTCCTTCTCTGGAGTGTATCTGCATGGGTTTGGGCTGGAAATTTATACTCTGGGAAGAAGGAGAAAGGAGTTAAATGTCACGGTCTCAGTCCAAATGAATCATTATAATTTTTTCTCCCAGATGTGCTCCAAGTGGTGGTGGAAGACAACCCTCAGTGAAGGAGGAAAGGTGAAGGAGAAATTGCAGCACAGGATTTCCCACAAGCTCCAACAGCCTCATCAGTCCCATGGCAGAAGTGGGAATAGCAGCACAAAAGTATCCACTGAAGATTTAGAAGAGCTGTGAACCAATTGACTTCAGAAATGAAACGTGCCAAGTTAGCACGAACCAGAGTACAATCAGGGTATTGGGACTGAGTGCTGCTTAGATGTGAAGGAGATTAAAGCTCTGTGATACTGATTTTATCTTGTAAAGGATGGGATTGTCAGAATAGACCATCCTGTCATGAGAATGGCTGCAGCAACCCTCCCTTGGGGGATGATCCATCCCTTTGGAGCAGGGACCAGAGCCTGGAGTCACAGCTGAGGAAACCTGAGCTTGGGAACAGGCAGGGGATGGATCCATGTGTAATGTCCTCCCGCCTTAATAAAACACAGGAGTACAGAGTACATGGGTCAGATCTAGGAAAATGGATTTTCAAGGGGCAGAAGGAGTGGAAAAAGCTGGTCAGGAGTGACCTAATTTCCATCTCACCACCAGGTTTAGGCATCTGTAAATGGACCAAATATCTGAGCCCAGAGAAACAGGAGTTTATTGGGCTTACCTCTGGCTCTGATGTAATCACATCCAGCCAGCCTGATACAGCAGAAGCGAGACATTGCTTAATGTCTAAAGAATTATTTCTGCTGTCTCCCAATAAACGTGCTGATCTAAGCTGGGGGTGATAACAAGAGCACTGCGCTGGGGTAGCAGAATCTCATTTTTCAGGGCAACCAAACTGTCAGTGCCAAAGAGCAGACAGGTTATTGCTCATGCTCTTCCAAGGTTACTTTTATTAAAATGGAAATTTCCAAAGCTTTGCATGCACACACAGGTGGCAATGGGTACAGACTTCCCTCGGAGGGGGAGAGGGGACAGCTGCAAGGCCACAGACATCCCTTTCCTCCTGCAGCCCAGTAGCTACAACCCTTCCAAATGGGGGTGCCCTGGGGGAACTGCAGCACAGCTGTCTCTGCCCCAGCTGAAAGGTGTCCAGGTCTTCACAGCCCCCATCCTCACCACGGCTGTGGAGTGGGTTTGACAGGTACAGCAGCCTTGGGTGGGTGGGATGGGCTCCCCACATCTGCCCCCATGAATATCCCACGTGATTTGGGTGAGGGTTTGCTCTCCCTCCTCAAACCCAGCACAGACATCATCACCTAAGGATAGGATAGGATAGCATAGGATAGGATTAGGATAGGATAGAATAGGATGGGATGGGATGGGATGGGATGGGATGGGATGGGATGGGATGGGATGGGATGGGATGGGATGGGATGGGATGGGGTGGGGTGGGGTGGGATGGGGTGGGATAGGATAGGATAGGATAGGATAGGATAGGATAGGATAGGATAGAATATTTCATTTGGAAAGGCCCAGCAATGGTCAACCAATTGCCTGACCACTTCAGGCTATAAGTTAAAGCATCTTATTAAGATATGGTCCAAATGCATCTTAAACAGTGCCAATAGCAGGAAAATACTAGAAAAAATATAGGGGGGAAAAAGAAAAAAAGAAAAGAAAGCAAACACTAATACCTGACTGCGTTTTCACATTTTGTTGCCATGATACACTGAGCAACTACAACAGGACAAACCTGAATTTGGTTACCAAGAACAATTTATTCAACAAATATGTTCTTTTATCTTCTCAAGTACATCTGAGGAACAGATTTAATTTTTAGAAATGTGTGCCTTAGTTAAAATAATTTTGGTTTTCCCCTCCCTGAAGTTAAATGAATCAAAGATTGTGAAGTATCTCATTAAAGGGCACTCCAAACTTCTGGCTTGTAATTAGTGAAACAAATCAGTGCTCTATTCCCAGATTGAAAAAAAAAATTAGAGCATTTCAATTAGCGATTTGAAACTGAAATTCTTAACTGAGTTAATATCAGAAAGAAACTTGACTTGTGAAAAATGTTCATTATTCGTTTGAGGGCCTGGGTTTGGAGGTGGTAAATGCTGGTACTCCATACCAGAAAGAGCTGGTAGAAGGTGATGCTGCCAGAAATCACCCAGAGGGTGCAGCTCTTGTCCTTCAAAGCCACAAGCAGTGATGGACCAAACAAGAGACCACTTGTTCTCTTGTTCTTGTTAGTCTTGAGTGCAGCTTGTTTTCAACCGGGGGCTTCAATCTCTGCCAAGAAGCTAGTTTCTGTGCTGGAGAAGCATGAGGGACTCAGCAAAGACCTGGCTCAGGTTACTGATGTTATGGGAAAGCAGAATTATGCCAGGGAAGAGGAAACAGCTTTTCTTTTGTGCCACTTTTGCTGCTGATTTAGGTTTTCTACATGTTTTAGCAAGCTATAATCATTTGCTATGAAAGAAAGCAATTCTTAGGACTTTTTGCCCATATATGGGAACGTTTTTTTTTCTTTTGAGGATGCAGTGATAGGAGGACAGAACTTACAGAAATATCCAACTACCTATAAATGAAAAACAACATCTTGGTCATGTTTTTTCAGAGGCTGTCATGCAGGGCTACCTCTGGCACCACACTGCTTCACTGAGCTTCAGACACATGGATGATAAAAGCATGAAGGAGTCAGAAGTTGTGCAGCTCTTAATACTTGCTCATGTTTTAAATAATTTTCATTTGTAACAGCAGTTACAGATTCTTATTTATTCAAAAACAAATATTCCTGGCTCAGAAGATCACTGCCTTTCCTATACCCATGCAATATCCACTTCCCATTGGCACCTTCCCCACGTTACTAATTTCCCCTTACCTCCTCCTCCCGCTGTTCCCTAATGAGCTCGTGCAACAAAGAGAATCTGAACAAGCCTCATTTGAAAACCAATCAACCAAAATAGGAAGGCCTTTATTCTATCCTGTGTTTGGAAAGGCATCATCCCCCTGAGCACATGGCACTGATGTCTGCTTGCACACTGCTCTGACATGTCAGTGCAGGGAGCTCAGTGGCCGCCGTCGCAGCATAATTTAACAACTGAATAGTCCACTTGGAACTCCTTGGTGTGGTTCACGTGCCTCCTAAATCTCTCTGCTTGAAGTGTAATGTTTTCATGCCCCTCATATCTCTTGCTATGGGAACTTATGTTAAGCTTTGCAAAGGGTTTAGGCACGCTCAGTCCCCTCCAGTGCCAGTAGCCGCTTACAACTCTCACAGTCAAAATCTTTGCATTAAGATGACTGTATTAGGAACACTTCAGATGTTTGAAAGCCATCACTTGTGACAAAACCCAGCGTTGAAATTACCCTGACCTGGTAAAGCATGTCCTTTTAACAAAATTTGCTATCTTGGAGCCTGTGGGATCCTGGTCCAGACGGCATCTGGCTGTGCCAGCACAGGGGTGGCATCCCACCTGGTGTCTGTATAGTCTGGAGCATGTGCATCCCTTTGGATATCAAATTACCATGGCAACCTTTATATGCTAAGCATCTAAATTGGTCCATATATCTTTTTGAAGAGGTTCTGCTTCCTGGGACACAGGAGGGTGTCCCGAACATGGGGCTTAGCACCCAGCAAGCCCAGCGTCTCCGTACCAGCCACTTGCCTTTCTCTTTCTTTCTTTCCCTTTTTTTCTTCTCTTTTTTTTTCTTCCCCTTTTTTCCTTCCGACCCTCAAGTCTTTCTCCTTTCTGCCAGCTTCATTACAGTGGTGGGACATTCTCACAGGTGACTGATGAAAATCTGTGTGAAAAGGGAGAACCAGTGAGCAGCCAGAGCACCTGCAAGGGAAGCCAACTCAGCAACACTGGATGTTCTCAAGGGAACTGCGTGTCCCCAGACCTCCCCTCGAGGCACAGATGGGAGGTGAAGCTCAGCCATGCTGTTGCGATTTCTCCCAGGCCTAACAATGGGTCAGAGGAATAAGAAAAATAAAGATCAAATACTCCTGCAAGCAGCATGGATGGACAGGGAGGGCTGCTGGCTGCATGATCTCTGCCTCTCCAGCCCTTGCATTTCAGCAAGCACACCCAGCAGAGAGAGTTTTAATGGCACTGTGTAACTCATAACCACAAAACAAACTGTATCTATGACCACAGAAACAGACTGACAGTTTTTCAAACTGATATTAACAATTATTTCACTATTTTTTTTAAATTCCAAGTGTTATGACCAACTACTGCCACATGAAATTAAACCCTTGAACGTTGCTATTCAGGGTGGAAAGCAAGACGGTCTGTGACCCATCAGGGTCTTGTATTGCCATAGAATCATAGAATGGGTTGAGTTAAAAAGGGACCTTTAAGATCATCTTGTTCCAAACCCCCTGCCACGGGCAGGGACAACTTCCACTAGGCCAGGTTTCTCCAAGCCCTGTCCAACCTGGCCTCGAACACTTCCAGGGATGGGGCAGCCACAGCTTCTGCCCTGTGCCAGGGCCTCACCACCCTCACAGAAAATAATTTCTTCCTAACATCTAATCTAAATCTTCTCTGTTTTAGTTTAAAAACCATCCCCTCTTGCTCTGTCACTACCTGCCTATGGAAATGGTTGCTCTCCAAAGCCAGGCTGTAGCTTGGTTTTGAACACAGCCATGCTTTAATTTATACTACATTTTGTACTACAGTTTGGACTAATATATTAATTTTGGAGCTGAGTGTACCACCTACTGCCAAAAGGCATTGCAAATGTGGGATTTCACAGTGAAATAGCAGTACAAAAGCACTGCTTCCTTGCTAGCACTTATCAAGGCTAGGTATATGGATCATGCAAAAGCCCTTGGCTTGGTACTATAACACTGCTCGAGTGAATGTGTACAAGAGCTTTTCATAGATAGTGCTGTCATTGCATTTTTTTTTTAATTACAATTTCATTTGGAGTCAACAGGAGCCTTGACTGGAAGCTTCTCACTGCAGAGTGCATTCATGCATCAACAAGAGATACTGAAAAGGCCATCTTAAAACTTCCCTAGAAAAAAAAAGCACTGTGGATTTCCCCCACTCTGTGAAAAGCCATTCCCAAAGAAATGACAGTTGTCTGCTCACGCCTTAAACTGAAGGTGTATTTATTTGCACTGAAGCCAGATGTGAAGAATTCTGTCTGGAAAAGAATTTTTCAGAAGGTTGTGTGTGGGATGGAAGGGGGTGGTGAGGGATGCCTGCAGGTAGCCTGTCAGCTTGCACGAGGTGGACCTGGAAGGAGGCAGCTCGATCCCTGATTGCATTCTTTGAGCTCCTTCTCCTGTTGCAGCCCAAGCAATTGCCATTCCTGGCGTGGTGTCGTCACCTCCTCACTTGCCCTCCTTATCTCTTGCCATGATTCCTTCTCTCCCTTCCCTTTCTGCTCTGCAGGCCTGCAACTGTTGCTGGAAATAATACTTTTTTAATACAGTTTCTATCTCTCACCTCAATCCAGCTGGTGCCATTGTAGGCAGTTTCCACGTGTCACTGCTCCTTTCAAGCATCATATCCTCCCACAAGATACCAACACATCCGCCCCAGCGTGCCCACTCTCTCCTTTGTGAGGCCCTATATTGAAAGTTATTTAAACTCCCAGCTATTCTGCTACTTAAATAAACCCTGGACCAGTTAGTCTAAAGGCATTAGGATTTTATTAGAAAGCTACACCGCCACCTTGTTATTTTGATCCCTATTCACCTCTCATCTTCCCACAGACAAAAGCTTCTGAGGTTTTTTTATGCTTAGGTGTATTCATGCTTTTATTGAGCAGGAATCCTCTTTGCAAGCTCCACTCTGGTAGGAGGGTGCTCTGCAGATCATATTTGGTGTTTTACTTGGGTTTGATTTTGTCTCTGCTCTGACCAACCTCATGAACTTAATGATGACGAAAGAAGGAATTCGGAATTTGGTCCTGATTTCAGTGCTGAGAGACACCCCCTTGTCATCCTGTGGGTATTCTCGTCCTGTTGCAGCCACATCAGATTCTATGGGGACTGGGAAGAGTAGGGGAGGGTGTCAGGGCACATCTTTCAGGTTAGGATACACAAGGATGGGTATTGTGCACAAAAATGCAAAGTGAACTGAACAGCAGTTATGGCAGAGATAGCTGGAAAAAATACAGTCTTGCTGTAGTTGATGGATTTTACTAACCATGCCTCTCAGAGCCCAGAGGACACGCTTGGGCTGTGGATGTACCCCCTGGCTCTGGAATGCTCCTGGAAATGCAAGGTTAAAGCTTCAGCCTCCAGCCTCCAGGCAGGAAAATGCAAATGTGGTCCACTTTTGGCTTTCCAGAGGCAAACATCTGCTTTAAAGGGAGATTAATATAAAACTTTGGAGCTATCTTTTTCCACACAGGTTGTATGGTATGGGAACAAAGTAAAAAAGTTGGGAAGAAGGGATATTATTGCTGTTGTTGTTGTTTACTATTACCATTAATTACCATTACTATTACTTTTGGTGGTTTTTTTTTTTCCCCTTGGTGTTATTTCTTTCAATTTTCATCAAGGATTTTCTAACTCCAGAGCAAGGGAGTGGGATCCTTTCTTTAGCAGTTATTCAAAACCAGGGACACATCTCTGTCTCAGGTCCCTGCAGCTGAGGTCAGTACCACAAAGTGCAGCTGGGGAGACGCAGCTGTGCCATCCAAAACACGTACTGAGCTGCTGTGGTTTCAGTAACATGATAACCCCATGAAAAGCCTTGATAAAAACATGACTTTTTCTTCCATTTATCAGCTCTGCTTAGGTTGAATGTGCCGGGTTTACTGAGAGAAGTAACCTGCCTGCAGACACCCAAATACTGGTTGTTTAATTTTCCTGAAGTTAATGGAGAGAGTGCCCATAATTACACGTGGCCTTCTGTAACTTTTCAGCTTTTGTGATGAAGTAGGAGACAGCATTATGGCACTTACACCTACTGATGAGTTAAATTAATGGACTGAGACTGACTGAATCTATTGCCACAGCCAGGGGGCTTCTGTGTGGTGTTTCTTTTATGAGCTCAATAGAAAATATCTCTCAAACTGCAGGATGGAGAGGTGGGTGGACCAGGGAGCACCCAGTTCAGGCTGCTTCAGCCTCAGAGTGGGTTCTTCATCTCATTGTGGCACCACATCCAAATGTCTTGAGAACAAAGCTGCTGGGTTGATCCTTGTCCCACTGGTACACTCCTCATTTGGGGTCTACTGTTTGATTTTCGTGGGTCTGTCCTGCTAAATTGCAATTATCTGCAAGAGATGGAAAATTTAAGAAAGCACAGAAATGTATGAGATACAGTAAGTGTGTGAAGGGCACTGAGGGAATAGCAATAAGAGTTTATTCATCTAACAGAGTTCAGTGCTGGGCTCCCTAGGCAGCTTCACTTGATCACTCCCACAGAGTCTGTCACATCACACACATTTTTTGAGGTAATTTCAGGTTGATCTTCAATTCAACAGGCATTGCAGAAGGCCAAGCTCACCAGGTTTGCCACTGTACTGAAATTTCCTTGTCAATACCAGGACACACCAAATCCAGTCTTCAAATTATTTATTTTTGTTAGGTATTCAGCCCAAATTTATCTCCTAAAATTTTTTACCTACTGTAGAGGGAGGGATGGGGAAGATAGAAGCCACTTCACTGAACCCAGACTAAAAGCTGGCCAGCACCTTGGCCATCCGTGGAGACTTCAAAGCTGCTTTTCTCCGCAGGGCTGCAAGTGCTGCCCCCAAGGGCCATTCAGGCTTCTGGGGAGGGCTTTGCACTGTGCCATTCTCCTGCTTCAAGAGGAGTCACAGTGAGCGCCAGACAGCATGTCTGATGGAAACTGCTCCCATCAAGAACCTCTGGGGTTTATTAGGAAGCTGGGATTTTGGCTGAAGAAAGCAACAACACTGAGACAACCAATCTGACTTGCACAGCCGCTGGCTTGGTGATGTGCAGTATTTTCATCGTGTGCCAAGAGCGGTATAACGTTAGCATGGTGCAGAACACATGGGTTGAAAACTGCCTGAGTCCCTCGAATTCCTCAAAAAAACCCCAAAGACTTCAAAATAAAGACTACTCATAAACAGAAAGATTAATTTCTTAGCTCAGGAAGAAATATTTGGGACACAGAACAGCAATTAGATTGTCTGCTGGTGGATGGGCTGCCTGGTGCCATGCTGATGGTTCTAAAAAGAAGTGTTGGACCTCTTATAATACTTCTGTAGTTGCTACATTTGCAAGGGAGAAACCTGCCACGGGCTGTAGCCACGTGCAGCAGGCAAAGACAGGCAGCAGGAAAGTGATGGCTGGACAACCTGGTGTTCATACACATGGAGCACTGTCCAAGCATAAACACAAAACATCCACGCTAAAAGCCCCAAACAATTTGTGGGTTCCAAAGCTCTTTTAGAAATCCCACATTCTAAGCACACAATAAAAGTTTTCATCACTTTCCTGCCTAATGTTAGCTCAGTGCACAAAGCTATTTCTTTGGATTGGAACTGTGATCAAATCCCGTGTTTCAGGAGTGCACCACACAGCATATTTAGGCCCATGAAGATTTACTGCCCTCTCTACTCCATGGTTCAGACCAAGCCTTGCCCATCCCACAGCTCAGCCCCAAAGAGGAGGACCTGTGCCCTTCTCCCCTATCAGAGTCAATCCCCTCTGTGACTGACCCCCCACACAGGCAGCGCTGGAGGGGGTTTCAAAGCATTAGATAGTTCCCCCAAAGATCTGCTCACATCTCTTTTTCTTGCCCTGGACCCACATTATGTCAAATATACATTTATAAAGAATTAACTATTATTTAATGGACTAACTAGAGCATCCAATTGTTTAGAAGTTGTTTAGAAGTGCTACAATTATCTATATGCAGTGGCAGTTGGGTCAGTCACATGCTTATGATATCCCTTAGCCTTTTAGAAGATATTAATCAGTTTGACAAAATATGAACAGGACTGGGGGAACATCCCACCCACTGCCAAAACCCCCAGACTACATCATCTGCCCGTGTCTGGGGACGTTTGTAGTGCTGGGGGTATCAGCCTCTCTCCTGCTACTACTCTGGATGGACACACACAGGTGTCCCACAGGTCTCATGGCAACACCCTGAGGATGTTTCTGCTGCCCCCAGGTACCTCCAACGTGTGCAGGGCCACCTCACAACCTCCCTTGCCACCTCTCTTGAGGCACAGCTGGTGGCTTGGTCACTTGCCCCTCAAGGAGCTGCTGTAGCTCAAAGACACAAATCATCACAATGAAAGGACAAGGACTAATAAAAACTGATTTTGCAATGTTTTGCTGTTCCCTGCAGGTGGGAGTGTGGCTGTCCATCAGCAGGGCAATGCTGACCTCTGCTGCCAGAAACAAGAATTATGGAGAGCTACCTGAGGCAGCACTAACCTGGCCAGGTGGCTTTGAGGGAGTGGATACACCACCACCCAAGTGTAACATCATTTCTGTGCCCCCTAACCTGGGTGAGCCCAGGCTTGCACTTTCAAGCCTGCAAACCAGATCGTGAGGAGATGCTATAAAAGCCAACTGAGTTACAAGTTGAGGCCAAACCCTTTCCTGATGGCTGGGCTGCCTCTGGTGGCAGGCAGAGACAAGGGCCGTGTCCTCACATCTGGGAGCTGGAGCTGATGTATTCACCCCAACCAGCACGGTGGATCTCACAACACTGCCTGCACCAACTTCTTCAGTGCTTTGCTCTGCTGGCTGGGAAACAGGTGGAGAGAGGATGCCATGGAGCCAGAAATGATGTTTCGATTGCTCAGGCAAAAATTGGGATTTTTATGTTCAGAAAATACTAGCCTGCTAAAACATAATTATAAAAATATGGGTTATTCCTCCTAAGTATACCTGGGGCCCAGCAATGAGGAGTGCTGAAAGGAGCACCACACCCAGAGGCATTTTTTAGGGTCTTCCTCATGGATCAGTCACATGACTTATTATAGTGTGTGGTGATTAAAAAATGCACAGATGTCAGAAACCAGGGAATGCCTTCAGTACAGAGGAGAATTGTGATACAACACTGAGAGGAACGGATGTCTTTGAGAGCTGGAAATACAGCTGAGGATGGTACAAGGGAACAGGCCAGGGACTGCTCTGCTGCAGCATGAGATGGGTCTGTGGTGCCACAGTGATACAACCAGGTGAAAAAGGCAAGTGCAGTGCTAAGATACATCAGTTGGTAGATGTACTTTCCATGGAGACAGGGAAGAATGTAGTCATTTTGGAGTTATTTGAGGGCTGCAGTTTAGTCGACCTGGGTTATAGAGGAGCTTTCCTGCAGATGTTGACACCAGCACGACCCACCCCAGGGCAGGCTGGGTTTGCTGCCCCAAGCACTGTGAGTGTGCAGGGCCACATCACCTCTAGAAATCGTTTCTGAAGCAGTTCCAGGAAATTTTACCACTCAAGTTATTCCTATTGCAGTCCTGCAGGTCTCCACTGAGCTTGTTACAGTGAATATGGTGTGCAGGGTTCAATCCATTATAACTTGTACTCTGGTTTTACACTCTGCAGAATGTGCACTGCCCAGTCTGGCAGGCTCTTTTGTAAGGGCTCAGGGGCAAAAAGTTAATGGAAGCAGCTCTCTCCCTCTTTCCTAGCAGGGAAAATCGAGAGGATCTCTGCAGCCTCCCAGGCATTCCTGAAGATCCATCCCCCATCCCTCATCTCCAGATACTTTTGCCAGTGAAGCAATAAGGGAGTCAGACAGGGTTGATGTTTCTGGACTCAGACCCACCAAATCTGGCAGCTCCTGGGGGTGGAAGAGAGAAGCAAAAGGTCCAGGGGAGGTAAAACTGGAGCAGTTTTACCTGCTGATTACAGCTGCCATGGGAAGCACCGAGGGCTTTTTGCTAGAAAAACTCTTTGCATAGAAACATAGAAAGCTTTCTACTTTCTACCCACTGCTGTACAGGTGGCACAGAGAAAGGCACATGTGGCTCCTGAGCAGTCAGTGTGTAAAGGTAAAGCTCGTGTGTTAACACAAAGGCCTTGGGGAGAGTTTGCCATCATCTGGGTCTTCTGGTGTCTGCATAAGGTGTTTTATTTATTACTGCTGCTAAAACACAGCTGGGCAAGAAGAGACATGCAGGAGTCAAGTGAGTGACTCCTTTGGAGAAAAGGAAGAGTCAAGGGTCAGCAAATGTTTGCCAGCTCTTCAGCACCCGGACAAAGCAGTAGCAGTCCAACCCGACTGAAGGATGCGCCGTGTAACCCTCTGCCACTCTTCATCAGAGGGAGAATTATGTGTGTTTGTGGTCAAGGTGGTCTATCCTGGGACGTGCATTTCTTAGTCATTGTCACAAGGGCTAATTTATCTTTGGTAATTAGTTTCTGTGCCTTGGAGCAGTGAAGCGCAAATAAGCATTTAACATTGATCTATTGCAGCACTTCCCTGGGTAAATAGATGGCTCTGGCGTTGGCTGCTGCTGATGCATCAGTGTCTGTTATGATCAGAGGAGTCACTCAAGCATCAGCTCAGCCACAAGCCTAAAAGCATGTCTAAGCTTTTAAAACCAAACTCAAGGGAATGTGTCTTCTCCCACCTGCTTGTGCTCTGGAAGACAACAGCGGCATTTCCCTCCTCCTGCTCTGAGGCACAAGCCCTGCGTGTTCCTGAGGGAGAGATCATATCGAAGAGAAACACAGTAGCTTGGAGATTGGGGCCAGCAGAAATGTCCTTTTTTTTTTTTTTAGAACCTCACAGTAGCTTAGGCTCAGGTTTTACACCACCTGCATGGCCAGCTCAGGACCGTAGTCTGTCCTAATTAAACTGTTGCCAGTTTTCAAGCAATTACATGCAGTTATATGTGTTCTCTTTTTACATGAGCACCCTCTCTAACCCAGCTTTGACAATGGGACCACCAGGTAAAGGTGGTTTAGCCCCAGAGCTAAATGTCTGGCAAAAAAAATGAACAAAGGAAATATGGTTTCATTAAAAGGAAACTATATTAAGACATTAATTGAAAAGAATGGATATAGTAGTTGCTAGTCTACATGGAAGAGAAGCAGAAATAACTAAGAAAAACATTATTATACACTAAGTATACTTAGTGGACTAGTGGACCACAAAATACCCGTTAATCTAGAAATAAATTATAGACAGTAAAGTCTGTAACTGGTATAGTTTTTACTTAATTAAATGTATTATTATTATGTGATAGGGAAATGCTTTATTCTGTGATACCTAATTATTTCTTTGGAAAAGTTGCATGTTCGTCTTTATGACTGTGAAATTAAAAACAGGCTGTAAAGTCTCACTTTGATTGAGAGACTCTTCCAGAATATGAAAAGAAATAATAATTCAGTGCCCATCACCTGGATACACTAGCCTGGATACACTTCCTTTTCCAGAACCATATTTAACAAAGTGCAATTTAAAAACTATTCCTTCCTGCCACAGGAAGTGTGAGAACTATGAGCAGCCTGAAGTGTTCAAAAATTATCCCATTTCTTTGTTTTAGTTATGAAACTGGGCTGCACAAATTCAAAGTGGCTAATTTTATCATGACCCCAAAACCATGTAGCAGTTGGAAAATATTTTCTCCCCAGCTATTGGTTCCATTGTCCTCATTAAATATCTCTTTTTCTTGCTGTTTAATTGGAGATGGGGAACACTTACAGCTGGTATTCACGATGACTTTACTGAATCATTTTATAGCAGTGGAGAAGTTGCAGTGGCCAGCATTTAAAATTTCAGTATTTCAGTTTATCAGCTGAAGTCCTAATTTTCAGGCATGTTTTCTTTTTTTCAAGACTGCAAAAAAACCTCACTGGCATGTGTGAAAATCACACCATTAATATGAGTAGAAGTAGGACCTAGGTAGATAATTTGAGTGCCCTCATTTGGAGATGGTCTCACACTTCAGGCTACGTAGAACCAGTTCTAATGGCCGTTCAACAGGAGCTCCCAGTTCCATAAAAGAATCAACACATCATAAATATACGACTTCAAAAAGTCTTCTTATCAATTCTTCTGACTTTTTTTCCTCCCTCTGGATTTATTTTAGTCTGACGCCTTCTGCTTTGTTTGAACTTTCCCACTTCTTTTACCCTTTCTGGCACTTTCTTTCTCGAGTTCTCCAAAGCACGGGGAAAAGCAGCAAAAGACTCTCATGGCTGGACTTCCAAGCCAGTGTGGTATAAAGAGAGTCACAATTAAACAAAACCAGTTGAGGGTCTGGTGCACTGATGAATAAAACATGCTTTGATGAAAGAACCTGCCTAAGTGCAAAGTATCATTATAACATAGCTTGGGTGGAAATAGGGTTCTTTCCCTCAGCTGAAATTTCTCAGAGCCAGATGAGCATTTTCAGACTCCTGTTGCTGAAATAACCATCAAGGTGTTCAGCAAAGTAGTCATCTACCTCAAAAATACAGGTTATCAAATAAACGCCCATTTCCGAGTATTTCAAACATGGAATTTTCTCAGCTGCAAATTCAAAGGGAAGTGGATACCTAGGAGCTTTATTATAATTTGAGGAGTTATTAAAGAATAGGAATCATCAGGAGAGAGCACGATAGCAGATCAGGTTGAAAAGTACAAACCACTTTTTTTTTTTTTTCCCTGACAAGTCAAATATCAAAATAAATTCACTTCAGGCACATTCACTTCAGTTTTCATCAGCTTTCTCAGAAGACTTTTATTGGCACAGATGATCACAGGAAGCAAACTTCACGCTGAAACTGCTCTACCCACCTCCGAAGGGTAAGTTCATTAGGAAGGATTAATTGGATGAAGGCATTATCTCCTTTGAGAGGTCTTTTTCATGTCAGTACTTAATAATGTTCACTCTGTTCAAGCCAAGTTGGGAGTGCAACTTTCCACTGCCATTCTGAGTAGGCAAAACACCACTCTTTCATGTCAATTATTTTTATTTCCATTGTCATGTAACAACCACCCTTTGTCGAATGATCAAAAGAAGATAAATGCTACAGTAAAGGACAGAAAATGAGGTACCAGAGGTTCAAAGGACACATTAAATCTGCTGATGTGACCTGCTTTTGCTCAGTGAACTTATCCATGAGCATCTCGACTCAGATGTACAAGGTAGGCTGCAATGCTTTGTGCCAGAGCTCTGCAGCAACTGAGACCAATTTCTGCCTTTAGCCAAGAGCTTTAGTCCTTTTTTGGGTACTGTGAGGCCCTCTGCACATTCATCACTGAATAACAGCCTGCAGGAGAGATGCAGGAAATCACAACTTTTATAAGTGTCTAAACCATTGCCTTGTTTTGAAGTCAACCAACACCATCTTTACTTAGGGCCAGGAGGATTTAGAGTATTTGCATTTGTTATTAAAATTAAAAAAAAAATTTAAAAAAGTGTCCAACTCTTTAAGAAAGGAAGGGTTTGGTGCCAGTGCTGTATTTCTGCTTGTTGTGCAACCAATCCTACGAAATTCAGCCTTTGCTGAGGGGTGGGGCTGAAACAAGTATGGAGGGAAAATAGGAAGCAATTCTGAAGGCACTCAAACAGAAAAGCTTGAAGGATCAAGCAAGACTTTACGTGCCTCTCGGAGGGGTGTCCCTCCACCTCTGTACCCCAACAGGGTCATCTGAACCCTAATGGGAGTGATAGGGGCTTGCAGAGATGAGAGGTTTGTTGCAGAGTTCATTTAGCTGAAAAAAAGCCATTTCTTTCCAAAGAGCAGAAATGCAAGAAGAAAAAAACTTCAGTCTGTTCTGCATTCAGTCTCAATCCACATACACTGCAAATGCTTGAAATGCAATTAATAATGTCAGACACTTTTACACTTTTAGAGAAGTTATTTATTATTACTATTGTATTGGCATGACACTTGTCACCTCGTTAATAGAGCCTCTCACTTACAGTAATGGATCTAGCCTCATGACCTGCCTGCAAGGAAGGGAAAGAAAGGTTTTAAAGATGGAAAATTGGGTCCCAGAAAGATGAAGTGATGGTGGCCAAAATGGGAAAGCCGTGGCAGGGCCACGTGCACATACAGATACCTTGGGAACTGGGTTGGCTCTTAATTACAAAAATGAACCTCCCTTTACATTCTCAGATTTAAAGAGCCAAATGAGAGATTTTTAACAGCAGGTTATCTCTGAAATTATTTCTAGCCTGATTTTGGAAGCAGAAGATGACAGACTGTTTTGCAGTCAGGGTGTGTGTGAAAGTTCATGTCAGAAGCAGGAGCGGAGCGCAACAGGAGGCACAGCCAGCCCTGACAAACCCAACACATGGGCTTTTGGGGGATCACCTGGCACAGAGGTGAGGTCCTGTCCAAACCTAGCCTGCCAAAAAGCAACATCCTGCACAACAGTGCTGGTGCTCTGGTGCTCTGCCCCCCGAGCACCTCAAGTGTGAAAACAGAATTACGACACCTGCTGGAAAAATGTACAAGCAGCCACAGAGAGAGGACAGACAACCCACCACTTCTGCTCTACCAGCTGGAAACACTCTCAGTGTCACTGTGATAAGGTCATACACTTCTCCTCAGGGGACTGAAACTTGATGGAAAACCTTTTCCTCCACCTTTTCCCCTTGCAGGATTAAGGAATGGCTGGCTCTCAGTGCCCACGTTTCTCCCTCTGGGCCATCAGCGCTAGGCTGGTCAGGGTTGTTTCTTCCCCTTGCTGGTTTCCTTCCCCACCCTGTTCTCACTGCCTCAGGACACCAAGGATGTGGTGGCAGCAGGTGCCATCCAGTCTGCAGCAGCCCTGAAATGAAGTGCAGAGCTGAGCTGTCTTGTTTGTGGAGGCCAGATGGTCCTCACATTAGAGGAAATTATAAAGGGGGGAAAAAAAAAAAGAAATAACTTTCATCAAGATAAAAAGTGACTGTGCAGAGGCACTTGAAATGGATTTATTTGTTGCCTATCTTTGAAAAACACATGGAAAGAAATTAAGGAAATTAATGAGGAAAGACAAGGGGAAGGGAGGATTGCCTGGATGCAACCTTCAGCACAGGAACTCCCCAGCCAACAGGTTTCCAAAAGGCAGGAGATGAAGGCAGAAGTATAAGAAAGATGTAGAATAACTTTCCTTCCTTCCCTTGAAAGTACAGGGTTCTGGTCAAGGTGGAGTTTTGGTCTTAAGCCTGGGTGAAATTTTATGTATTCTTACACTTTCCAGGGACTGTTATGACACATAAATAAACAAGGCTCCAGTACCAGTATAAATGCTAATTATGTTCAAAAGCAATTTGTGGTTGAGAGATGGAATTGGAAGATTTTTTTAAATTCCCACCGAAACAAGAATGAATTTGGGGACTGTATTTGCTGGGGGGGAGGGGAAGCAAAATACAGCTCTCCCACATGGAAAAGCAAGAATTTCTTCTCCAATTAGCCCCTTTACCTGCCTTTGTGCTACTGGTTGTATTAATGCCCTTAGTTTAAAATTTCAAAAGCATCAGAAATTCTCATGAACATTAAGCAGGGTGGGATAATTTATACGAAGTGCAGGGATAATTTATACAAAGTGGCTCGGGGATAATTTATACAAAGTGCAGTGAAGACACAGCCTGTCAGTGCTTGGTTTTTTAAGACATTAGTAACTAGGCGAGATGCTCCCAGTAAAACACCCAGATGAGCACATGTCGGTTGTTCCATGTCACCCGAGGCTCTGAAGCAAGAAATTTGCATTAATATTTGGCAGGAATTGCAAGTAAGTCAGGACCAAGGTTGGCCATGACCCCACTCCTCTGAGCGCAGGAGGAAAGTTTTCCTTACTTTGGATGCCTTGAGATACGTCCATGGTGGGGGGATGCTCTGCCAGAGAAGGGACCTGGGAAGGATGAGGCCTTGGAGACAAGCTGTAAGAATTACATAAGAAGGATGTCTAGGCCAAAAATGTGCATTTTTGTCACTGTTATTTTTATGTATAAAAACAAGTCCTGGCACAAAGAGGGAAGTTGGGTGAATAATTTTTAGTCTGAAGGTTATTCACAGTTGAGTTGATTGATTCTCTGGTCTTAATTACTTCTGCTTTGTGTTGGATCATAAGAGTCACAAGGATTGATTTACATCCCGAAGATGATTACCAACACGTAAAACAGGAGAACGACCAGTTATTGATAGTAAATAATGGAGAAAGTCCATGAGTCAAATTTATTAAATCTGTAGAACTTTTCTCCGAGTTTCCTCAAATATCATCCTCTTTTCCCAAATAACAAATGACATGATCTGCATGAGTACAAAAAAACCAAAGTCAGCATTTGTCTACATGGGAACATCTGCAAATCAAGACCTGGTGGACTGTTCGTCCAGCACTGAAAGTGTATTAGCTCTTCTTCTTCTGATTATTATCAGAAATTATAAAATCAAAATGTTTATCCTCTGGATGATCATTTTGGTACTTTATAAAGTAAAAGCACTCTGAGTCAGAAAAGCATTGCAAAGTGTTTACAAAAGCAAGGGGTTTGGTTGTGTCAGAGGCAAGTCAATGGCATAATGCCAGTAGAGTTAAATACTAAAGAAAACAGCCACTGGAGCAATGAACTGTAATCTTCCTTAATCTATAATATCAGCTGTTGACAGATATGTACAGCGTGATTAATAGGATGCTGAAAAATGTTAACAAAGCAATAGGGACTTGGAGACTGCTCTGAAAATTTCTCTATCACATTTATAAATCCACCAGTGGTACCATCACTACAAAGTATGACAAAACATATGTTTTCTCTACCAACTTGCTGGCAGGTCTAATCTGAAGTGTCATC
Organism: Myiotriccus ornatus; assembly: GCA_036023395.1. Taxonomy (NCBI): domain Eukaryota; kingdom Metazoa; phylum Chordata; class Aves; order Passeriformes; family Tyrannidae; genus Myiotriccus; species Myiotriccus ornatus. The sequence goes on from JAYRBT010000181.1 coordinate 5,593,840, forward strand.
AGACTGTGCAAAGTGGCTACTGGAAAGGAGACTCCTGTTCTGCTCCTCTCTGTTCCTTCTCAGAGATGAGAAGCCCCACTGGGATCTGGCCATCTCCCATGGTTCCACAAACCTCCTTCAGACACCAGACCTTTCCAGCTGGAGCTTCTACTCCTAATATTTGTCTTGGAGGGATTTATTTGTTTATTTATTGTTAACAAGGAATTAAAGGAGAATGGGGGATGAACAACACATTTCCTGCATTTTGCAACAGCTGCTGCTTTAGCTTAAAGCAATGGTCTTTAATAAAGCAGTGCAGGGGGGCTGGTCCACAGCCCCCTCTGGGTGTGCAGGCACAGCCCCAGCTCCCGTGCCAGGCTGGTCACACAACATACTTGCATTTGAAGGTTAATATGTCAGTTTATCTCTTTTCCTCTCTTGGGACTGATTGCAATGAGCATCTGCATTGATAAGAGTACTTTTAGGGATGGGAAGCAGCTTAATTCTAGTGGCAGAAGATTTTTGTTTGCTTTGTGTTTTCTGAACAGGAGAGCAGTTGAATTCTGACATCTCTGAGGGGAATTGGGCTGGTGGAGCAGAAGCAGGGGAAACTGTCCAGACCCCAAGGTGATCATCCCCCAGCCAGGAGTTTGGGTAGCTGCCCCTGAGTGAGAAGAGCCAGAGGGAGACCCTTGAGATGGCAGTCTGACCCCAGCCAGCACAGAGCTCCTCTGCTGGGACAGGACAGATGCAATCATGGCACTGCCAGAATGTTTACAGTACCATCATTCCACCGTGTCCATGGCAAAATAAGGAGACATCCAGGCTCTTGCTGTCTGATGTGCCATGAGCTTGGCATGGAGCAGAGTGACCATGCCCTGGTCCAGAGATATCTCTGGAGACTAAACCAGAACTCTCAACATCTAGCAAGATTTAAATTTAAATATCAAATTTCTATTGATATTTAAGTACAGGAGTAGCGTGACTGCAAGAAGCGATGGTCAATAACCAAGATATTTTAGACTTAGATTAGATATTCATTCTTAGTCTGAAGAATATGACCTTCAATAAAAAATTGTAGTTTGAAAAGCAGGATAATAAACACCTTCTTAGGGTTATGACCAGAAGGTTATTATTCCTGTGAAGGTCTCTGTGAGCTCCAGAAAGGTGAGCACGATCCTACCATCAGTGCATGGAAATACTACGGCATCGCCAGGGAGCTTCATGAGGATGCTGCCATCTCTGATGATACAGAGCATGTGGAGATGGGTCGTATTTTGGGTCATATGGACTAACTTCATCAAAAAATAAAGACCCTGCACACTGAGCTGGCAGTTACTCCTGTCCTTCCCATCATAAAGCTCTTTGAGAACTGTCAGTCCCTTAGGAGACCCAAATTCCATGCCTAGCAAGGACTTACCTATTTCCAAGGAAACGGTTCTGCACCACACATGGTTTCAAATCTGCTGGAAGACCACTTTCTCGAGCTAAACATGCCCCAAGTGTTCCTGGAATTTTCTAGTTACAACATTGTGGCAACCTCTCTTCCTCATCTAGATCCTTCCTCAGGTTTCTGCACCTTTTCCTTGTGTTTTCGTCCCCGGTTAGCTCTGACTCGGTTTGCTGCCTGCAGACCTGCCTTTGAGAGGCAGCCAAGCTGCAGCACTTCAGCCATCAAACGGGATTAAAAAAAAAAACCCAAAGCAGATTTTGTGCATCTCCTGTGTCATCTGTGTTGTGCAATCACGACTTTTTTTATAAGCCAGACCCCAGCGTCAGAGACAGAGCCCGGGATTCTGCAGGAGAAAAAAGCGCGCTCCCCAGCAGCTGGGATCAGGACGCGGTGAGCCAGCAGGGAAAGCTGGACGCATTTGTCAGCCTGACCACTTGGTCCTGCTTCTTCAGCTCAGCATCCCCAGCGTTTCGGGAGGCAGATTTATTCCGCTGGCTGCTGCAGCCCTCTCGTGGCCGCACAGACCCAGCCGCGCTCCTGCTGCCGGGAAAGCACAGCCCGAAATTCCGTGGGGGAGGAGAGCGTCTTGTAGAAAAGCACAACAAATAGTTGTTAAATAGCATGTTCACGGAAGAATAAATATATAAATAAGTGGAACAGACGCTTAGGATGCTATTTGTTCCAGGTGTACAAGCAGAGTTGTTGATAAATTACTTGCTTTTGAAGAATCAAAAGAAAAAATAGAGATAAAGCACTAAGTAGCTGTGTTTTTAATGGGGTGCCCTATTTCATCTCTCCAGGCTGTCACTATACGCTCTGCTTTGAAGTGCTCCTTTTCTTCTGAGCATTTGCACATTGATTTACTATGGTGTGGGTAAATATTGTGCTCACAGATGGGTTTTGCTGAGTATCTGCTTATTGGAAATGTGTCAGCCTGCTCAGAAAACTCCAAGGAGGGATGCAAAACCTTTTGGGTTGGGGAAGATCTGGGGAAACTTGGACTGTGCCAAATTTCTGCAAAGATTAGCAGGCAGATCGTTCTTTGGAGCTTGAAAAACAAGCCTGGTTTTGGGTGCATTTTGTTTTTCCTTTCCAGATAGAGACCAGAGATATCACTATCTCTTGGGAATAAACCACAGGAATTTGTAGTGGAAGGAGAACAGGGATGGGAGCAGTGCTGAGAGCCTGCCCAACAGCCCAGCTTTACACTCCCTGCCCAGTGCTGGGAGCCAGCACAAGCAAAGGAGATGCCCATAGAATAAACAATAGAATGGATCAAAGGGAAAAGCTTGTGCACAGGTATGGGGTACTCTGGAGGAGGTTGTCCAGTTTTGATTCATGTTTCTTGATCTGACAGCAACACCTGCAGACCAGGGTGGAGATATTATGGAAAGAGATATTATTCTACTCTTTTCCCATTACTTCCCTTTTTTTACCCTTACAGGAGTTTCAGGAGAAATGATTGCACTTCAAAAAGATATGATAAAAAACAAACCAAACCTAAAAAGTGTACCTCAAAAAAACAAAGGACAGAATGGAGCTACAGTGACTTCATGGGCTCATTACCTTTTCAGACGGTGCGATGCTACTCCTGGCAGTAACTGCATCTGGGCAGATGGTCAGTGAAGGGGGTGGGATAGGTTTAGCAGCACCAGCAGGACTCTGCATGACAATGAAACCTAATGTTTTGCAAGCCAGTGCGCTGACCTATGTGTTCATGATGCTGGAACAAGCCATTTGACCCATACCAGACATCAAGAAGGCAGTGGTACCTGAGCCCCTTCAGGTGCACACAGGTGTGTGTTATCCAGCTTAAGCATGGAAAAATCAGTTCACAGAGATGGGCTCTGTGCCTGCAGGTATTTTCCATCTAAGCTGGTGCTTCCTGCCCTGAGAGCAATTTGCAGTGAGGCTGGTGTGGTTGCAGGCAGCTTTTCCCCATGTGGTCATTCCAAGGTCTGCAGTGCTCTAAGGCACTAATTGCAGAGCCAAACACCACTGGCATCCTGTGCAGCATCTCCCTTTGGATCTGGCTGCCCTGGCAGCACCTCCTTCAGCCCCCCAGACAACTCAGGACCCTGTGGAAATAGTCTTAACTCACCTATATTAACATCTTAACCACATACACCGTATTTAAGTATTGTAGGTGCTGGTTTGCTGTGCTCGAGCTGCCTCCCGGGGCTGCAGCACAAGGACAAGCTGCAGCTCACTCACAGGTCTTCCACATCCTCAGGCTCATTTTTCTCACTTACAAGAAACCCTTAATACTTCCATAAAATGGTATTTTGCATATTTTTTGTTTTTAACTAAATAACCTCTTTGCTCTTCATTTTCTGTAAGTCCAAATGTGCAGAACAAGATGTGACATTTTTGGTTTAAGATTGCTTTTATTTTATGCGGAGACAAACTGTAGTAAGAAAGTAACAAAATTAATACCTGCCTGAAAGAGCATGTGGCAAGGATCATCCTGGGATCCGAAATACTCTCCAAATAAAAGGGCCGATAAATTTTTAAGACATGTCCATATTGCAAGATGCTGAGAGGTTTGGGGCAGTAAATACCTACATTGACAAAACCATTGAAATAGCCTAGTGCAGAGCAACTTACAGCTCAGGTCTGGATGCAGGAACATTACCTGGGTGAAAAGCAGCAGGGACATCTTGCTGATTTTGTCCTGCACAAATGGAAGCAGTGGGTCCATACACAGCCAGCACAAGGGTTGCAGCCTCCTCTTGGCTGCAAAGCAGCCCCTGGTCATACAGACACGTCTTTAGGGGTGTAAACATGCTGGCTACTTAGAAAAGTGGAAGTCCCAGTGCTGGAAGAACAGAGAGGATGCTTACTGTTAAAAAAAAAACCAAGTCCATATAGGCTTTTAGTGAGATGGAGATCTTTACTTTCTGGAAAATATTCTCCTAGGGGTGGACTAAATAGCCAGGGTGTAATCTTGGCCCTGGGGACCTCATCGTGGTAAAGAGCTCGTCCCAGTGTGGCGGGCAGCTCTGCTGGCACTGGCTGGCAGTGAGAGGCTGCAGCTGAGCCCCACTTTCTTGCCCTTCTTACCTGCAAGTCACCTTCTTCCTATGCTACACTTTCCTGTGACTGCATCACCCCCATCCCCGCCCCAGCTTGTCCTCTGCAGTCAGGCCGGCTTTAGGAGTCCACCACGATCATGCTCAGGTTGTTGCTGAAGATGACCCTGCCGTCCTTGGTGCTGCTGCACTCGGGCTGGCTCAGAGCCTCCCGCAGCCGCTGCCGCAGCGCTGGCGGCGCCGTGCCCACAAAGTCTTTTGTCCCCGTCAGGAAATCCATCATGAGGCCGCCAGCTGCGTCCCCCTCGGTGAAGCACTCGGTGATATCCCATCCCGACGGGAACTCGTACACACGGTATTCGACTCCGAGCCTCTTCAGGACATCCGTGATGCCGCTGGAGGTGATGTAGTGGCCGCTGTCGGTGGAAGGCAGGCAGTCTCTGTACTTCTTCCATAAGCTGGCCCACCCGCTGCTGTCTGCCAGGGCAGGAGTGGAGGTTACTTTTGCAAAGCCAAGGCAGTCAAACACCAGCTACTGCACCGCGAAATGAGCTGGAAATGCTCCCTCGCTGCTGGTCCAGGCCTTACCAGGACCAGGAGAAGAGCTTTCCCCTTACCTGAGTCTACTTATAAAAGTCTGTGCCTAGAGAAGGGTAAAACTCTGTTCTCCCTCATCCCTTCTTCCAAAACTCTGCTGTTTAAAGGAAACTCCTAGGAGATCATCTCCAGCACTGGTATTGCCCAGAAGCAGGGATACACACAGAGGTACCAACATGCTGACCCTGAACATCCACGTTACCTGTTAACTGTCTCTTGGCTAGAATAGTGCAGATGTTTTTATACATCAAGCCTCAATTTTATGTGCACATCAAAGAATATATAGCTGGAAAAATAGTCCCAAATTACAAGAGAAACGAACTACAGGCAATGTGAGAGAGAGTTTTAATGGGATAGCGAAGTTTGATTTATCCACCACACCATGAGCCAGGGATTTATGAATGACACAAGGGATAAAGCACTCTATTGTTTTTAATAAGTGCCACCATGTTATAAGTGCCTCTTTTTCCTGTCCTACCATAAAGCCTTCAGCTCTTGGCAGCATCTGTTGTTCTGCTGGGGTCTAGGCCACCACTGTGCAGAGATAAGATCACCAAAGATGGGTCCACCCAGAGCTCTGGTTGTGTTTTGACAGTGCTGATTTCACTGGGAAGAAGGATTGACCTCCATTCATAAACAGCCACACTTCCATCTACTAAATCTACTTCATAAGCAGGGAAGCAAGAACACAAAATCTGTGCCTAAGCGGTTCCATCAGACACTGGGGTCCAAGAGGCTAAGCCCAAGATTGCACGCTCCATATGAAATCCAGCACTAGTTTTAGTTATTTACTACAGAATAAGTGCTCCTGAAATCCCCAGGTAAACATCTGTGGTCCTCAAGTTCAAACCTCTTCAAAACTCCAGGAATGAAGCAGAAAACTGAGGTCCCACTTACCTGATAAAATTATGATCAGGAGTTTACCATGAAGGTCAAGACAGCTGTGGAAAAACTTGATAGTATTGGGAATATCCTCCACACGGTACAGCATCTAGAAGAGACAGTTACACATAGCCATTATGCCTCCTTCACAGTGCAGTGACCCTACAAAGGCTTAAACCCTTTCTATAGAGTTTTTAGTAGTGTACCAGTTGCTTCCCAGCCTGTCCTGACTCAGCACACGCATTTAGGGGCACCTCACAGGACTGGGCATCGTCAGCTTTGGTGTTTGCGGAGCCCCTGCAGAAGTTATTGCTCATGGGAGAGCTGTGCTAAGCTCTGATCATCCTAACTTCATGCATACAGCAGAAACTAAGGGAGGAGTGAAAGCTAATATTCCTGTGTTAAAGCAATGCCTGTTACCTGGATCATATGGATGAAGTCAAATTTCTTATGTGTGCCTTTCTCTTTCACCTGCTGTTCGTACTCCGAGGAAGTGAGCTGGTGCCAAATAAAGGAGACATTCTGCAGGTCTGGAGCTTGATTCACCAGCTCTGTTTTGAAAAGTAGAGAAAACCGTGAATTTCACAAAGCAGCAGAAAAACTCATCTCTCAGATGGATGGTCCTCCCTGACCCAGGCAGCGGGTACAGCCTTACCTTTGTAAGCTGCCACGTGCTGCGGGTTGGGCTCTACGATTTCGTTGTCAATAAGGACCCCTGGGTGCACGGACTGCAGAATCCTGATCATTTTCAAATCCTGCTCACCTAAACACAAATTCATTACTTTCAGAAGTAGGTAAACGTGATGAAAGGATGCCAGAGCATCTGCCACCACTACTGCCAGGAAATCCCCTGAGCAGGAGTGAGGAATGTTTGACCTTGTGGCTCTCACGGTAGAATCTAACTGTGTGTGTATGTGCCTTGCAAATTTAGCTATTGCTGCTCCTCTGTTGCTGTCTAAGCTCTGGAGAAGCAAGCAGCAGTCTGTCCTCCTGTGCTAGGAAATTTCCAGCCTATTTTGATGTCAAGCAGGTCACTTTGTTTTTTTCCCAGAAGTGCCATGATACACCAAGTCTCTAAAGTCCACCTGGTTCACCCGGAACTATGTAAATAAACAGCAGAGGTGGGCACCTTGCGGGGACTTCTGCAAGAATTCTTGTCCCTAGCTGATAGTGGGGCCTAAAAATAATCCTGCCTGTGCAAATGTCACACAGAGAGGTCTTGATATGAGATACTGCATCCTCCCTAGCCTTTCAGCTGATGTACCAGCCATGAGAAAAGCCGTCATCTTTGGCAAGTGTTGCAATAAATAGAATTCGAAGTAGCTACCCATGCCAGCACTACAGAGACCTCCAGGGCAGGAGGAGTCTTTTGAAATTAGAGAAAAAATACCCAAGGCCCCTGAGGAATGAAGTGGCAGCAGTCCAGGGTTGGCCAAAGGCACGAGGGAAGAGGCCATGGCTGCATCAGCTGAAGGCAGGTACACAGACCAGTATCGTTGACAGGAAGGAAGATCCACATAGCAAGCAGCTGAATCATTTTAGACAGTCCTAAATTCCAGTTTTTAAGTGCCTAGGGGGAGCACCAGCCCTTAGAGGTGTTGTTGTGGGCTCCCTTCAAGCTCGGAGCAGATGGGAGGAAAAACATCACTGCCCCACGACCTGGAGCCACTGATGGTGGCAAGTGGGTATATCAGCAGCAAGTGGGTATCTTAAAAGCTGTTTGAGTTTGGTTTTTTTCACTTCATCTCTGCAAAATTCCTTGATCCAGTCCTTGCAAGAGCAGGTAATAACATCCTCAACCAGGGTGTCTGCAGAAAAGAAGCAGTAAAATACAATGCTCCGGAGCACGGATTTCTCTGCTCCAGCTTGCCCTGCCAGCAACAACCCTTCAGCACTGACCACAGCAAGGCTGGGACAGGGATGAAACACCTCTGCCAACCAGCAGCCAGTGCTGCTGGAACTGGGAAGTTCCAGCCCAGAGTTAACACGAAGTGAGTGAGAAAATGTGATCTGGACCAAAACACAGGCTTTTAGGATGTGGAGTTGGTCACTAATCCCCATTAATATTTTCATCAACTAAACTAATTCTGGGGGCTCTGTGAAACCAGAGTCCGTGCCTGGAAAGGTCAGGGATCAGATGTAACCTTTTGCTCAGTGCCATCCCAGCTCACTCCCTGCCCAGACACAGACGCTCAGCTCCTGCAGCCGTGGGCAAGCTGAGGGGGTGTGGGTCTGCACCATTGTCTTGTCAACTGTGAGGGGCAGTTAGCCAGGAAACACAGGAAACTTTGGAGGTTTTATTTTTACATTAAAACCTCTTCTGAAAACGACACAAGGAAAATTAAGGATGGTGCTAAAAGTTCATTTTCCCCTTTGTGTTTCCTTGGAATCAGGATTTCTGTTTTATATTACTTAATGAAAATAGAGTGTTACTGAGAACTGGAACTGAATGATTTCTTCCTGCTTGCTTTCTCATATGCTCCAACATATTCCCAGTTGAGGAAAACAATCCAATGCTAATTTTCACTTACTCAGGAAAACAAGGGGGAAAAAAGTGAGAAATTACTTTCATTTGAAAGTATTAGCACTTAAAATTCAGCTGAAAATACTTTTCAAAGCAAAAGTAAACTCTGACAAATCAAACTGCCGTTTCTTTTCTCTACTTTTTTTTTTTTATCCCAGTTTTCCTAGGAGCAAAGTTAGCTGTTTCACCACTTTTTTGATTTTTTTTTTTTAACACAAATGTGCTTAGAATTTTAACTTTAAAGCTATTTTTCCAAAGGATGGGTTTATCTCTGGGGAAAAATATCATTTGCAGTTAAACCCTACTTTTCACTGGATAAAAACACAGCAGTAACAAAGAAACATGTCTTGAAAAAGCTGATGCAACTGCATGCTAATGATTGTGGCCAGCTGGTTTTGCAGTACTGGGAGCAGGGCATCGCCCAGCCTTGGCCTCTGGGATCCCTAAAAGCAAAGCAAAAGGAGAGATCCCTTCAGGTGGGTTAGTCTAAGGCAGGACTTTGTGTGGAAGGAACCTCTCTGATGTCTCTCTGACAAGGTTTGAAGATGCTCTTATACCTAATCAGAAACAGGAGTCCTTGCTTTGAGGCATATAAAGTCAGGTGAGAGTCATCAGGAGACCGAAACTAAGCTAAAATCACACACATCTCACTGCTCAGAAAAATTTGAGCAGCAGCATTTCAGAAGGGAAATGGGGAAGGAAGGAAGGAAGGGAGTGAGGGAGCCTCATTCTCATCCCAACTCCACTCTTCTTTCTGCCCTTCTCTGTTTCATGAGAAGCATTGTCATTAATGCCAGAGTAGTTATCCTCATTGCCCAAAATTTCAGTATAACTGTCTGCTACCCACAGGGACCCCATTCCCCATCATCAGCAGTGCTGCCACACTCCTTACCTGTGCCACTTCCAACTCCCAGAACATTTATAGTCGATTTTCCAAGGCCGAGACTGAAAGGATAAGTAGGTGTTACTCAACCACACTGTGTCACATGACTTTTTGTTTTCATTCTTATTGCTTGGACGACACAATGGCCCAGAAATTTTCATGTTATGCACACGAATTGGGATAGAAATTGGAGCATCCCTTCTGAGCCCAGCTATAACCAGTGTGGTGGGAGCCAGCCCTGTATTAGCAAGCTCATATTTCAAAGTACAGTAGGCACCAGGGTGTAGTGTTTCTCCCCCTTTGCCAGAGAGTTTCCTTCAGGCTGTGGCTGGCACTGTGCAAAAAAGCCTTGGGAATCCCCAGGGCAAAGGGCTCCCTTTGGGGGTAGTGGGGCTGTGCCTGGCTGGGGTGGGCACTGTTGGGAAGGCAGGGACAAGGTGAGCTGGGGAGAACCTCTGCACCCTCAGGAGACAGTATTGGATATAAACACCCAGAAAAAGCAAAACCATCGGGCTATCCAGGTGATTGGAAATCATAGAATATGCCGAGTCAGAAAGGACCCACAAATCATCTCTTATCAAAATTAATCTTGGTTTAAAACTGGGAGAAAGGTTAGAATCTTCAATAACTTTTATCTTGGAAAAATTACTTATTAAAGGACTCCAGTCATGTGGTTCATAGCAGAATATTTAATAACAGCCTGGCTCAAGGATGAGGGGCCATGCTCTTGCTTTATAGCTTAATTCTGCTCTTAGGCATGGACTGTGCTGGGGAATTGAGTTTCCCACACACAGTCTCAGGAGACACCACAGCAATGACTCCATGAGAGTGGAATGAGTAGCAAATCCTGAAGGGTGTGAGTAGTCAAGGAGCCTTAGCCCTAATGAGGGTCAAGACCCTTTGACAGACCCACAATCAGCATCATAGAAAGCCACAAGGTTTTGCATCGTTTAAATTCACAATAAAAATTTCCCAATACAATCTTCTAATTATTATAATTTTGTTGCTTATTTTTTATCTGTGTCTGATCTGGAGAATAAAAAATTTGCCTGCCTAAACTTTTTTCTCAATGGAGAATAGAGTTCCTGTAACATCCAGAAATTACCCAAACTTGAAAGGGCTTTCTTATGGTTTGGATCTAGGCTGTTCTGAAATTATCTGCAGTTATCCAATCTTAATATATTACATCAATACTTCACAAAACTGATTATCATTTGCTACTTAAGCAATGCAAATCGACTTAGGATAGAAATAAGGAAGTCTTAGGGGATTGAGAAAACCAAGAATTAGTCACTAGAAGAGAATTAGAAATGTGTTTCTGTTTAGATGGTGTGTGATGAAGTCCCAAAAGCAGGGAGAGAGCACATGAGAGCTTTCTTCTGAAAAAACAAACAGCCAAAAAAACACCAACTTAATCCTTGGAAAATCAGCTAATGAAAAGAGGTGGACATGAAAATGAGGTCTTGATACTTTCCTTAACATAAGCCAAGAGGCAGCACAGTTTATTAATTGAAATAGCACTTACTCTGGAGTCATTAAGCAGAATATCCTAAAACTCGCTATTGGGGGATGTAAAACTGAAAAGCATTAAAGTTCATTCCTGCCCAAAAAAATCCCTTAAATGTGTTTGCTGACCCTTGTATGCAGGTTGCCCTCCCAGGACAACAGATGGCTTTCCCAGCTGGGTGGAAGCAATCCTTACCCAGCCATGATGTTGGGCAGTTGTTCCTTGTTGAACTCATCCATGCACTGGTGCTCTGTTGAATGATCCAAAAATGACTTAAAGGCCTCCACATACTCCTCAGCTGTGAGGCTTCTCATGGAAGGGATCGTATACAGCTCTTGAGAAACAAATACGGATTGCATGTTAGTGGTTTCAAGGCAAGTGAAGGGTCAAAGCACTTACCTCATGGAAGAAACCCAACCCAACCCAACAGGAGAGAGAGATTTTGGGAGACGATGCAGAGGGTGCACTTTCCAACCTCTTCACACTCAGGGTTTCAAAATTATTCTTGGATATCCTTTGACATCAGCGTTTTTGTTAAGGGCCTCATCACTAGAGGTAACCCTGAGGAAAATGTCTCCAAAATGTTGGGTAAATATGGGGACTGGAGGGTTTTTCTGGAAGGCTAAAGAGGAGATTGTGAAGGGAATTGCATAGCAGGTCCACACCTGGTGGGGGGCCCATCGCTTGTGCCCGTGCTGGACAGCTGAGATGGGCAGCTACTGACACACTTCTTAGGAGAGGTGATGCAACACAAAAACTGCCACCTGCAGCTGAAGCAAAAATAGTGAACCCTGCTGCACCTCATTTCTGACTGTCGTCGGCATGGGACTGAAATGGGCTGCCAGGGAGGTGAATTCCCTGCTGGAAACTGCAGCTCACGGCCAGGAGGGCAACTGGTATCAAAACATTTCATCTGAATGGGCTCATGTTCAAATGTGGTTGGCCAAGACTTCTCTCTCAGAGTCAAAACCAGGAATACGCCAGGGGTTGCAAGCAATTATTGTAAAAACTCCCTTTCCTGCTGTCTCATCCTAACGACAGAGCTGTTGCCAGGGCACAAGCTCTGGCCAAATGCTGGGGTGTGAGGAGCTACAACAGCACTAAGACCAGAGGCTCACGAGATGTCCTGCAGCTGGGTACTGGCTCTGGGTCTGTCTCAGACAGAGGGCTGCAGTAGGAAGGCAGTTGTAGTGCCAGCCTCAATGTGCGAGATCAATGTCAAAAAGGCACCATTCAGTGGGGAAAAAATCAGCTCTTCCTCCTGGACAAAATGAGGATGAAGCGCAGGACTCAGCAGATCATCATCCTCATTTTTGCCTTTCAGGGAGCTGCTTTCTTATTATCTGCTTTTAGTTGCCACTAATAAGAAAACTATGTATATCTCACCCAGGACTGTGCAATCTCAAATTGAATGACTCTTCTGTTTCCGAAACCACATGTCATTGACAGATGTGTTTCTGTCCAGAAAAATATCAACATCTACCCTCAATAATTTGAACTAAACCCTAACATAAACCAGAAAGCACCTAAAATGCAGTCAGTTTACCTTCCTGCTGCCTTTTTTTTTTTTTTTTTAACAATCTCTAACTCCAAAAGAATTAAAATATGTTTGTAGTGATAGTAAGCTGAGTGGGCATTTTACTTTATTCTCCTTTTTTATTCTCCCAAATACCTGAATTATCGTGTGGAGTTGTCAGAATCTCTGCTTCAAAGTTCATGCTGGGGAAACTATTCCTGTAAGGAAAGTATAGCACTTCAGTTATTTGAAGAACCTGTATGCTTTTTTGAAGCTGCATTGAAGATGCAGAACAAAGGGAAGATGCTCCAGGACAGATTTTACTCTCCTGATAATCAATTATTTTTTTTCTTTTTTACTAAAGAAAGTCAAAACTTCTTTGTTAGCTGATCATAGAGTCATAGAATCTGAGAATATTTTGAATGGAAAGGGGCCTTAAAACTCAGCTTGTCCCAACCCCCTGTCATGGGCAGGGACACCTTTCACTAGCCCAGGTTGCTCCAAGGCCCATCCAATCTGGCCTTGGGCGCTTCCAGGGATCGGGCATCCAGAACTGGCCACCTGCACTAATGCTTGTCTGTGTTGTGGAAGTTTTTGTACCCCGGCAAAATCATTAACCAGTCAATGCAGTTGAAGGCATTAGACTGATATTACACACTCTGGGAAACCTTGAATCATGGATGGAATAGAAGAAAGAGCAGTGAAATTAGGAGAAGGTTATAGTGAGCATCAGCATCTGAAGTGCTAAAATATCTGCTTGACCTGTTGTTTCAGGGACCTTTTTGCTTTGCTTTTTTTGCCTTTTTGGGGGGTTTGTTTTTGTTTGTGGTTTTTTTTTGGTTGGTTGGTTGGGATGGGGTTGTTTTGGTTTGGTTTGGGTTTTTTGTTTGGTTTGGTGGTTTTTGTTTGTTTTTTGTTTGGTTTTTTACTTCAGATTTTCCTGGCTGCAGATATTACACCAGGTAACTTGCAGAAGGTACTTGCTGAAAGGACAAAATGTTTTCATTCAGTTACAGGTTTTCATTTTTTTGGAAGCTTTTTTTTTTTTTTTTTTTTTTTTTTTTTTTTTTTTGTGAAGGCTTCCAGCAATGGAGTCACATCTTCTTTCCTTTGAAAACTTGCCTCATCTATAAAACAGGGATGAGGTGCACTGGAAAAAGGAAGGGAGGAAATTAAACTGGAGCAAGGACCTCACTTCTGCAAACAAAGTGCTGGGCTGAGGGTGTCTATGCAAAGGGAATATTCACCTCCTGGGTAACCACATTTCAGTATGGAAATGCACAGCAAGACTTAAGGGTGATATTCCTGTATAACCTCTGTATAAACCTAACACATCACTGCTCCCAAAACCTTGCTGTTAGAAAATGTTTCATGAGAAGCAGCGCAGTTCTCCTCTGCCATGGAAAAAAATCCCAAGTGAAGAAGAAACAAGGTAGGAGGTGGAAAAGTAAAGAAGGGAGTCTTGTGGTGGGGCTTTGAGGTACAAATATGTAACAGTTTGCTGGCGGGTAGCAAGGAAGTGGCCACAGGTGCAAATACCACACTGCTTTGGTCGATGGAGGCAAGAAAGGACTGAGATGTCCCTGAAGTCTTGGAGATGCTGGGGCACTGCAAGAGCCCCACTGCAAGAGCAGTTGATTTCATCTGAGTTCAGTACCAAAGCCAAGTAATGATCTCCAATGAGAAACTTCAAAGGTCTTGGTTCCACCGCCGTGACCTCACCTCTCCTCAGGAAAGGCCTTGCAGAAGTTCAACAGGAACAAACCTGAGCTCAGCCCACGTCCATAAGCTGCAGCTTGGCTGCAGGCCAATCCCTCCAGCTTCCACTCAACCCTCTTCCATCTCTGCCCGCCAATACAGAGGACTATTTTGTCCCCTCAGCTGGCTCAACCCAGCAAAATAGCTTTCAGAAGAAATGTCCCACTAAAATACTGAGGAGTAGCATGGCATCCCCTGTTCCCCTGGCATCCCCAGAGGAACAGCTCCATTTCTGACCGGTCAAATGTTTCCAGCCGTGCCAGGAGACCTGCCAGGTGACCTGGGCAGACTGCAGCACAGGAATTCACCAGGATGGATGATGCCAAGATAACTCTTCCACTGTCACTTTTGCCATTTCTCCCCAGGCAGGGGTTAGATTCTAAGACTGATTAACACTTGTCGGTGGCAAGGTAAAATGGGAACAACTAGACTTCCCTAAAATCTGGCTTAAAATCTAGATCCTAATATTTGAATACAACGTTTTGGGCTGCTGCTGCCCACCCCAGGGCCCCAGTACCCTACAGCAGGACCGAGTTGGTGACTGCCAGGGAGTGGGATGCTCACAGGCTGCTGGTCCTGCTACAGCTCCCAGCTAAGATGGAGCTTCTATCAGCAAGGTTAAACCTCTTCCTTCTACTAACAGAGCAGGATGCATTATGGACTGCTGCTGCAGGGCACAGAGGGAATTCACAGTGTTGCTTTAAGTGGTGCAGTCTCTTTAAGCTGAAAAAGTTGTCTCTAGGAATACAAGTTGCAAGAATATCTTCATAACTCATATACATTTCATTATACCTAAACTCAGGCTGCGAAGGGGCTAAAGGTCTCCTCTCTTAGCCCCCGTCCCTCCCAGCACATGGGCATGTCTGCTGCCACTCTCACCTTACACACACCCATCTGTGGCACAGAAACAGCGGGATGACGGGGAAACATCATCCCGCTCCCTGCCAAAACCCACTTACCTCTTCAACTCCGGGACCGGGTCCATTGTCGGAGTGGATGCTATCCAGGGACACAGGAGCTGGACTTTGATGATCCTTGTGGGTCCCTTCCAGCTCAGAATACTCTGTGCTTCCGTGACACAGCAGCTGGGCACGGGGCCGGGGACCAGCCCCTAGGTCAGCATGTCCACCTGCCGCCCGCGCCGCGCCGGGCGCTCAAACTCCGCGGCGCTGGGAGTGACCCGGGAGCGCTTCCACGGCTCTGCCGGCACCTGTCGGGACAGGCAGCGTCACTGGGGCGAGCGGGGGAAACCCGAGCCCCGCGGGGAAGGAGCGGGGGGCCGGGGCGGGCAGCGAGCGGGGCCCGACGTGCGCAGGGATGTCCTCATGGCGCGGGGGCTGCGCTGCGGTCAGCGGGGAGAGAAACGAAAAAAAGGGACACACTGAGACTTCCAAACCTTTAAAGCCTGAGTGGAAGTGGCTGAGGAGTGTCCGGACGGACCGGAGGCTATTTGCGTTCACTTTTTAGTATGCCGTGAAACCTTCCTCCGTGATCGCCGCCCTGGGCAGGAGGGGACGCTTTCCTGCATCCTTGCCGCGCTGCTGCCTGATGGATGGGGCATGCACTGAGGGATCCCTGCTTTCTCCAGGGAGAAGAGGAGCTCACTGACTGCCCAGAGACCTGAGCAAGTGATTTTTCCATCTCTGATTCAGGAGGAAATGGGGCACAATGGCAGCACCTCCTGCGAGCACTGCCGCCCCGCCATGGGACAGCCTGGCACACGTCCGGTCCTGCCCCACGAAGGGAATGGGGGTGGGCGGGCAGCCAGGACGGGGGGCAGCGAGCCCAGCCTGCTCCCTCTCTGCTTGCTAAACCGCAGGGATTAGAAAGGACGGAAACCTTTTTTGGGACAGCTGTCCAAGAAGGCAGAGGTGGCTGGAGGTCCCCGGGAGGGGATGACACAGCAGAAGGTGCAGTGGTCACTGTTCCAAATAAAGGAAATTCTGAGTGTCCCCTGCACCCAGCATCACCTTTTCCCCTGCCCACATCCACAGGACTGATGCTCCTTTTGCCTAAAATCTAATAACAGAAATGTAAAAAAAGAAAGGATTTAGTGACTTTCTATTTCCAAGTGAGGTCCTCTTGTGGAAAAAGCAGCATTAGGACCCTCTTCACTCCCTTCCCCTGAGGGCAATGGGTAGAACAGATTTAGCAGATGACAGATAAAGTCTCATCCCTTGCTGAGCTAACCAAAACACTGCCTGCCTCGCACAGATCCCTGAGACCAGGGACCTTAAGTGGGGAGGCTTCACCATCAGGTGACCAACCTTGATTTAGGCTAGATTTGGCTTCTAAATGTATTCAAGTTATCCACCCCAAGGTAGGTCCACAGCAGCACATTAGGCTAGAAATGACTGCATTGCTACTCCTAACCAAAATATTCCGAATATTTACTGAAATATTTTGAATAGGTGAGGAAAGACAAGAACCTCCTTGCTAGATCTAAAGTGCAGATTTGGCTCTGTTTGACCATCAGTGATTTTTACATCAGTCAATTCAATCCCTAAACATTCCTACCAGAGGTGCCAGCCCCTGGACACCAACTGAGCACCAGTGGATGCACCTGGAATGTCTCAGCTGCCTCATGACCCCCAGCCACCTCTGCCTTGTCCCAGCTAAGCCACCCCTCCATTCCCCCATGACAGCGCCAGGGATGGACACCCCGCAGGTCCCGCCAGGAAGCCATACCTCCCCAGAGCAACAGGAGCTGTTGAGAAATCTCCAGCATCCAGGAGCTGCACAGCCCTTGGAAACCTCCCTGTAGATCCAGGAGGTACTGATACCCCTCCTTGTCCCCTTGTGTCCCTCCCAGCTCCAGGAGCCCACGTAGGCGCATGCCACAACTGAGCCGGCATTAGCCTACAACAACAGCCTTTGTTCCCCAGTGCTGGAAACAACGGGACATTGTGGGCAGCTGCCCTCGCTGGCAGGAATTGGCAGCAGGGTGGCTTTGGAGGATGTACCCTCTGCAAGCCGTGTTTTCGGGTGTTCTGGTGAGCTCGTGACTAAATCCGCTCTGAACTCTGTTTGCCGTGCAAATCGAAAAAGCTGGTTTTGATCAGTGAGGTGATGGCTAAAGCTAGAGCCAGGCTGCAGGGAGAGAAAAACAAAGAAACTATGTTTATCCCCACACGCTGCGGCTGCAGAGGTCAGTTTTGGGCTGATCCAGCAGAAACAGGTTCTTCACTTTCCCCAGGGCAAGCGATGCATGGGGCTGGTATTGCCCATCACCCCAAGCCCCCTCGATGTTCCATCTCCATCATCCCATCATGACAAGCTTGGACCTGCATCTCCAGGCAGGAAAGCCTGGAAAAATTGAAATCAAATTTCAATGACTTTATCTTCTAAATAACGATCAACTTTTAGGCTGATGAATGTCAGGAAGGTCCTTGGCATTTTTACAGCAGGGTTGGAACTAGATGGCCTTTAAGGTCCCTTCCAACCCAAACTAGTCTATAATTCTATGATTGGTAGTTTATTTTTTGAGACCATTTCAGCTCCACTTAGGGCAACTGATTAAGAGTCATGTAATTTTTTTTGTGTAACTGTAAGTTTTTTTGTGTCACTGATTTTCTTGTGAGCAGAGGTCTTCTCTTCTGCAGCAGTGTTCCCTTTTTCAATGAAAATGTTTTCATTGCTGCATATTTTCAGTTTTCTAGACATATCTCCCAAAATACAGCCAGCAGTTTCTATACTCTCCTAAGTGAAATATTTGGTGCAAACATGTTATTCTGCATCAAGCAAGTTCCGGTAAACAGAAAGATAACCAGCAATTTTGTAATACCCATTTTCCTGATAGTCAAAGAAAAGATTTCTCATTAAAGGAGAAGATTTTTTTTGTTTTGCTTTAATCCTATTAAATATTTAACATCTGGGAAGCAGTAGGTCTTGGAGTTTGAGCAACAGTATTTGTTTTTTATATGTGTGTACAGGATATTTTCCTATAGGAAAAAGAATATGGTTTCTGACAAATACTGAAAAAAACACAACATCACAGAAACAGAACCCATCCGTCTATGGGAGCAAGAGCTGCTGGGCTCCAGTAAAATTTGTATTCAACCTCCCAAAGAACCTGAAGTATCTAGGTCTGAAGACCAACTATTTTTTTTTAACACAACCCTTCTTGCCTTTTCATTAAAGCCTGGATGCTGGTTCAGTTCTTCCAGACCTTTTAAAACAACCCTTCTCAAACCATTTGACTAGAGGTCATAACTCATGTAGTTGTAATTACAGAGGCAAGGAGAGGGCAGAGGGAGAGTCTGATGTGGCTGTCTGCAGAAGAGGTTCTTTTATTCAAGGTGAAGACCAGCTTTGCTCTACAGACTATACAGCATTCAAAAAAAAAAACAAAAAACCTCTGAGAGCAAAGGCAGATATGGTAAAATGTGCCTTTTACCTCTCAAGAGCTCACGTGTCTTCAGCCAGGAAAACACACTGAGTTCAAATTTCCCTGTAGCTGCCAATAGCATGTGCTGGGAGCGCAGCCTCAGCAGGATTAAACACTTCCAGCAGGTACAGTGCTTCAAAACAGGGGTATCTACAAACCCTGCTGTACCAAAATGTGAGGAGTTGCCAGCGAAAGATTTTGTCCCTAGCTCAAAATCAGCAGTGCAAGTAGTAAGGTCTGGAGACTGCTCCTTGAGAAGTTTTCCTGGTTCAAGAGGATGGACTAAAGGAAACAGGGGTTTTTTTGGTAAGAAGGCTGTGGAAAGGAACCCTCACAGGGCTGGGGTGGCTGAGGAGGTATCTGCAGGGAGCTCGGTGCCACAGGAGGTTGGCTTTATGTTAAGGTTTCTCAGCAGTGCTGGTGTGCTAATTTGTTGCTCCTGTGCTTTGGTGGGGTTCACCCACCATCCTGTAACTGGAAGCAAGTAAGTCTGCAGGTGCAGGAGTTACAGCTGAGCAATTTGGAGTAATCACAGCGTGTTGCAAAGTGATGTAAACTGCTGCAGACACAGGGACTCGCCAGTGCTCTGCTTCCATATGGGCCATAAAGAAGTCAGAGAGCAGGTAACACAAAAGAAGCAGTGAATTATTGTGACTGATTACGTTTCAATTGCACCTGAAATGAAGGATCAGAATTTAAATTCTTTTTACTTACCTCCTCTTGAAGAAAGGCTGGGCCCAGCCATCACGGCAGAAGTGACACTGCACCACCTCTAAAGGGAAGGGGCCTGGACACTTGGAGCAGCCAAAGTACCCCAGGGGAAGCCATCCTGCCAGGCAAAAGTCTGTTACAAGCCTGGAATATTTCCTGGAAATTAAATAAGATGATAAGTCATCTGGGTAAACAGAGAGAGTAAGAGATGGGAGAGTGGGTATGAATCCAATGGGAGATGCTCACCTTTCACAGTAGTTTTGACTGGTCTTCTGTGAATGTTTCTGGTCTCTCCCAATCTTAGAAACAGTATGCTTAGCTAAATTTGCACTTCTTTGTAAGTTAGGTTAAAGTTTCCATTGGTGGTAAGTTCTGCCATCTCTCAAACCTGAGGAATGTTTGTAAAAACAGATCAAACCGAGCAGCTTTGGCTAATCAAGCTCAGCAACATGAATGTCTTTCATTCAGCAGATTGCAGTAACAGAGGAGACCACGTCAAAACGAAAGGACTACAGACTTATTTTACCAAAAGCCACTAGATGGGGATGCAAGGACGTTTTTCTGATCTCTGTTACACATGGATCCCGTTACCCTGAGCTCAAGCTGGCCTTTCCCGCTCGCACGGGCTGCTGTTGTCTTTGCTTTTTGTTTTTAGGAGCTGACAGAGGTCATTTGGAAGCTTATCACTCGCTGAGTTCTCATCCTATAAGGAATCAGGCCTCAGGCAGCTGTTACACTGCGATTATTGCTTGCTGAATATTATTCCCCGCACCAAGACTCAGCGGAGGGAAGAGTGAAGGATTTGGCTCTCAGTTTGCGGATTAGTCTTCTTTTATAGGCTGTGGAAAGGAAAAGCACTTTATATTGAACACAGTGAGGGGAAAAAAGTGTATTCAGCAAACTGGTAATCTCTGAAAATGTCCATACTTTGGAATGGTTACTGTGGAAAAAAGCCGGGAGATTTCCTCAGGCTCAATAGTCAAACCTCTGGGTATTTTTTTTCTTAGTTTCTCCTCCTTTGAAAGCCATAGTTCTCCTATGAATAAGAGAGATAAAGTCAGGAAAATTGGTTTGGCGGAGGTGTAGGCAGGATCAGCCCTGCTCTCCGGGGCAGAAGCACTCCACAGATGTATTCCATGAGCACAGATAGGCTGCAGGAGCTCGTGCAGTGCATGAGCAATGCCATGGGAGTAGGGAGTGAGGAGGGCTCCAGTTATAAAGTAAATGTCAGCTCTGACCTCCACTAACCCTGGGCTTCTGCAGTGACCACCCACTCTTACTATTTTACCTTAAGTGCCAGAGTATTTGGTGCTTGTATTAATTCTGTGTTCCTGGAGTCAGGTGCATATTAAAAAAACCTCTTCTGGTAAATTTTTAACAGTAAAAATTCCAGATTCAGGGGCATGTTAAGGTACCCAAAACGCACGCCAGGGTTCAAAACACAGAAGGTGCTTTGAAAGAAATACAAAAATTATTAATTTTAAAGCAATTTAATGAAACTTTCAGTGGTTGGCAGGGAGGGAGAATGGGTATCAGGGTGTCTTGGTGAGCCTGAGAAAAAAAGGCTCTGGTAAATACCTAAAAGAAAATTAAGTTTTTATCATAACATTAAATTCAGAAAACTGGGAGAACCATTCAAATACTTGAGTGATGAAATATCTTTCCTACTCCATATGTTGAAACCTGGAGCTAATGCTGGCTGTTCATGGCACTCCATGTTTTAAGGACTGGGAGGACAGAGGCAGTGGGGACCGTGTGGTAGTTTCAATTGCATCTCCACTAATTGCTGAAAACTGACTGCTGTATTTCATTAAACATAAACAGAAGTGCAACTGCTTTTCCTGGGTGAGAGGGTAGAGGGGTTGAAGGAGCACTGGGATGGCAGCAGTGGCTTTGTCCCTGCACTCTCTGACTGTTGGATACCACAGGCCTGGAGCCCATCAGGTGCTGTGCACCTTCCCCACCAGGGTGTTCCAAACAGCTTCAGCAGGTTCTGCAGAATCCATCTGTTTTTCTCCTGTGTTTTTTTCCTCACTGCTTAGTAGTCTCCTCACGGTGACAACAAAATGTCTGTTTTCCAGGAAACCATTTGAGCTTTATGGATTAGCCATGGTAGTCACTTGCAGACCTCCATAAAGCACGTTGACACACTCTCTGGTGTATTATTAACTCGACTGAAAAATTGATCAAAACTGATAGAGTTACAGGGCCTGTGTCCCTTTACAATCTGCTGCTGTGCCGCTCGGCTCCTACTGAGCCAGCAAAGCCAAACCCTGGGAAACCCTGTGCCTGGAAAATACACCTTCATCCTGCCCTTGGCTTTGCACCACGGCAAGAACCACACACCTGAGGCGGATGATGTGCAGGATGTGCCCCACCCCACCCCTAATTGCTGCTGGTCCTGCTGGGGCCAAGCTCCCCCTGGCATTGCAGGTATGCCCAAAATGCAGCAGGGAGTGCCTGCAGGTCCCTGTTCTGCCACGGGGCACTGACACCATCTGCAACGTGCTCAGGGCTGGCATGTTCTTGCCCCAGGTGCCTCCTGCATGCCCTGTCCTGTCTGCTCCAGCAGCAGCTCTTGGGAGAGACTGCTTAAATTACAGGAATGCTTAGCAAACTCAGTAAGCATGGGGATAGGTCTGCTGTAGAAGATGGGACACCATGCAGCAGAGGAGCTGCTGGTCTCTTCTGCAGGTCCTCAGCAAAGTCTTTTCCTCCTGGCCTCCCAACAGCTCTTGGTTTTGCTGTCTGAGAATATCACTCACTTGGAGCAAAGCCTGTGCCTTATTTCATCCCAAAATCTCCGTCTCTGGGAGGGCAGCCAGGTGTTGGGTGTGTAGTCTCTCCTCAAGCATCCTCTAGTGTCCCAGTCCTACAGAAATACCTCCTTCTTTTTGTTATTAACAGTTTGATTTTTGCTGGAATCCCAAATGAACACGGAATAGCAAAGCCAATACCTGATTCAAAGAGCTTCCAAATGAGGGGTCAGGTGGGATACAAAGGATATTAAGATAATTGACAAGGGATCAGAAGTGGATGAGATATCAGAGGAGATAAGGCACTTGCTTCCAGTCCTAAATATGCAACCAGAGCCTAAATGCTCTTCCCTACACATTAAGTGCTCCCCACTCTCGATTGAGATAACAATGCTGTGCTCACTGTCAAATTCAGCTCGATGGAGCTGATCAATAAACACTCACAGATGAACGCCATGACATGATACGCAGGGGAAGGAGCTCTGTTGTCACACATCTGTGTTGTTCACATATCACCAGTGGGAAAAAGACAGTGAGGGAGATGCTCAGCTTGTCAGCTCTTTGGAGTCACAGGATCATTTAATCATTCAGACTGAAAAAGATCATCGAGCTCAACCATTAACCCAGCACTGCCAAGCCCACTACTAAACCATGTCCCCAAGTGCAACATTTAGACATCTTTTAAATGCCTCCAGGGATGGTGACTTAGAGCCTCCAACAACTTTATTTAAATAAGGATTTTAAATTATGCTAAAATACCATAGTACGGGTTTATTAGACAAATAAAAATGTACAGTAATGACTGGTTTCATCATTGTGAGCAAAGAGGTAATTTCAAAATTGCCTGTGTTCATGTGGATAAATATATAGGATATTCAAGAAAAAAATGGGGTTCTTTTACTGCAAACATGAAGCACAGGCAACTTTCTATCACCTTGCAAAATGCTGCACATTGTCCAGTTTTAAATTGTGTGCCATTGTAACACACCTCAGCAGTTTATTTATTTTTACCTGAATATTGATTTTAAAATCATTTCCTTCTCCCCCAGCCAGATTTTAACTACTTACCACAGAAAGGGTCTGACTGCTGAGCCGGGAGGTGACCGGACAGGTGTGAGGAGTCACGAAGGACCAAACATCTTCAGCAACCTCGAAGGGTCAAGACCATAACTGCTTCAAAAATCCCAGGAAACAAAAGCAAAGGAAGCACCCCTGGCGAAACCCAGACATCCCTGCTCTCTGAACTGAATTGTGCCCCCTGGCTCGTGCCATGGGGACCATCCCTGCACAGCCCCTGTCTGTGCTGCAGATCTGATGTTTGCCCCCATGCAGTGGCCATCTCCTGTAGAGTGAATATCCCTGATCACTTGCACTCATGTATTCCCTAAGGAGTGTATCCTAAATATACATATATAACATTGCAGGGGCTCCTGGAGGTATCTCCAGCAGCTTGAAGCTCTTCGAAGAGCACAGGAGGGAAGCAGCTCGGTTGGCTCTGGCACATTCCATCTGCAGGATTTAGTGGAATTCTGAGCTGTTAGCAAACCTAACCCAGAGCTATGATTTTCACCTATTTTCCTTCCCCTCCTGAGTGTGAGTGAGCTTTCCTAAAAGCAGTTAAGATGCTTTTGATCTCAATTACTAGCATCAACTACACTGAGAAAATTAGAATTCAAGATTTGTCACCAAGACTTCAATTATTCAGTGTTATCAAGTTGTCACCAGGCCTTTAATTATTGTTCAGTTTACACCTAATTTCCCACACTGAGATTGCTTTAGCAATGTTAAGGTAGATCTGCAACTGTAATAGGAAATGTCCAAGTCCTTTATGATGCTGGGGACTGGAAATGACAACGTTAATAAAATTCACACCTCTCCTGTGCCACAAGCCCTCATCAATATAGTGTTGATTTGCAGTTGACATGCTATTTAATTATGCTCTTTTGGTACCAATAAACACTTAATAATATATTCAAAGTGAGTAAACAGGATATAACACTGACTGTGATTCTGCATCTAGTTAAAGATTGGGCACAAGATCATAAAATCTCACTGCCAAAGCCTTTCAGTATTTGACTTTGCTTTTTGGACAAGAGTGTGACATTGGGAACATCATTTCTGTATGGGTTATGTGCACCCGAACCACTGGTATGTACAACCAAGGCCTTGGTTGTGTTCTGGAGATGCTCAGAGGTTTCAGCAGTGATTAACACCAATTATGCAGATAGTTATTGTCGTGGGCAGAGATCATTTGTTTCAACACACCAGGCAATTTGACTCATCAAAACATTATGCAGAGAAGAAAACTGGTTACAGTGATGGAGCTGGTGCAGAAATTCTAACAAACCTTTAACAGCATCAGCAAAGAGGCAGTTTGCCAAGTTTCTCACCCAGTCCAGGGCAGAAAAACTGGGATTATTACACCTGCTGCAGATCCCTGTCCAGGGAAGGAGCTCTTTCCGTTGCTCTGCACTCAATAACACCGGATGTCTGAGGGAAGATACCGAACAGTTTTTTTCTCCTCTTTTCCCCTAAAAGGCCATTAGCAGCCAGGGCACACTTTGATGTGCAGGTGATGCCTGAGGAAACTCCAGGCAGCTCACCTTGGACAGATAGCCAAACTCCACTCAGTGCCCATCCCCAGCCAGGCCCAGGGCTCCGAGCTGATGCACAGGTCTGGGAGGACCACTGGCATCCTCAGGCTGTGCACACAGGTCCCACCACCGTTGTGCAACTCAAACACTCTGGGGGCAAGCTGGTTTGAGGGTTTCATGCTGCTCATACTAATAACAGGCTGATCTAGGGTGAGAAAAAAGGTCTTGCACAAGACCTGCCCAAACTGCCCTCTCCAGCTCCTTGGTAGCCCCTTTATGCACTGGAAAAGGCTCTAAGGCCTCACCAGAGCCTTCTCTTCTCCAGGCTGGACAACCCCATCTTTCTCAGCCTGTCTTCATCCCACTGATTTCTTTGTAACAGAAAAATGGGCAAAGCCTCTCGTTGTACAAAATTCTGGTCCATAAACCCAGTGAACAGAAAAATTATGAGCTTGTGTCCAACTCTGCCTCGTTTTACCCCTTGTTTGAGCATCCTGAAGCTAAAACACAGGGAGAAAAGCCTTGAGCAAGTCAGAACCTCCAGGCTGGGATCTCCCAGTCACTACCATTATTTCCTCTTTCAGCTGGTGGATAGGTGTGTGTAAGGCTTACAGGTGCCTGCCAGCTGTGTGCCAGCTGCTGCTCAAACGAGCCGCCTGGCATGATTTGCTTTGTAACTACCTTCATGGCATTTCTTGCCCAGAAGCAGATGTAGGAAATCACCTGTCTAACCAGCACCTCAAACCCCAGCCTGCAGCACCTTCTGCAAATACACGTTGCACTTCTGAGATTTAAACTCATGTTAAATCGTTAGTGCTGATCTTGCAGAGATGGGGAAGCAAGGGTTTCGAACACGATATCCCAGTGTTCGAGATCATTGCGCGTTTTATGCTGTTCCTCTCTCCGCTAATTGAGTTAATGCTACACACAGCTGGGAGTGCATCTGCATCCCCAAAAGCACCACAGCACTCTGAAGACGGGCTTTTTTCACGTGCCAATCTGACAGCTTGACTCACAACTGGCTCCTCCCCCAAAAAAATACCTGTGCCACACAGATGTGGATGACCAGCGCCTGAACCAGAACTAACTTCTCAGAAAATTGTACTTATTGCAGGACAAATTGAGTCTGCTATGGCAGAAGCCAGAATAATTGCTCAGGGGAACACAGAGCTTATCCAGCAGTTAATTCATTATTTGTACCTTCCCAGAGCCAGGATGGAAACAGCAGGAAAGGAGGCAGCAAACAAGGTACAAACTCCAGTATCTCAGGATCAATTTGTTCAGTTAAAGGCTTATTGCCATCACAGCAAGGTGGCAAAACACCTTTACAAGAGCTTACGGGCAGCAAAATAGAGGAGGGACCTGCCTTACTGCTGTTTCATGATATATTATACCGATTTAAATGTAATTAATGCTGCATTTTTTACTTTTCCGTGCCTTCATATGCACCCAATAGTCAGAGTTCAGAGAGAAAATGCATTTTAAGTTGGGAGGGCAGGCCCCATCTTAGTGATGCCAGGATATGGCAATCAGCACCTGCCAGCAGCAGCTGTGGCTGGTCTTGTCATGTGCAAAGATTGGTACTTCAGAAAGAAACAGCAGCTTGAAAAAGGTGTTAAAATCTCTACTGGGTTTGTGTGGCAAGGTTTTGGTAGAGGGAGGGCTACAGGGCTTCTGTGAGAAGCTGCTGGAAGCTTCCTCCATGTCCAGCAAAGCCAGTGCCGGCCGGCTCCAGGACAGACCCACCGCCGGCCAAGGCTGAGCCCGTCAGGAATGACAGTAACACCTTTGTGACAACATATCTAAGAAGCAAAAAAATAAGTTATTGTGCAGATGAAAATTGCAGCCAGAGAAGAGTGGAGGGAGAACATGTGAACAGCTCTTCAGAGACCAAGGTCAGTGCAGAAGGAGGGGCAGGAGGTGCTCCAGGCACCGGAGCTGTGCCCCTGCAGCCCAGGGGGGACCATCAGGGTGCAGAGACCCACCTGCAGCCCATGGAGGAGCCCATGCTGGAGCAGGTGGATGCATGAAGGAGGCTGTGACCCCATGGGAGGCCCAAGATGGAGCAGGGTCCTGCTGGGGACCTGCAGCCCGTGGAGAGGGAAGCCCACACTGGAGCAGATTTTCGCGGTAGGACTTGTTTCCCTGTGGGGGACCCACATTGGAGCAGCCTGAAGTGCCTGAAGGACTGCACCCCATGGAGAAGTGACCCACGTGGCAGCAGTTTGTGAAGAACTGTTGCCCGTGGGATGGACTCACACTGGAGAGGTTTGTGAAGGACTGTCTCCCATGGTAGGGACCCCACAGGGAGCAGGGGAAGGATTCCTCTCCCTGAACAGTGGTAGAAAACAACCCATGATGAGCTGACCTTAATTCCCATTCCCCATCTCCCTGTGCCACTGGGCGGGGTAGTAGGTAGAACTTGGGAAGGAGGGAGAGGTGGGGGAAGGTGTTTTTAAGATTTATTTTAGTTCTCATTCTCCTCCTCTGATTCTGTCAGTAATAAATTTAATTAACATCCCCACTGTGAGTCTCTTTTGCCTGTGACAGTGATTGGTAACAGTTCTGTCTTGGGCCTTGTCTTGACTCATGAAACCCTTCTCTCCTCTGTCTAATTGCAGAGGGAAGTGAGAGAGTGGCTTTAGTGGGTACCTGCCATCCAGCCAAGGTCAGCCCACTACAAAAACCAAGAGCACTACAAGTGGTGCAGAGCTCTGCTACCATTCTAGTGATGCTTAACACGCCAGGGCTGACTTCACTGCCTGCTCCTGATGATACCCCTTTTTGCTGCTCTCAGTAACACTCCTCAAGGGTCTAGGGCTTCTCCACAGCTCCCTGGGGTGACCCCACACTGGCCCCATCTCCTCTGCCTGCTCTGTGATCACATCTGTGCCTGCGATCCCCAGGAGGCTGCTGTCACCCACCCCATCCCCCAGCTACACAATGATGAGACACACAGTGGGGCCAGGGCTTGACTTCTTCAAGGGTCCCTGGAAGATCTGGGAAGCCAATTTTTAAAATAAACCCAAGCTATTCATCAGGGCAGACAAACAAGCTCAGGCTCACAGGCTCTGTGTGAGTCCAGCGTGGCCTCGAGGCAAAGCAAAGCTGCTTTTACCTTTAACAGCCTTGACAAATTGGAATAGGATGTGTCTCTATTGAGTGTGGATATTTTCCCACTGCTTTTTTTTGTAGTCTTGACTGGTGCAGGGAATCACCATGAATCTTCATTTGCTTTGCTGCATTCACACTGGGTTTATTGCAGTGTATTTTTCCATACTAAATCCCTGTGGCAGGGGGTTGGAACTAGGTGATCCTTAAAGTCCCTTCCAACCCAAACCATTCTGTGATTCAATGATTCTATGAAACATACACTATTTTGGCTAACATTCGTCTAGATCTTAGAACATTAGCTCTGTCAGATCTATTACTGCTTAATACTTTAATAGAATGTATTATTTATTAATGTGGAACATTAAGGATACTGCCAATTCTCCCATTCCCATAAAATGGAATGCAGAACTGCCAGATGAATGAGGCAATGGGCAGGGATGAGCACAAGGAGGTCTCAGAGCGGGCCAGGCCAGTGTGGTTAGGACAGTCACATTAACCAATGTGAGTGGCCAAGGAGCTTCCCCTGTGTGACAGGCTTTTCATTTTAACCAAGAGAATGTGTTAGTTAAAACAATCTTGGGCATATTTATGCTATTTGTTCTGAGCCATTACAGAGCCATTGTGGCTAAAGCAAGAGATGATTATCTGGTTGTCCCCCTTGCATTTGTAGGTAGTACAGATATAGTAATTTTTTTAATTCCTTAAATAAATACTTCCCAAATAGAAGAGCGGTTTTCAAAACATGAGGATGTTTTACTCATCAAGGGCACTTGTGTTGCACCCTATTAGCACAGCCATCCTTCCACTGGTTCCCAAATGGATCAGAAGCAAATCCAACACTAATTCATGTAATGCAGCATTCAGAGAAAAACCTAGAGAGGAAAGAATAATAAACCCAGCCTGCACCACATGGCACAAATCACCTCAACACCTTCATCACCAGCTGCAGCACAGAAAGGCCACTCCAGGCATCTGCCACTCCTTTGCAATGACACCATCATCTTTAGTCATTCAATGGCTTGTATCGTCACTGGGACAGGACCTGCATTGGGATTTGGAAAGGTGTAACCCAGGGAAGTGAGAGCATCTGGAGAGAGTTAAGTGCATCTGGGAGGTGAGCAGAAAAACCCATCCATGAGCTAAGGGAGAAAGAAAATGATTAAGAACAAGTTGCATTTCCTTTCTGACTGTGCAAACACTTAAAAATATGCTCACAGGTTACATATGTAACATATCCACAATGGAATCCTTGACTTGCAAAGTGCTGGAGGTAAAAAGGAACAAAAGAAAGCTGCTAGTGAAGCCTGTGTATGAACTCAGCCTGGGCACAGGAATGTCTGGGCTGCCCCTGCCCAGCAGTGCTCACACAGCAAACACTGGGGCTTTGGTGCACAGCTCCCAGCTGAGCTCTGTGGGGACTGGGGAGTGTGAAATGGGCAGGAGCAAGGAATGGCAATACCTGAGTTGTACCAGCACCAGCAGTTCTGCACCATAGTCAGGGATTAGCCAGTGTTTCCTGTCCCTGCCATGTTGCTCCATTTTAACCCTGAAGACAAACCAACTCTTATAAACGTTAAAAATGTTACATATTTGGGAGAGAAGAATTGGAAGTTGCTGGAAGACTTCATGAATGTGAATGCCAGTGCTCCAGCCAGCACTGGTATGAAATGCTGCTGTGTGTATAAGGTGGGTTTCTGCTCCACCCTCCACATGCAGAGTGGACGGTAGCTGGATGTATCCACAAGGAACGAGAGAGTTCACATCTCAGCAACAGTTCTGTGCATGAAGAGTGATCAAACACATTACAGGTTAGGGAAGGCAACACTTCCAGGACCGTCATAGAATCAGAGAATTGTGAAGCTTGGAAAAGACCTCCAAGACCCTCAAGTCCAACTGTTAAGCCAGCAACACCATGTTCCCCATTAACCCATATACTCAAGTGCCACATCCTCATGCCTCTCGAGCACTTCTGAAGATGGTGACTCCACCCTTCCCTGGGTGGCTTCCTTCCCTGGTGGCTTCCTTCCCTGGGAAGCTTGTTCCAATGCCTGACCACCCTTTTGTTGAAGTAATTTTTCCTAATACCTAATCTAAACCTCACATTCCTTGGACATTTCTTGTCCTTGGAGTACAGGAATGAAAAAGAATTTCACCTCCACATAATTCTTCTTAATAGTAGGAGGGTGTCAGCTTGTTGTCTTGGTAGCAGGAGAAAATATCCCAGCCGGTCCTTTTCCTGTCTGGAAGGGGTGATTCACGGGGGGACACATGACACATGGCAGCTGAGCTCTCCTGCAGAGGGGGGAACCAGCAGGCGATGGGCTCCAGCCCTGCCTGCAGCCGTCTCATCCCCACGCGCTTCCCGACAGCGCTCACAGCCCACCCTCACATGGATTGCCAGGAAAGGGGCTGAGGAACACAGCACAGCTCTGCAAGGGACCCACCAATTCCTCCTCTGCTCATTGGCAGATTCTCCCCCTCCCTGCCTTGGCCTTTGAATCTCCCCAGGGTATTTCATGCTCCCAAGCTATTCTGATGCTCATCCCTGGCCCCCTCACATGGAGAAATGAGTGATTTGGGGAGCTGCTGGCACAGCAGGGTCTCATCCCTCTTGCCTGGTCACATCAACAGAGCAAAACCATCAGGCTCACTACAAGCATCACATCACCCTCACAAATGAACCCAGATGTTTCCCCTCGTGCCTGCTGGCAGAGCCACTCTGGGCCAGCCCCGTTCTACGCAGGCGGCCGCAGAGGAGCTGAAACCAGCAAATGACTCCTTAGGAAAGCGGGACAGAAGGGGCTTCACGCCATCATCTGGGTCCATTTGTGAAATTGGTCATTTGCTGCAGAAATTGGGGTGCATGACCCTGCATCCATGGCTGGACAACGCTGACATTTTGGCTCCCACCCAGTCGCGCTGCGATAAATGGAGCTGTCAGGTCAGAGCACGCCGATTCATTTTCATCCAAGCCCCTATTTAATATTCATCACGTTATAGCAGGACATTTTTATGTCGGGAAAAACACAAATGCTCTCCTGAAATGACTCAAGGGCAATAAAGAATAAATTGTCTTTAAACCTGTATAAGGGATGCTGAAGTCACAAACAAGGCATAAAATAATATGGAGGTGGAAAGTGCTTTTTCCTTATTAGGTTTATCAAAGTAAAACTAGGCTGGCAAGCTTGCTCTATCAAGCAAATGGATGTGATAAAAAAAGGAAATTAAAATTCTGATCCATATTCATTGTTTCAGTGTCAGCAAGGGAGAAAAAAAGCTCCACTACTTTTTTTTTTCCTTAGAAAGCTGATCCAAAGTTTTACAGAAAAAAAAAAAAAGCAAAGCTGATAAGAAAATCAAAGGTCATTAATAGAAACAAAGCACATAGCAGACATAGTGTCTAATATCAAACAAAATGTGAAACAGAACATGCTTGACTGCACCAAGCCACAGCTCCAGGCACTGACAGCATCTTAATAGGGAGTTTTCCTTCCCAAAGCTCCCAGAACTAGCCTGGCCAGTGCTGCTGCTGTCCTTGGCCCATGGCTGCCAGCCACTGGTCCCTGCATAGGCAGCAGGGTTTATCTCCAAACACATAGCAGGTTTTCCTTTTCTGATTAAATTAAGTTTAACACAGTCCTGGAGGCAGTACCCAACCAGCTGCATCCATGAAATAAAGCCAGATTGACTCCAGGTTAAAAAGAGGCTCATGCCTTGAATCACATAAGTTTAAGGGAGAAGACGACTAGTGACAGAGTAGAAGAGATTGGAAAAGTCCTTTAAGGTTACGAAGTTCAACTGTTAACCCAGCACTGCCGAGCCCACCACTAAATCATGACCCCAGGTGCCACATCTATGACTTTTACATCCCTCCAGGGATGGTGACTCCACCACTGCCCTGGGCAGCCTGTGCCAGTGCTTGATAACCCTTTGGTCAACAGATTTTCCTGAATATCCAGTCTAAACTTCCCCTTGAGGCCATTTCCTCTTATCCTGTCACTTGTAGCCTGGGTGAAGAGACCAACCCCACCTGGCTACATCCTCCTGTCAGAGAGTTGTAGAGAGTGAGAAGGTCCCCCCTGAGCCTCCTCTTCTCCAGGCTGGGCCCCGCCAGCTCCCTCAACTGCTCCTCCTAGGACTTTGGTTCAGACCCTTCCCCAGCCTCATTGCCCTTCTCTGGACACGCTCCATCACCTCAGTCTTTGTTGCTGTGAGGGGCCCAGAACTGGACACAGCACTCGAGATGTGACCTCACCAGTGCCAGCACAGGGGGACAATCACTTCCCTGGTCCTGTTGGCCAAACTACTGCTGATGCAAGCCAGGATGCCACTGGCCTTTCTGACCACCTGGGCACACGCTGGCTCATGTTCAGCTGCTCTCACCAGCACCCCCAGGTCCTTCTCTGCCAGGTACCTTCCAGCCCACTCTTCCCCCACTCCGTAGTGCTGCCTGAGGTTGTAGTGACCCAAGTGCAGGACCTGGCACTTCTCCTTGTTGAACCTCATGTCACTGGCCTCAGTCCATCAATCTAGCCTCTCCAGATCCCTCTGCAGAGACTTCCTGCCCTCCAGCAGATCAACACTCCCATCCAAATAAGGGGGTCTTAATGCTGGCATGGGCTTAGGTGTATATTTTGTATTTCTACACATTTGATATATTAACACATTTTTTTTTCTGTAGAATAGGACAAACAAGTTTCAAGTCATTCCCACATGCTATAGCTGAGACTGGGGATGGAGCTGATCCTACAGCCAGCACTGCACCCCCCTGTGCTCTGGGCTGCGATACTCCCCATTTCACTTCAAATGTCACAGCATTTGGCTTCCACCATCCTCCCTCCCCCCATATCCACTTCCCAGGCTCACATGATTGGGAGAGACAGGCAGCTTTCTGGTTTTTACTTTTTAGAGGCTGCAGAAGGTATCCAGCAGA
The DNA here is from genome assembly GCA_036023395.1 of Myiotriccus ornatus. Lineage (NCBI taxonomy): Eukaryota > Metazoa > Chordata > Aves > Passeriformes > Tyrannidae > Myiotriccus > Myiotriccus ornatus. The sequence goes on from JAYRBT010000181.1 coordinate 5,626,466, forward strand.
CTCATCACAGGCAGCAGCTCTTCATTTCCAAATCATGTTTTGGTACATCAAAGCACTGGCCAACTTTGCAATATTGAAGAAGTGGGGTTTTCTGTTGCTTTTAGTTTTGTTTTTTTTTTGTTTGTTTTGGTTAATGATGATCCATGTGGCATGTAGAAGGGTGACAAAGGAACGGGAGTTTGATCCCTTTGGCCTTTCTGCAAGTCTACTGAGGGCAATGACCAGATCTGTTCTCCTTGCCCCAACATCTGCCTTTGGTCCCACAGGCTTGTCAGCACAGATTTTTGCGCACAAAATCTTCTCCTGCAGGAAACACAGAATTACTGGAGAGCAGTTTATGTAAATATACTCTTTCCTCAGAAGAGGACAGTGTTTTTAATGACAAATTGAGTGAAATCTCACTTGGCGCGAAGCAAATAAAGTAGTAAATATTTCAAGTTACCACTCTGCAGTAATAGAGACTGCATTTAAAATTAATTGCTGTGGATCTGCCGTATCTTACAGAGAAATGGAGTGACAACACAACTGTGATGTGACACATCTGCATTACAGCTTTTCATCTCAATTCTGCCTTCAGCAGGCTCCATCAGCTGCTTGCACTCAGTACGTGAAGCGATATTTTCCGCCCATCTCTACTGGAGAAGTAGCAATCTCCTGATGCTTCCCAGCAATGAGAAACCTGCCTGAATGTCATTGCTGTCACCACAGAGTGCAGCCATCAGGAACAGGGCACAGGTTATAGAGATGTATGTCTCTGGTGCTCCTCTGCTGAGCCCATCGTGCACAGCCCGTCGTTGAAACAGAAACCAGAGCTAGGACTGGGCTGAGCTATAAAATCCCATTTTCTCTGCTCCAGGACTGTCAGACATTGGAAGATGAAGTGGTTTACCCAGTTAAAAAAGTGGTGTGAGACCATTAGAGAAAACAAGGGATCGCTGCAAGTTGCTCCAGTATGACCTGTCTCTGTTGTGACTCTTCCTGGCAGTCCCTCAGCAAGCTTGTCACTGGGAGAGATGGCTCAGACACAGCGTTAGGGCTCCAGCAAATGCCCTTCTTGCACTTCTCAAAACAAACAGTTCACTGGTGCTTCAGCTGGGCTACAACCTTCTCATAGAACCTTCACAAGTTCTACACAGTGTATGTTGGAAAAGCAAAACCTTCCATCACAGTGGAATCTCCTCAAAGTCCCACTTTGCTTCTCTGAGGAGAAGGCTTCAGTTTCATCAGAGGAAAGACTTAAAACATACACTACAAACAGGAGAAACGTGCATGTCGACTGACACAAATGCTTTTCTTGAAGACTGGATGATCCGAAATTAAATCTCTGTTGCATCCTGTCACTGAAACAATGCGGGATTTCCATCCTCAGGTAGACCCCAAACACTTCACTGGAATAAATTTGGATAGACTTGGTCTACCCCATGCACACAAACCAAGAAGCTTAACCTTTCTGCTGCAGAAGAGCAGCCACAGACCACGCTCCTCAGGGGACACCTGCATCTTTCACTGCTCTGACCCATCAATTGCTGGGATGTTCATCTAATTCAGTCATTGAACTGAATTGACTTGTAATGTAGAAGGCAAACCAAACTGTGTAATTAAATCACTTAATTTGCCACGTGAGGCATTTCAGAATCAATGTACTCATATTCACAAAGGTCAGTGGTGGTGGAAAGCTTCAAGGAAGCAGCAGAGAACAACGTATGAATGGCCTGATCGTCTCTAAATGAAGTCAATAAGCATCGTTTACCGACTCTGGATCAGATACATCCCTCCTTTGCCAACTCCAAATACGGTTTTGCCTGATGCTACAGCAGTGACAGAGAAGTGACCCTAACTGTCTTCCTGCCTATTCCTGCTAAACTCAGAACACAGTTAGCAAAGGTTATTTGTAATGGAGAGATAAAACGCCACATTGTTCCTTGGCCAATAATCCTGCTGCTGCACAGTGCTGTGATCACTGGGCAACACCAGCATCCTGGAAACACCATTTCTGGGCTGCATTCTGCAAGAAAAACTACTTGAAGCTTTCTCACATGAGGTAGGAGCCAGATTGCACCCAAATAATATAAAATCCAAGTGCCACCCTCTTCACCTGCAAAGTGAATGCTTGGTGCTCCACTTCCCCCATGTACTGTCAAAAGATTCTTCACTGTTATTAAACTTGAAGAGATTTTTTCCAAATGTCTATATTGGCATGTAACAACCCCAATATTCACAACATGAAGGTGAACTTCCCTGAAGCAGAGGAGAAAATTAACATTCTTCCTTATCGGAGGAAAATTAATCTTATTTTTCATTCCATCAAAACATCTCTTCACAGACAGGAAAACCCCCATAAATTGCTTTAACCCATATATCCACCTGCAGTCCATGGTAGACACAACTGTAAAAAACCATGTAATCAAAGTAAATGAGCATAATTACCAACGACTGCAAATATGGGGGGGTTAGGTTATTTTCTCAGACATTTCATATGTGACCATTTTACCATTAGTTTACATTTAAAATTATGAATAAACTGTACTAGATCGGAAGATAAAAGGGTACAATAAAAGGGTACACATTAAAAATTCATGCAGAAAGCATTCCATCACCGTGATTACCATTAAAACTATTCATTCAAATCTAGCCTTTTCTCCCCAAATGTAAATATAACCAAAGCACAAAGCGTGGCCAAATATTAACCTGTTTCAAGAGACAGTGGGGTCCCTCATTATCAGACTTCACAGCAAGACACTTCTTTCATTTCTACCAGGCAAGGGACAAGAAACGACTGCGCGATCCCATTTATTTAATGTCAGTTCATGTGAATTCCTCGGGTTTTTTTCCCAATCACCTTTCCAGTCCCAGTTATTTCAGCGGGTCAAACAGACTTCTTTAAGGCAACCTCACAGCTCTCTCGACCCAAACCCATCCCATGCCAGCTGTGCTGCTGACTGGGCAGGGCCGACGGCTGCGAGCCGGGGGGATGCCCTTCCCCGCAGATGCAGCAAGGCCAGGAGGAGTTGCACGTGCCTTCCTCACTCTTCCACGCCTGACACGAGCAGGAGGCACGGCCCTTCGTGAGCGTTACGGATCAGGCCGTGTCACATCTCAGTGGGTTAACGGCACGGCTGGTGGCACAAGTCATGTCAGCAGTTAAGTGACAGTAACAGAGTCACCTGTCAGGTCGTGGCTCCGGGAATCAAGTAACGCATACATATTGATGGCACGTAATGGCCTGTGCTCAGATGTATCTTCATAAAGGCAACATAAATCAAGCTCCTGCCCAGGACAGGTGCGTGTCACAGCTGTAGGATGTGGAAGTTAATTCATTTAAATTACATTTTAAACCAGACAGAACCATAATCCGTCCTGAGGCGTGTTCATACATCAGGTGGCCTGATCCATCTTTCAAAAGGTCCTGAGTTAGATAATTTTTCCTGCATTATCACCTCCCAGTTGAAAACAAGACCCATAATCATATTTAAACTACATTTCTCCTTCCACTCGTAAGGGCAAATTAAGTTATATATTGAGAAAAAATATGATCAGAGGGCTGGAGCACCTCTGCTATGGAGACAGACTGAGAGTTGGGGTTGTACAGCCTGGAGAAGAGAAGGATCCAGGGAGACCTTAGAGTCCCTTCCAGTACTAAAGGGGCTACATAAGAGCTGGAGAGAGACTTTGACAAGGGCATGGAGTGATGGGACAAGCGAGAATCGCTTTAAACTGAGAGAAGGTCAGTTTAGATTAGGAAGAAATCCTTCACTGTGAGGGTGATGTGGCACTGGCACAGGTTAGTCAGAGGATTTGTGGATGCCCCATCCTTGGAAGTTCAAGGCCAGGTTGGATGGGGTTTTGAGTGACCTGGTCTAGTGGAACGTGTCCCTGCCCATGGCAAGGGGGCTGGAACTGGATGATCTCTAAGATCACTTCCAACCCAAACCATTCCTATGATAATCTTTCAAAGAAACCAGCTATGCCATGTTAGCAGCAAATATGAATAACTTCATACTTACTGAGACTAATCCAAAATAGAAGTGCTCAAAAGACTTTCTTTTCCCCCCTAAGATTTATTCATTTCTCAGTGAAACTGCCCATGAATGCAAGTGCACTTAAGCAAAGAAAGCTATGCAATTAGGCTCTTCTTTGACACATATGAATACAAGCACAAGCTAATTTACAAGTCTTTAGCTGCATTTTCTTGTGGAAAATTTTATACTACTCTGCTTCCAGAGCAAAGCAAATTAGTCTTTGCTCTAAGCACCTGAAGTTCAAGGGTCCAGTGACAACTTGTAGTTGCTGGGAGGGAGTACAGTTGGGATCCTGCCCTCTGAATGGGAAAGCTTCCCAAGACTTCAGGATATTTCCGCAAGGAAAATGTACTTTGATTTTACATACCTCATACAAAAGCCCCAATTCTGGCAGTGTTTACACACAATCAGATGCATAAACATGGTACTTGTGCATGCAAACATCCCATGCATTTAAAAAAAACCCCAAGTTGCAGGTCTCACAGTTGTAATAGCAAAGTAGGAAACACCTGGCACCGGACATTGAAATCAACAGAGTTGAAATAAATGATGACAAAGCGCAGACTCTTGTTACCTGGTTATTATCTACACAGACAAACTGCGAGGGCATTTGGAAAATTCTTCACCCCCAGATGCCTCCACTCACAATCACGTATGTGTCTTGATGGGATGCCCTAGCTGGGAGTATTGGAATGACCTTCCCGAATGGGATCAAGAGCTCTGTCCGGTCTTCAGCAGGGGACAGCACCAGCTACTTCAGCAAAAAGTTTAGAAATACCAAACAGGCAAGAATTGGGAGTAATCCTTTTCCCATATCACGGCTCACACTTTGGACAGTGAAAGGCAGGAATTTGACACCAGTGCTCCCACAGGAGGCTGGGCATCCCCCACAGCAGGATATCCAGGGCTCTTACAAACAGCAGTAACCTTGGTATCTGTCTGAACAACTGATTCCTGGTCTTGCACTATGCTGCATTCTCAGCCTCATGGACTCTGCAGGGCCACCAGCTCCTCGGTTCAATTTCACAGTTTAATTCAATCCCAAATTATCAAATCCATGCAATTACCTCATG
>JAYRBT010000181.1:5631657-5652691 GCA_036023395.1 Myiotriccus ornatus
CAGGGCCACCAGCTCCTCGGTTCAATTTCACAGTTTAATTCAATCCCAAATTATCAAATCCATGCAATTACCTCATGACATTTGAATCCCCGTGCTGTCCAAGCTGGACGAGGAGCGGACACGGGTTCGTGTCTGTGCTGGCAGACAGCGCACAGCCAGCAGCTGTCTGGACCAGCAGCCTCACGAGCCTTCCCTGCTGCTCCTTTTCATTTTACAAAGTCAAACAGGTGCACTCATTCCCTAGAGGGCACTGCTGAACTGCAACAGCTCTGCAGCAGACACTGCCCCTTGGCCCCGTGCACCAGTGCCCTGCACAGCCCGCGGCTCCACCCACAGCGCCCAGATCCATCCATATAAACACGCTCTGCAGTGTTGTACCTGGAGCTCCTTGCCTCCCCAGAGCAGCTGACCATGCAGCTGACACCTCCTGCACTGGATGTAGAATCATCGAGTCATGGAATGGTTTGGGTCTGAAGGGGCCTTAAGAGTCATCTTATTCCAACCCCCTGCCAAGAGCAGAGACTCCTTGCACTAGACCAGGTTGCTCCAAGCCCCATCCAACCTGGCCTTGAACACTTCCAAGGATGGGTCATCCACAACTTCTCTGGGCAACTTGTGCCAGTGCCAATGCCTCACCATCCTAATTTCTTCCTGATATTTAATGTAACCCTGCCCTTTGTCACCCTGAAGCCATTCCCTCTTGTCCTGTCTCTCCATGCCCTCATCCAAAGTCCCTCTCCAGCTCTCTCATAGCCCCTTTAGGCACTGGCAGGTGCTCTGTGGTGTCCCTGGAGCCTTCTCCTCATCACAGTTTGGACTGTAATTTACCCTGATGTTGAGGGCAATGACCACATGTTGTAGCTGTCATTTTGCTATTATTACACCAACTTTCCCACTCCAGTGCCTTGCTGAACAGAATGCTTAATTGAGTTTATTCTTTCATTATGCAAAGAGTACCATTCCCCTCACATTGTATCCCACAGACAAAATATATTAAGATCTGGCAGTGTTCTTCCTAATAGCACTAGATCATTATTCCCCTTGCAACTGTTACTCTCTACATGTTAGTCAGCAGTTCAGTACAGGGCACTGTTAAAAAAAGATTTAGGGCCCCAATGTTACTGGGAAACACTTGATCCTGCTTTTTATTCCATAAACAGTTACAGATCTAAGGTGGGAAACAGGGACAGCAGAACATCTTCAGGGCCAGAAACAAGTGAGAAAATTTCCCCCTGCAATTCCATCAGCCTTCCTTTCTAATGAGGGAAGAGAAAAGCACATTCCTGACCCTGCTTTAGTGACACACTAACACCTCAATTCGATGCTGAGAGAGCAGCGCTGGATGGGTGGGATCCTGATCTGGGGCAGGAAACCTATCTACAATTCCATCATTTTCTCAATAACATTGAAATCACTTTACAAAGGCTGTGAATAGCAGCATAACAACATGAGCAATGCCTTCTGCCCCAGTTATACCCACCGCTTGTGATGATCCAGGTAACTGCAGATTGGGAAGGACCACAGAGGTGCTGGGCTGTAAGCAATTATCTTTTTTTCTCTTCTGCTTATTGGAATAAGCAGCAGCATTGAGTTAAAAATAACCATTCTCCAGACCTGCAATTATTCTCTCGACTTGCACTTGTCTGTACTCTCTTTTTCACTAATCACTGCAGCACAAAATATGCCAGAAAAGTTTGGAATCCAAGTCCAATCTCAGACACAGTAAAGGACTAATAACGCATGTTATTTACACACATTTAATTCAACATACCAGAAGCAATTTTCTCACTCTCTTTAGCATTTTATTTGCTTATAAATACAAGTCAATACCACACGATGGCACTTTCTTACTTGCAACACACACTATTATAAACACTTACCCTCTTCAAATGTTCCCAGAATTTTACGACATGTAACTTCTCAGTGGTTCTGAAACATTTAAAAAAGCAAAACCTTCTACAAACTGCATTTGTGTTTGATGTATATTAAATGAGGTCAGGTAATTAAATTCAAAAAAAGGAATTTATAAATATTTCAGATAAGAAAATTTAAATACAAAAGCAGAGTTTGTATTAATTAAACTGAATAACAATTGAAACTGGCCATAATGTATCTACATGGTTTAATTTAATTTAAAATACTTTTTAAACAATCAAATCCTCTAGCCATTCATTAAAACACCTATCTACCCAACTCTTTAAAAAATATTCTTGGTTAAGAAACCACCTAAGCTTTTTCATAACAATCCTTATTCTGTCCTGTAGGTGGAAATGAAGCAAAATCATATTCCAGACTAGAAAACAGGATAAGAAGGAAGAAACTTTAAAAAACCTGATAACTTCAGACACTTCAACTCCTTCTTCCTTGCATTTCTCAAAATACATGATCTGGTTTTAAAGTCTCTGAACGAAATGTAAACACTAGAAAACTCATTGTTGAAGTATGTGAAGAATAAAGTACCCTGCACTAATATAGTGCATAATGATGCTGTGTCAAACTTGTCATTTACAGTGAATGTCACATTTTCCTTGGGATTGTCATGCCTTTTTTTTTTTTTAACTAATTCCTTTTGATGTCTGTAGATTCACTCTTTTTTTTTCTTTTTTTTTTTTTTTTTAAATTCCCATTGCTCAACAGGAAGAGCTGTATTTTCTGGTCTCTTCAGAAAAGCTTCACAGGATCCAAGTTTTAACTCCTTTTTTTTTTTTTTTTTAATAAAGAAATAGCAAAGTTTTAAGCTTGCAATACTTCTGTTCTGCCCAGTATATTACACATCAGGAGATTCCTCAAAAAACTGAGAAGTCGGAGAGTTCCAAAAAAGAAAGCAGTTAAGGCAGTTGATGTCTAGATTTGGATTTCTTTTACATGTTACATGTCAATGTCTCCATCGTAGGCCAAGGTTAGAGGCTTCTGCTGTGGAGGAGGGCTTTGATGCTGCTTCGTTTTTTTGCTGCAAGGAAAGTATTTCAGAAGACAAAATCATAAACTGTAATACGCTCAGAAACATCATCAAAACCCGAACTTCCATAAAAAAATCAACATTCCATACTGGCTATTTAATTTTGTAACTGGGTGATGCTGCTGTACAGTGACTACTTCTAACACACACCCCCCTTGCGTGCTCTCACGTGTGTGGTACTGACACACAACCTGCCAAAAACGGGCAGCCAACTGTGCTCCTCATCTGCAGAGGAAATCAGGCACATTTGTTTCCCTTCTCTTCTCACAGCTGACAAAACAAGGAACACCTCGCAGAAAAATTGGAACACAAGCTGTCTAGGAGTGGGACATTCTCATTTTTCTTTGGCATGGTATTGAAGCAACAATAATTATTATTGAGAAACACATTTCCTCACCAGCCTTCAAGTGATGGAGAAGTGTGTAATGTTATTTAAAAAATCCTCTGTATCCTCCAGTGTGAAGCCACAGAGAAATGGAGCTACATGGCTTGGAAAATAAGGGAGCTGCAAGTCCTAAGCAGCATCCAAACACTATCATTTGAGCTTTTAACCAAAGAGAGGGACTGAGAGAAAGAAGAGAAAAAGGAGGCGGAATAAACTGGTGTTGGATGAAAGAGGGCAATGATGCTGTCAGGTTGTGACTCTCTTGTTGCCTGCCCTGATCTGACAGGGGTTGGGCCAGCTTGCACCATTATTGTTTGTAAGTTCAGGCCAAATCCCTGGGCATGGCCTTTCCAAATATTCAGACCAGGGAGTGCAACAAGCTCTGCCAAGTCAGGCCCATCACCCCTGCCTGGTGCGACGGCTGCGCTGGAGGAGGGCAGACAACGCCCCTCCCAGTAAAGCCCAGCACCAGTGACACACTGGTGTAGACCAGGACCCGGTACCCTGCCTTTAACAGTGTCTGGCAACAGCAGCTTTAGACACAGGACATGTTTCCACCTGACATATTCACTGCAAAAACCTATTTAGGGATTTCCTGAGCTGGAGCGTACATCCAGAAAACCACAATTAACAGCAGGAGACCCAATCTCCCGTGAACTGTTATGCCATCTCCAAATCCATTTATCTTCCTGGCATGCACAGTCCCCAGCAGCAGTAAGCTCACAAGGTAATAATGCACTGTGTGAAAAATAATATCTTTTGTTTATTTTAAATGAACATTTCATCAGATGCCTCCTACTTCTTTTATTGTGGGAAATAAAAATTCCCTAGCACCCTTCTCTCCCACATTCATGATTTCATAGATCTCTATTGTATTCCCACATCAAACATCATTTTCCAACTGAATGCCCCTATTCTATTTAGGCCTTCCTTGAGCAGAAGCCAGCTCCTTGATCCAATCATTCTCCTTGCCTTTCTTCAGTTTTACTTTATCTTTTTTTAAATAATACAATAAAACCCCTTTCTAATCCCAGCAGAAGTTTGAATAAATAAAAGGTCCTCCAGATAATCAAAAAGAATTCTTTCCCTGCATGGCCACCAAACTTCTTCACAATAATGCCCGTTAACAGCTACAATTTTGGAGCTTTAATTACTCTGAGAGAGGGGCCAAATGAAGGCACATAGGTAATCCAATCTCCATCCTTTCCTAAAGCCTCAAGGATTAAATCTCTGCAACACAGAGTGTTGTGATATATTTTGAATTGTTTAAGTAAAAGCAAACTAGCTTTTATTTAAGGACAAAATACATGCCATACTCACCACATCAGATACGATGTAAAAATCAGGAAAACTATGATGAAGAACCCACCAGCTGATACTCCATACACCCACATCTTCAGTTTACCATCTGTTGAAGATGAGGAAAAAAGGATAGAGGGATAAAAGGGGAGAATAAAGAAAATTGTTCTAAAATACACAAAAATTCAAGAGAACAATTAAAGAGAAATTAGTAGCATCATTGATGGGAAATGCAGCAAGGACTGGCTGGGAATAACCCATAAACCCCATATTTTTGATAGCAAAGGATATTTCCGTAAAAATCAATCATTTAAAACACGAAATGCTGACTTCGGTAAGGAGCATAGATTTTCCTCAGTGAAAACTGAAAGTGAACTCTTCATCCCAGTTTTCCAAAGCAGTGTTACTTCCTAACCCTGCTCTGGCTGAGCTCCCATAGCTCATTACAGGCGGCCTGGGCTTATGGTGCAGCACAGAAACACAACCCAGGCAGGCTCCTGCCCACGGAAAGGAGCAGGGATGCAGGATAATTGGGGTACGTTCACTTCAGAGCCCCAGTGGCTGCTCTGGCAGAGGCAATTCAGTGCTGAGCTGACCCAGACAGACAGAGGTAACATCTCATGTGTTTAGCCCAAAGAAAAGAAGGTTGAGAAGGGGTGGGATTGTTCTCCATAAATACTCGGGGGTCAACTGGGGTAAACACCAGCGAGCACAAGTGGACAAGCTGCTCTGAGCTGGAAAACACTTGGGCAACAAATGGGAATAAATTCAGCTTAGAATAAAAACAAGAATAGGCTTTGTAACAGTAAGACGGATAAAGTTGTGAAAGAGCTTTCTGGCTGGGCCACAGGAGAAGGAGACACAACTGGCTTTAAGACAAGGTAAGGCTCTTGATTGGGCTGTTTGGGTTGCCGTGACCACGGATCCTTGGAGGAACCCCTCCGTGCACATGTGGGTTCAAGGCTGTTGAAACATTCTGTTGTAGCAGAACACTTTATCTGCACAGGTCCTTAATTACAAGCTTTGCATTAATAATAACAATCGTTAACAGATCAACATTTCTGTTTCTCGCTCTGTTCTGCCTGTGCAGCTTTCCTTGAGGGGAGAGGGCTTGGTACTTTTCCATGCAGCAGCAGTCTGAGCTGATTCACATCAACAGAGCTGCAAATACACACTGGAGGCAGGAACAGGAACCTGTGCCGTGCCCACAGACACGGTTTGACAGAGGCCATTTCAAACTCAGTCGAGTGAGAGGGACAATCACTGAGCCTGGTTTACATATTATGTTTGAATCACAAATTTTTTTCAAAGGGAAACACATTTAATCAGATCCCATTCTTTCTCATTTTTCTTCCAGGCTTTGTGGAAAGGCCTCTCACACATTTTCTCTTCTCCTTGAAACATTTGCAGACTATCTCCCACGTGAGAAGAGTTCTGTTTGTCAGGTTTGGGTTGGTTTGTTTGGGTTTTTTTCTGAAGTCTAGGTATGAAATTTGTTGCCCTCTCAACTGGAGAAGGCCAAGAAACATTTAGCAGTCCTGTAAAGGGACTGTCACAGCCACAAAAAGGCATCACAGCATGTCTGCTATGAAGGCAGCTGTGCTCTCCATCCCCAACAGAAAGGCATTGGACCATGTCATCTGACAATTTAAGCAGTGCTATTTAAATTGCCTCTCTACTTGAAAAAAAGTTTCTGTACCTGAACTCTGGCCTCCCAGAGTGTGGTAAAGAGAGGAAAAACACAGCCTGATTTGAAATCAGTTCTGTGCACTCCTGCAGAGCATTTAGAAGAACAAAAACATCAGCCTCATTAAATCATAATAAAATTTGTGTTCCACACTGTAAATGGGAAGGGAAATCACAAATTAGCTGGAGAAAGGCACATGCGCTTTCACTGACAGATAGAAGTCCTTAGACATACACAAATGTCAAGGACTGTCGTGCTGCAGGGTGGGAAATGCCATCCATACAGGGAGCATTCACCACAGACCTGCTACCAAGAGCAGAACTCGCAGGCAACAGTGGTTTCCTGTGGAGCCAGCACTAACTATTGCAAACACCCAGACTAGGGAGCCTGAGAGCCTCCTTAAGGCAAGTAATTACATATTTTGCCATGAAGTTAGACAAAGGGGAGTGATTTGAAGAGCACCAGCCTTCAGCTGGGGTCTGAAGGGCACACACAGACTGAAGAGTTAACTGCAGGATGCCATGGGGTTGGTGATACACTTAACACACATGGAGCACCTTTATTCCTTTCCTGTGTACTGTTTCTGTAACTTTTCTGGCCTAAAATTAAGTAACATTGTGTTCTGTAAAAGCTCCTTAGTCCCTATTTCTGTTACAGTCCCCAGGGGAGAGCTGGCTCCCAGATGCTGCACTGAGGTCAAGCCCACCAGAAGCTTTCAGGGCTGCAGACTTGAATGTTGATTTAAAAACAGAGGATTGCATCCACCTACACCTCCCTCCCTTTTTCTAACCCCACAAAGGTATCAGCCAAAGAGATGACACCCAAGTAAGACAGCCTGCAGAAGGCCAGGGATGCTGAAAAAGTGGCAATTAACCCCAAATCTGTGACTCAAACTGATGCTGAACTGCGTGGGCTTCTGGATGAAGGGCTTGATCGAAAACCAGACAACTTCAGAAGGCTTTGGACTGAGATCTCTGAGCTCAGAGACTGTCAACGCAAAGGTTAACTACTGTATGCAGATCAAATATGGAAATGTAACATTCAAAGGGTGATCACATATATCAGACAGAATTATGGCTCCCTGAATCCCCCTAACACAACCTTTTGTTACATGTTTTCCAAAGTCTTGTGTTCGTTAGAAACTAATTGCAAACAAATGCAGTGTCAGGTACCAGGAGAGGGGGAAGACCGAACTGCCACTGTTTTAGAATACAAGGAGAACAAACGTGTTTCGGTAAAACTTGATGTACCCGACACGTTTGCTTCCCATTTTAAAGCCCTAATTGCATTTCAGAAATTTATTTTGGATGAACTCATCATCAAAAAAACAGCCAAAATGGGAATCAGCTATTACTACAGCACTAGTCCTGTGGACCAGCTGGGCCCATCCGGTACACGGTTCCATCTGGGAAGGACTTTATGCTGTGGATGTCAAAGATCCACCTGGGATGAGCTGCTCCGGCACAGCAGCTTGCCTGCTTTTCTGGGGGTGTTTTTAATGTCATAACTTCAATATTTAAACTCTGAACTCTACACTTTCTACCCTGTTCTTTTCGTATATTTTTGAAATACAGCAAGAAACAACCAATGCTTTGTTTAATGAAATCTTAAGCACTTTTTGCTCTGAATCTTCTGAAGCGCTGGTGATCAATATCTTTCCTAGTCCATATTACCTTCTAGAAACATATCATCAGATAATAGTTCTAAGCATCCCCCCAAATCACATATGAGTATACTTTTGCAAAACATTATTGCTTCATTCTGTCTTTGTTATCTGTCAACATAAGAGATTGTGATTCCTCTGTATAAGCACAAAGGCATGAAAGACAGCACACAAGTCAGAAACTGGGAGGCTGCTCTGCAGCTCCCAGACACAATCTCTGATGTTATGATCTACAAAGCTTGTACCTTTCTTCCACAGAAACGTTTTAAAGACAATTTATTCCATTCATATTTAAGTTTTTCACCTGGATTAAAAGGTTGAATAGACCATCCTTTGAAAATGTCATGCATTTTTGAGTTGACAGGTTTATTTTTTCCAGCAATGGTCTTAACATCGGCTTTCTTATCTTCTAAACCTGGTACCTTCACGCAGTAATCCAGGACACCATTTGATCTCATTACTTCCGTATATCCTCGCTCACAACCGCAGACTCCCCGCTGGAGATAAAAAGGGAATTCAGCATTAGACCAGACAGTGCCCCCTCACAGAACAGTGCACACCAAAGGGAAACCACGAAAAACTGCAAGGTACAACCTGCACGTGCAACTTCACCACCACCAACCAAACCAAACCACCCAGGAACTGGTGCCTGCAAAACCGTTTCAGTTCAAAAAGCCAAACATATCTGGGGAATTGGTTGAAAAAGAGTCTGCAAAACATCTTCATCACAACAGGCTTAGTAACAGGAATCTGTGCCAAACTCCTCTTGTTAGTGACGATTTTCCCACCAACCCTGCTGGGCATTAGAAGAGACAAAGCAGAAGCAATCCCCCTTCAGAGCCAAACCCTCCTCCTCCATCTCCAGTCCAGTATTTCACAGGGCTATCTAAAATGAAGCTTTCTTGTGGCCACATATCCACTGACCTGGATCAGTCTAGGCAGTTTGTTCAAGAGCTTTTTAGAAATCTGTGGCTTGTTAAATAGATACTGCATTTTATAAATTTCTACTTTAAAACAGCTTTTTTATATTATTTTTCTTTGCTAATTGCCTTATAATGTCTGTCTGAGAGTCCTGATTATTATCCAAACAGATGACTGACTCTTTTATCTCCTCTTTTACAGAAGTTTTAAACAGTCCATTTTCTATGGGACAGTGAATGAAATCTTAACCAGTAAAATTAAACCAAGAGTCCCGAAACCCCTCCACAGAACAAACCCAAACTCGTAACACCACATAAACACTCCATCACTCGTTTGTGCCAGTTTATGGTTTCCTTTCAGGATGAAATTCCCACAACTTCCTCGAGGTGGTACCACGGACACACTAAACTATTTTCTAGGTCCTGGAATGCATTTAGGATCCAGATGCTAACTGATTAGATTTTGCAGTGCTAATTTCCTAACCATAATCTGCAGCAAGCAATTACCTGTGTGCAGTAGGAGAAGGGTTTTCTACACGCCGGGCTGCAGTGCCGAACTTCCGCAGGTTTGGTCCGAAGAGGACACCCTCCTGGGAAAGAAAGTACTGAGTGCCTTCAAGGGCATGGTTTTTTGACTTGGATCACCACAGTGTGAGAAGTGCTTGCTTGCTTACTTCTTTTATACAGTTAAATACTAGTCTATTAAGCACATTAGCATAATATCTGCAGGCATCGTATTAATTAATTTGCCGTAACAAGGCAGGGAATTATTATCATACCCATCTTGTTAATGGAGAACAGCAATATAGAGATATAAGCAATTTGCCACTGGCCACATAGGAAGTTAGGGAAAGAATGGGGAATTAGATGCGGATCTTCTGTGCCCTCATTAATGTCTTATCTACATAAGAAGACATAATCCACATAACGCCTTTGCCCATCCTCACTCGGGGAAGCCTGTGCTTCTATAGGAATAAAAGTATGTTAATGAGTTTTTAAATACTTGGCAACCTTTGCACATAAGACTTTTGTTATTATCTTAAGCAGTCATTATAAATAGAACTAGATAAAAACATCTGCATTTCCGTTTCTACTCTCTCCTCATTCACCCCGTGCATATTGAAAGAGATCCCATGGATATGCAAGCCCTACTGCCTTTCCAGTCTCTTGTGGAGCTTCAAAGTTCTGATGAATTTCCCTTTTCATCCTGCACAGGCAGAATTTGTAGGTCACAGAGACAGCAGGAACCTCACAGTTTGAGTGATTTGAGATCCCTGTGTGTTGAAAGGAAGAAGAGGTACAGAAGCTGGGGTCTCTACCATGTGTGCAATGTTCTCTTCTACCCTCCACAGGAAGGCTGCACTGATGGCTGTGCAAGCCAGCCCAGGCAGCCCTCCAGGATGTGTACACTCATTTCTTCCTGAGAGCAGCCCAACAGTAAGGATAACTAGCCTAAATACTCCCATGTCATATATGCGTGACGTTGATCTGACAGCAAGGCTGGTGAGCTCCCGCCTGTCTTTGCTATACACAAATCTAAACTGAAATTCTGGAAGAGTGAGGAAGGATGTCCAACTCCCTGTGAGCAACAGATGCAGAAAAAGAACAGTCTGGATGGAGACATTTCATTCATAATCGTGAGAGGCGATTTGGGGAAATACCTGTGACATTCATTCCATCCGAGCGCTGACACCACACTGAGCGAACGTTGTCTTGCCAAAGGCTGCTTTTCCACAGGTAGTCATAACACTTCCCTCCTGCAATATCACCACCAGTTAGTCTTCACCTTGCAACAAATCCAGAATAAGCTCTTGAAAAGGAGGAAGCCAAGCTACCTGAGCAAGGTCGAGTTTCCATCTCTTGCCCAGAGCAGCTCTCCTGGTTTTCCGGAGACTGAACGATGAGTGCCCGGGATCGGGACTGGCGTCCCGTTGTCTCAAAGCTCCTGCCATTGATGCAGGTGAGCTCACAGGAGCTCCACTCTGACCACTCTGTCAGGTGGCAGTCACCTGCACATTGAAAGAATAAATCACAGGTCTGCAAAAAGAATCAGCCTTGAAGGACAAGGACAACCTAAGCATACAACAGCTTTAACAGTGAAATATCCCAGGTATGTCATCCAGTGGTATGCAATATTTGGATTTTCTGCTTCATGGGGAATCTCATTTTCTAAAAAAACAAAGGAAGTATTTTTCAGGTGGTCTAGAAACAGCAGACTGAGCATTTACCTGATCTGCTGAAGCACAGATTCTTACTACAGCAGCTGACAGCACTTGGAGCTAGGGAAGCATGTCCACCTCAGACAGCTATCACAGGCAGGAATGCACTGTGACCTCCCAAAGACTTTACCTGGGCAAGGCACAGAGCAGGGTAACTGCAGGACACTCTCTTTTGACGGCAGCTCACCACATAATGCATTTTCTACTGGTTTGGATGTAGCAGAAACAGATGCATCATGCACTACACACGTGAGGTTGCGGACTTGCAATCCATCTCCACACTGTCCACCCTATAAAATGATAACAGGGAACAGAGGCACACACCACTGACGTTAGCAGATGACAGAAGAAACACATTTGATTCCACCTAAAACGTGTTCAAAGATACAAAGTTGGTCTTCAGACATCAACAGTATCCCCTGCAATAGTTATGAGATTCTCTGTGCACATCTCTACAGAAGCTCAGAGGCAGGGGCAGAGCCAGACAGAAAAGTGTGGGGAATGCAACCCAAGCTGGGGAAGAGGTGGGTACCATAAAGGATTAATACCATCTTTGGGGTCAGCCCTTTGTGCCTTTTACTCAAGTTAGTGAATTTCCTGATTCTTAATTAGTGCCCAGTTACATGAACACAAAAATCTTTGGCTTCTCCAAAGAAGCCAAGAGCAGAACCTGCCCATAAGGAAGGGACATTTCCTCTACCCTCCTTTGATGATGCAGACCAAGAAGAGCACCTATGTGGTTTAAACCCTGTAACAGCAAACAACCTCCAGCACAGTTAAGTGGGCTGCCAGGGTTATTGTGCATGAGGCTGGCTGTGTAGTGTTCTAAAGGGAGCGAGCACTTCTGGAGCAGACATGAGATCACCAACGCGAGGCACACACTCCACCAAAACATCAACCCAAGCCAGCCATCACCTGCCCGCACTAAACCCCATCTGAACAAGCAAAAGGAGGCTCCATCTGAGCCACTCCATGCTCACCCAGCCCAGTTCTGAAATACTTAGTCATATACCAAACTACTTGCTGAAGATGACTTCCTCTACTGCAAAATCAATGCTGTGTGGCTAAAGCTATGGTCAAGGGCTGAGGATGCTGTGAGAGCTGAAGTGCTGAGACTATTTCCTGGGGCTGGAATTGTCTCCTCATCTGACAAACAGAGCTGCAATGCTGTTGAGGAGGATGCCTTAAACCTGCATGATGCCTAAGAACATGCACCTGAAGCCTTGAGGAAATGGCACTTAGCAAAATTCAGTAAACAAAACTCAAGAAGGAAGAAACACTGCTTTTACATAACTGAGGGATGTGCTCCTTTGGATTTCTTGGCAGTGGATTTTCTTAAAATAATGGACTTCATCTGCAGAACAGAATGGCTCCCACTGAGTGCATTCACTCAGCAGCAGGTTTGATAGCAGGAATCTCAAGAACAGCTCTCCTGCACATACCTGGCTGCTTTTCACTGTCTCCATCCCTTCTGTTGCAGACCCACAATGAAATAGAAATAGGAGCATAACTAGCTGGATTTAGAGAAGTTGCTAATCAAAAGCATCTTAGAGATTAGATTTACTATATGCAGCCAGATTCCAAGCTTTTAACACCATGTCTCACTTTAGTCAGGATGTAACTTACTGTTCTAAATTACTGTTTCACCACTGAAGCCTCTATTGTGGTCTGAGATTAATGGTGTGTGAATAACTCATGAAGCTGTCAATTGAGTTAGAGTGCTTAGAAATGGCTGGTGGAAACAGAAGAAGACGTGAGAAAATTCTTGGGGGAAATGGGCACTAATCAAACTGCAGCATTTCCAGTTCAAAGTGGCTCAAAGAGTAACTAAATGACTGGAGAGGACAAAATAAGTTTTCAAAAATATCCTTCTTCTTCTATAAATAATATATATCTATATACATATCAATATATAAATAGTAATAAGAATACTGAGATATAAATAGGTCAAAACAGTATTTTTTTTCAATAAAACAGTTTCTCCTATAAAAGTCCACTTGCAACACTCTTCATTTTTATATTGGAACTACATTCATATTTCAATGTTAAGAATGAAAAAATAAATATAAACTGTGAACTTTTAACCAATCAAGACCTTAATTGAACACACTTAAAAGATAAAATGTGACCCTGTCACTTACAGTAGGAGATCCTTTTTGGTATATTTGGAAAGGTCTTAAGCAATGCAGGAGCACTGCCTTAACTTTCTTATCATCTTCAAAATTATTCATGTCCCCAAAATTATACATCCGAAGTTCTAATTAGTAAGTGTGGAACCAGAGGAAGTTTGTGGCAGCAATGGCACACTGAGGATTCAGGGAAGAGCTGCTAATCAGAGAACTGCCAAGGAAACCATCACATATTCAAAACTCAGGAGACCAAATCTGTATTGTAAATGGTCTTCCTTGGAAGGTGTAATCCTTTGAGGTTTGCCCAGAACCAGGATTTGCCTCCTGAGTTATGATCTCCTTGCTGGAAATACATGAGAATTTGCTTTCCAGAGGGGATTCCTGTCATTTGGCTGCAAAAATTTCTATGCTGACCCTACAGAGGATGCAGAACCCATCCTGGATTCCCTAAATAAAGCCTGGACGTCCATGCCCCTCCACCAGCACCTGCATGGAGCCTCCCCCTCGCACCCTCCTTGAACCAACCACCACTGGTAAAATAAGGCAAAGGTTTATACCAGGACTGTGTTTGACAGCCAGGTACCTCTGGAATTCAGCAACACACTAACTAAGGCAGCATCTCCAGAAACCTCCCACATCACCCACATATAACACACTAATAAGACAAGAGATAAACATCCCCAATAAGATGCCTTGCCCAGATGTGCCTTTAAGAAAATTTCTCCCTTTTCGGCTTTTACTGGGGTTCATGTGTTCACAATTATTTTAGGTAAAGAGTTGACTGGGCAAATGCCTTCACAGGTTGATAAGCATTTAATCAGGTAAAAGTCTTCTCTAATGAGGGAACATTGCGTGATCACATTTAAGGGAGTGCTTTTAAAACACATTAGAAAGGAAAGGTTTTTAGTCTTCTTAGGAATGTCAGCCAGCTGATGTTTGATAATGCCTAAGCTACTTCGCTTACATCCCTTTAATGGAAAAAATGATCAACAGTGTCAACAAGTGCTAAAATTCTTTTTTAAGCTTATCAGGGTAAACCACTTCAGCTCTAGGAGGATAATGATTAATGTCCTGTAACCCTTTTAAGACTGGGCGTATTGACCAGTTCCCACATTCTGCCTCCCTCTGAACACAGCAGAAATGGCCCATGCCACCAGCAGGTGTGGCTGGGACGTGTAATTACTTGGAAACCAACGCACTGATTTCCACACTGTGACAATCAACAACGCAGAACACGTACAGCAGGCTCTGTTCCTAAACATGCAGACACTTCTAATTATTCACATGAAGTCAATTTAACATAAAATAGTCCTTCTACAACTAGGAAATGCAATCTCAGTTACCTCATAATACAAGGAAAAAATATTTTGGCCTTATAATTAGTTGTCCCGCTTTTCTTATTACAGGAAGACACTTTCACACTATGCATTTTGGTCGTACCATAGGATGCATTTACCTTATTTCACAAAGCATCCTTGAAAACAGGGCTTCTAAAAGCTTTCTTTAGAATGCAGGCTTAAGCTTCTTTTCTAGTAAAGCACAGGAATAAATCACCCAGTATTTATGAACTACATTTAATTCCTAAGCACCTCATTAAAGAGAAGTGAACATGAATAGAATGGCTCCTCTCCAAAACAAAGCAAAGGGTAGAGAAACTACACAGTGGTAATTTAAGGAGAGAAGCAGGCTCTATCTCACTGAATGCGGGGATGATATCTGGGTTAGGGGAGGTTGTGATTATTTGCTCTGAGCTGAAATTTAGCTGGGTTCTGGACGAGCTCACTTTTAATCTGCACAATGTGTTATTTATCTGGAGTGAGCCAGGGCGTTAATTCAGCTTCCCTACTAATTCTTTTATCAGCTATGTTAGCTCCTATGGCTGAAGGTCTGTTCCCTGATGTTTAACAGGGTTTGCTTACATTAGCTATCAGATGATGCTACCATTTTGTTATATTTATGTTATACATAAATAAATACTGAATGCAGCACATACAAGGACCACATTCACATCATCAGTTGCAACGACCTGATTATAGAAAATACAAATATATTTCTGTTTCTCTGATCTTGGACTCTCCGAAGACTGTCACGCTCCAGATTTCATGTGTGAAAACATGGGAAAATTCTGGGTATTTATTGTGCCACTCACATATTCACTACATGGCTGTCCCCACATCTAGAAACCACATAGGTATTCAAGGCACTGGCAGTGTGGGAGGGGGCAGAGCAGAAAACACAAGGCATGTGTGTCTTTATGTGCATTATTGGCCTCCATCTCTTACATGGTATAATGTGGAGAAGCAGGCACAGATCTGGCACAGGTCCTGTCCCCTGGGACCAGACAGGGCACTTTTCCACTCAACCACACTTCTCTCACCTCCATTTCAGCAAAGCCAGATTTAAGCAGCCTGATAAACCTCACTGTGAAAGATTCACCTCTGCTTAAACTGGGTTACCAACTAATATGTTTTAATATTGGAAATGTGATCTAACAGATAAAGAGAGAAGAAAAAGCACAGAGGGGAAGAAAAAGTCAATTCAAGCCTGATGCAAGTCACTGACAGTGAAAAAATGATGGCTCTGGTGCTGTGCAGAGGTGCCAAGTGCAGGGACAGCACATCAGAACTGAATCCAGACATTTTTAGATCATTAAAAAGATAGCCAGGGTAAGGAAAAAGTAGAAACTAGCCCCTCATAAAAGAACTTGCAGTACTGTACTGGAGACCTGGTGGGGGAAAAACCTGCTATACAGTACTTTTTTAAAAAAGGAAATAAAAAAGATAAAAAAGGCTAAGCTCTCTTGATATCTAGTGCATCTATTTTCTTCCTAGAGTTATTTTATATAATTAAATTATAGGTCATCATGTCTACGCCCACTCAAACACATTCACTCCATAAATCCCTTTCAGTAGCTCTATAAGCTTATGGTACTTGAACCCATATTGCTATCTACGAAGGGCTGCTGATGGTTGGAAGATGAGGTGCAGAGACTTACCACTCCTGAACTTCCCCTGCTTCCCCGTGGATCTTATCAGCACCCTCACCGGCCACAGAGTCAGTGAACAGCAGCCCCAGCCAACCCCGCAAGATCACGACGGGTTTTGCGGTCGATCCCAGGCACAGGGAACCCCTGGAGCCCCCGGGGAGCACCAGAGGAAGCCGTACCTGGACTCTGCAGGGAGACCACGGCCCCAGGAGCCAGCTGTAGCAGGGCTTCACCGGGCAGCTCCTGTGCTGGGTGAGCTGCTCCGGGCAGGGCCGGCCCTCGCCCGCTGCCCGCAGGACCACCGAGCGCCCACGCACCATCTGGCCTAGGCGAGGGGAGAACACACACACGGTGAGGGACAGACAGGGGGAGAAAAAAAAGACAGGTTTTGTAATTCATCAGCATTCCCAGCTCGTTTCCCACCACTACAATCTGCTCAAAAAGCAGTTAATTGTGAAGACTGGATAATACAGATGCAATTGCGAAGTCCAAGTAATGCAGCCACTGATATTTTCAAGCAAACTTTTTAAAACACGGTTTTGTGTGTTTTCCAAATATAGCATTTGTTTATGCAGCACATTTAAATACTTGACTAAATCCTGATTATTAAATATGACAAGAAAATAATTCCTATGGCAGCAGCATTTCTACCACTACGTATTCAATATGTTTCCAGAGATTTTTAACAAATGAAATTTTCTTTTTATGAGCAATTATGTGGACCTAATTTGAAAACTGCAAACACTGTAGTGGCTATTACCATCCATAACCACTTCTACCATTTCTATTAAAATCCTATTTATTATTGGTGAAAACTTCTTCAGCCACTGAATGGAAAAAGTAATTATGTTACTACTTTTGAACTAATAAAACTGAATATATTCATTAAAGTTACAGCAATTCCATTTCCGTCTCCTTTTGCTGTCCATTTATGTCCAGGAATGTTTTCACTCAAAATGTTTCAATTAGAATTCTGGCTCCAATTAAAAAGAAAAGTGGAAAAGAAAAAGCCCTTATGCAATAGAATGCAGAAGATTGTGCTGGACACAAAATTTCTGCCTTGTCTTTCAATATGTGTGGATTTGAGTTAAAAACTAAAAGGTCTGGGCATTAAGGGCAGACACAGACAAGAAGGCAGAGGCGAGTGGTAATTGCTAATGCAGAGAAAAGGAAGAGATAAGGTGTTGTGGTGGAGCTCTCCCATTTGGATCACAGCCCTTCGGCTGCTTTTGTGAGCAGAGGGGAGTGTAGGGGGAGCAAACACCCTGCAAAACGGGGAGGCTGCAATATCCAGCCAGATCCTTCTCCCAGCTATTTGTGCACATCCTTTTTAATTAAAAATATTGCAGGTGTAAGGCACATCTCTAATAACTGTCATTGGCACCACCTAAAGAGCAGGGTTTCCAAAAACATTTCAGTAAACAAGAATGAAAAGCAGACACACCTGAAAAACGTACTGATGGGATACCTTAGCAAGCTATCTTACCTTTACAATGCTATTCCCTTGCTCTGACCCATTGAATTCCATTTTTAAACCCATTTAAACCAATTTGAAGACTTCTTCCTTTTCCAATTGTAATCCCCTAGACCTGGGGAGTTTGTAACAGAAGTGATGATAAAAGCTCTTATCCCCATGACTGTGCATTCAGCCGTCACGGAATCAGATACATTAGAAGCTGGAAAAATTTCTACCAGCTGAGAGGAAAGGAAAGGGAAGAAACTCCTGCAGTTCACTGGGGAGTCAGAGCAAGGGAAGAGAAACATCCCAGCCTGCTGTTGATGAACCTCACAGCAACCCTCCCTGGCCCAGCAGGCCAAAATTAGCTGTTCCTTCCCCTCCAGCCAGACACCAGATTTGCTGAATGCCAAGGGCTGGTGAGCCATGGAAAAAAGGCTCTTTGGGAATGGTGGGAAGCCCATGGCTGCAGGGTTCTGGGGACACTCTGGGACATGCAACTTCTCTGGCCAGGGATCTCTGCAGCCCTGCCAGGCACCACCTCCCCACATGGAGCTACAGAAAAGGAGGTCTCCTAAGGTTAAAAGATCCAATTTCCTTAGGAGGGACTTGAAAGCCTGAAGCATTCATCAAGCTACTTTAATTAACGAAATAATTTCCTTTCGTACACTCTGTTTAACGTGTTCCTAGCAAAACGTAAATGGGAAGATCATTCAATAGAAAATACCATTTTCCTTTTAAGAGGAATTAACAGCCTTTCTGTATTTATTTCCATTTTGGTTTCTTGCAGTTGGTTAACCAAACTATTGAAACTCACTACAGTCCCAGTGGTCAGCTGGGGCTTGACCCATTTAGTCTATCACTTTCTTTTTACACTGTGAATAAATCACTGAAGAAAGGCATTTCATTGAAACCTTTCTTTGCACAGTGACTGCAGTGAGTTTCTTAAAGCTCTGATTTTTTTTTCCACTCCACAAACAGTATCTAGGTGCTCAATTACCACTCAAGCAGCAGAAAAACTCCCTGTTTTTTCTTTTTAAATACCTTATCTTCTGCTGCCTATGCAGAAGAGAATCTTACTGCATCTGAAAATAATTTTCTTCCCATACAAACTCGACAAGAATTGAAGCAATCTTAGCTGTTTCTTTAATTTCCCAGTGATTTTTTCTTGCAATCTTGGCCACATCTATGATTCCTCTGCTCTGCAGTATTAAATGATACAAAAATTAAGACAGAAAGTGGGCTGAAAATTGAAAATGAGTATTTCTTCATTTGCTCAATTTTGGAAGAGGCTGGTCTTGTTAATACTGGTCTCTTAAAATTCTATTTTGTGTCAGCAGCCAGAATTTCATCTCAGAAACAAGATTATATTTTCAGATCAGAATAATGAGATTTTTTACCCCCCAAAAAAATTCCTGCCATTCCTTGTATTTTATCCCCACAAAGTGATGTGTCATGGCTGAAACCAAGACGATTAAAATTCCTGCTACAGTTCACCCCAGTCAAAATGACCAACATGTTGTAACCTGTTTGATGAGTGTGAGCAGAGTACATAAAACATGGCTCTACCAAGAAACCCCGAGACCAGACTGGGGATCAGGTTACTTAAATAAGCCCTGGAGGTCGGGTTAGGTCCAATCACAGGGTGATAAACAGGGCTTTTCATCCACTTCCCACTGCCAGTCCCTCCAGGAGGCTCAGTTAGACCTCTTGGTGGCCCCTCTTCCAGCAGCATTTCCCACCGCTGTCAGACTGGACCTTGCCAAGCTCGAGTAGCAAGCAAGAGAGCATCACAAGAAGTTCTTCTTCAGAAGGCAACACCACAAATGTTTTCCCAAACTGGTGATGAAACAGGGAAGAGTATAACCATGAAATTTTTCAGTTGTGCACACCCTTGTTCCCCCTCGTTTCTGTCCCACAGGTCAGTCTGGTGTTGGGATCCACATCTCTGCAACCCACTATGGTCTCTTCTGGGCTCTGAGGACTGAACAAGGCACAGCAACGTGTTCTGCCCTGGATAACTCAGGTAAATCCCACAATTCATCTGATAAAATCAGCTTTGCAAGTGGCAAAGCACAAGTTTAGGGGGGTTTTATAAATTCAGCACTTCTGTTAAAGAACTTGAGAGAAACCATATGGGATTGGAAAACGTTTACATAGAAAAATTCAGCATCCTCATGTATTTATTTGCCTTTACAAAGGAAATTCAATTTGCTGGGGATTAGTCTTACCAAACATCCTTCCAAGTAACTTTGATTCAGGCCATGAAAGCCTCATCCATTAAGGCAGTACGATACCTCTTTTCACAGCAGTACATCAACAGATATGAGGGACCCTTATATATAACCCAGTGTCAGCCTAAAGCCCTAGCCAGCATCCTGAACAGATGCTGCCCAGAACTACAGCTGCAACGGGCAAATATCCATTACACATCTCTGTAGGCTCAGTGCAGGCAGGAAAGAGAGATCTACTTTACTCATCATCATTTATAAAAATCAATATATTCGCCTTTGGCTGCTGTATACCAGAACTGTACTAGATGTCAGTGCCACATGCACAGCAGCACCACTTCATGTTTAAATGCATTACTCCACAAAATGAAACCTGCACAAGAGAAAGGGGCCATCCACTAAAATATATCACAGCAAACTGTTACTGGAAGAGATGGACATAATAAAAATGTTAGTAACAACGCTAGATTAAAAAAAACACAGGAGAACACAAATCCAGCAACATTAAACTTTGATCTGAACTGTATTTAAATTATGTTTCTCTTTGAAGTCCTTGATGGTGCTTCTGTAGGCCCTTCACATGCTCTCCAAGAAAAGACAGAAAAGCAAAACATTGTTCTGAGTAGATCCAGTAATGGTGCGTTCAACTTGCTGTGAATTATTTCTGAACACCAAGCATCTAAGTCCTTCATTTCAGCTGTACCAAACAGTGGGCAATTATTTACTGGCAAAGAGAAGCAGTACGAGTGTTTACTACAGCTAATTCCCATAGCTCGTTTATTGTCATCCTTTGTTTTTTCCTGTCTAATTTTAGGCTTCATCCTATTCACATAAATGCCAGTGAGAAACTCATGATGGTTTCAAAGGTGTCGCTGTCCATGAACTTTCCAGTAGGAAGCTCTCACTGTATTCATCTGTGAAGCACCACCTATAGATAAGTGCATAATTAATGTCCTCTCTGTTAATGGCATCATCAAGAAGTATTTCTAACCAACTGGAACTCGGTGAAGAAGCTGAAATGATGGTGTCTGTGCTGCTGGAACCGCCACAGCCACAGGACTGGTGCCAAGGTCCCTCCACCATGGATGTTTGATATCAGG
>JAYRBT010000181.1:5652791-5711822 GCA_036023395.1 Myiotriccus ornatus
GGTGTCTGTGCTGCTGGAACCGCCACAGCCACAGGACTGGTGCCAAGGTCCCTCCACCATGGATGTTTGATATCAGGGTAGCTCCACACTCTGGGGCTGCTGCAGCAAAAGTCAGAGCAGGACTGAGGATGCAGGAAAATAAACCATGTGCTGAAATAACTTGGATGCAAAATACTTCTGTTTCACTGATGCTTTGGCATGAGATTCAGAAGACTCTTGGGTCCCTGCAAAGCTATTCCAATGGCAGGGAAGGACGAGCAAAACTTGGCTTCTTTATGATACAGTTTTTAGGACAGTTTTCCCAACTGCTTAGCTGCTGCAGGTTCACAAAAAAGTATCTCCAGCTTTAAAATCCATGTAAAACTACAGGAAGAGTACCTGTCTACAGCCTGTACAAGGCAGCTCTCTAGCCAATACAACAGAGTTATGATCTTTGAAGACCAGCAGATGACCTGTAAACTGAGCTGAGCTTGGGTGTGACTGTGTGGTTCAAGCAGTCTCAGTGTGGTTTGGCACCTGCAGCCAGGACACTTGAGGACACTGGTTGGAAGCTCTGCTTTGGCAGGGAACGATGTTCCCAGCTTTCCTCTGATTTAGGACATGAAGTAACCCCTTGCATGCATTGGCAGCCATCAGCTCTTCAACCAGTCTTTAGAATTGGCACAAGCATTTCAGGATCAGGGACACAACACAAGACATAACTTCACTCAAGCACATCCTTTTTCAAACTATGCAATGTAAGAGCTCAGGATGAAAAAGCCTTCAGGCATTATATAGAGTTTTAGCTCCTTGAGTGTGCTAAACTCAAAAAAAGTTACAACCTGCTTTTGCACTGTACTCTGTTTAATTTAGCAAGTGATTGAACACTCAAAAAATTAATTTAAGTTTATTCAGCAACATGAGCATTAACACTCCAAAATGGATTTTGAAGAAAAAATAAAATTTGGAATTAATAGTACTCCCAGTGTGTTGTTGTTAAAACACTGCCCATGAATTATTCATTTCTGTTAAGAAAGCACTACTTCACAAACGAGCTAAAAGCTCAGCAAAGGAAGAACAGCACTAATCCAAATATTAAGCTTTTTCTGTAACATGCTTTGATCTCTGGAATCCATCTGAAGGAATCACTTTATGGAAGTTAAGAGCTTTTTTCTTTTTGACCTTAAGTAAATTTGATTCAAATATACATTATGGCTCTTGAATCTTAAAGACCGTTAGCTGTACATCTAATGCACATCAGAAGCCTGGGAAATAATGTCTCAAGCCTATTTTGAATAAAACCTTCAATTCCTCATGTCAATACTCAAAGGGTTTTTTACATCCTATAAGTTGAAAAAGGTCCTAATCCTTTCACTTCTTGTATGCTGGTGAGCATTACTGGCTACAGAAAATCTTGCTGAAGTTACCAGGGTCATACAAGCATTAAGGGACCTGTGGATACAGGACGGAGACAGAGGCATATACTAAATGATGACAAATAGTTTTTGTGTGTTTTCTTCAATGGGATCCAATTATGTGACTAAAAGTTACTTCACCAGAGGGTTCCTATTAAGATTACTGTAACACTCCCCAGCTCTTTGGTAGCTCTACATACTCCCTGTGTCAGGGGTTAACATTTGCTAAGGCTGAATTCTGAAAGTTTCAATTAATTAATAAATAATCCTCTAGCCTGTGTCTGACTACTTGCTTCCTAAGTTGCATTTTTCATTTTAGAGTACTTTGGAAATAGCCCACTTTGTTCACAACACCCAAGACCTCAGGACCCTGAGAGTGTCCAAGGTCACCTCTAGCAGATTCAGTGTGGTTTTGGGGCTATCCCCGAGCTCTGCACGCCTGCTCAAGGACTGCCTGAGCCCACCTGGGGTTGGGGGTACTTTTTGTGCCACATTGCTGAGATGTGGTGGGGGAGAAGGACAGGCAGGGACTCACCACCAGAGCCACATGTGTGGGAGCACTGGGACCAGGCTGACCACGGGGAGAGCTGGCAGTCCACCGCACACCCCACCACACACCGGCTGCTCGTCTGCACGGGCTTCTCCAGGCGGAGCTGCAAGGTGACGAGGAAACACAGGCATCAGCTTCCCCAGGCCCCAGCCACCTCCTGCCACAGCCAAGCACCCAAACAAGAACTGGCAGTGACTCCAGCAGGACACCAGCACAGGGTAGCTTTCCCCAGGGTGCCACGGGTTTAAGCAGTTTCAGTGTTGAAGTGTTTCACATCTAAGCATCTGTGCTGATTTTGGCCGGGGTAGAGTTAATTTTCTTTCCAGTGGCTGGTATGGGGCTGTGTTTTGGATTTGTGCTGAACACAGTGATGATAATGGATATGTTTTTGTTATTGCTGAGCAGGACCCACATGGAGTCAAGGCCTTTTCTGCTTTTCAAACTGTCACACTGGTGGGGGGTTCTGGGTGCATGGGAGTTTGGGAGGAGACAAAGCTACGACAGGTGACTCCAACTGACCACAGAGATACTCCATACCATACAATATCATGCTCAGTATATAAAGCTGGGGGAAAGAAGGAAGAAAGGGGGATGTATGGAGTGATGGTGTTTGTCCTCCCAAGTTAGTGATGGGGCCCTGCTGTCCTGGAGGACCACCTCCCTGCCCATGGGAAAGCAGTGAATTAATTCTGTTTTACTTTGCTTAGGTGTGCAGCTTTTGTTTTTCCTATTAAACTGTCTTTATCTCAACCCACAAGTTTTCCAGCTTGTACCCTTCCATTCTCTCTCTCATCTTGCTGTTGGGGAAGGGAGCCAGTGGCTGTGTGGGGCTTGATCGCTGACTGGGGTTAAACTATGACAGCATCCCTCAGTCTCTGGGTCTTATTCCAAAAGGACAACCCCAAACTTGTCATAATAGGACACAATCTCCCTAGTCACCAGCTTTCTTGAAGCCACTGGAATGGTGCAGGGTTGGTACACATGCCACGTGCATTCGAGTCAAGGGATGACACCACCCACTCAAACACCCCGTGGATGCCTTTGTACCCCAAAAGCACCCAGCGGCTGTGCCCCCAGCACTAAACACTGAACACATTTCCACTATTTATGGATGACATCTCGGTGTGGATCAGAAGGCATCACCAGCTTTCTGGAAGCACAGTGAGCCTCTGGATGTTTCCCAGCCCTGCTCACCCTCTGGCAGAGCTGCATGCTGACAGTGGCTCCGTCGCTGCGCCGGCAGCTCAGGAGTCGGCGCCGCTCCCCGTGTCCACACGTGGCATTGGCACCCAGCTGGCACCCGCTCCAGCCTGCAGACACAAAGCAAAGGGTGCACTGTTGCAGGTCACCTTTTCACTTAACACAGAATCACAGATCACAGAATGGTTTGTGTTGGGAGGGACCTCAAAGATCGTCTCGTTCCATCCCCCCCGCTATGGGAAGGGACAGCTTCCACCAGACCAGGTTCCTCAAAGCCCCATCCAGCCTGGCTTTGAAGCCTCAAACAAGTGTCTTTACCTAAGGCAGCACTTCCCCAAGTCAGGGCATCCCAAATCCAAGAACAATCCTCACAAAAGGATGTTGCTCTTAAAACCAGGCAAGTCTCAGAGGAGATACCACTCACTTTGCACTCTGATATCGTATCCCCTTACGAAACTGGTACATCCGAGTGCACGTGTTAAACACTGATAAAGAGTATCAGTTCAATCCAGTTGGCACACTTACAAGACTGTATTGTCTGAAGCAAAATTTAACTTTGATAAAGCAGCTGGGGAAATTTCTGAAGGGGAACTCTGGTTTAACCTGTTTTTGTCTCAAGGTAAAGCCATCCATTATTTAAAACTAAGCTCTAATAGTCATTAAATAAAATCAGTATTTCTAGCGGAAGAAAATTAATATCTTATTACGTGTCTGAAATTACGTTGGTCAGAATACAACTAAACTGAAATAAGCTTTAAAACATCATTTAAAATAAACAAAAAGCCACAATACAAGCCACTAAAATTTCCATACACCACCAATAAATAAGAAGGATGAGAAGAAAACCTATTACTTTGTGTCTTCTACCTCTGATAAACATGAACACATAAATGTTCTGCATTTCTGAAATGTGATGATAAAAAAGGCATCGTCCTACTGCCTGTGTTTCTAGGGCTTTTATTACAAACAGGCTGAGTTTATATTCACATATTTTATCTTGCTTTGTTCTCCCTTCCCACCAGCCCCCAAAATTCTCTTAGATCTCTGCTCTCTCTGTCTTTCTCATTTATTTGGGCTGGTCAAAACAAAAGGAATTATTCCTGTTTTGTTCTGTTTTGTTTTGTTTGTTTGCAGCAGCTCCAACTGCTTCTAAGGTCCTAAATAATACATTTTGGTCTGAATATCCTATGCCCACCCATATAACCCATACTGCCTTCAACTGGTACTGTTGCAATATTGCCTTCTGTTGGTACTGCTGGTTTCACCAATTCTGTTGATAACTCACCGAAAATCTCATTTAACATGCTTTACTTCCAGGGTACCTGCAATGACAACTGAAATACAAAAATTGTGCATTTGTCCACTACCCTGTAAAAATGTAGGTATATAATTAACTTTATTGAAACCAATGACAGAGCTACACATAGCTCTTTTAATGCCAAGGCTTTAACCAACACCACAAGCAAATATAACTACAAACACAGAGTAAGGGTATATTGGAAAGCTTCACCTACCTGTTAGGTTGTACTGATACTGGAAACAATTCTGGTTAAGAATACATGGCTTCATTTGTGAATCTTCAGGGCAGGGCTTTGAACCGACAGAAGACCTCAGCACTTGTCGAGTTCGGGTTTGCATAATGTTGGGATCACACACCTGTATGCAAAAGGGATGGACAGTGCAGAGACCCCAGTAAATCATGCAGACAGCAACAGCCCAAGGTTCTCATATGCAGCTCCCTGGCCACGTGAAGTACAATACAATCCCACTCCTGTTCCAACAACACTTAAAAGCATATGAAGGAAAAGAAATGCAGTTCATTGTTAGGAACCCAATATTACTAAAGGTCGTATTTTATCCACCCTTATTTAGCTATTTTATGCACTCCTATACTACTTATTTCTATGTTTTTTGGATCCTTTGTTTCCATGTTTTTAGGATCCCTGGGGACTGTACCATTTTGCTGTGCCCTACTTTGCACCTCTTTCCAAGACGTCTAGTAAAATGCCATAGTACTGAATACTGGGACAGGATTTCTGGCACAATTAATGCATTTTTAAGTAAAAACTGATGTTACAGCAAAGCTTTCATTTCCAGTAACGACATTTGTAATTGCATATCAGTTATGATTCTGAAATCAAGACTTTTCAAAGTATGTGATACCAATACTGATGTCCGACTGCCTACAAACCAGGATTTGCTTGTTTATATTTTCACAGGAATATGAACCAAGTCAGGCAGGTTTTCATTTGTGTTTGTGCATCATAGGCATGAAAACTATTGGGTTTTAGCAGCCCTCAAACCTCACTCTCTCAGTATGGCATGGGGCTGTTTACAGTACAGCATGAATGGGTGAGTGGACATGGTCTCAGCAAATCTCATGGAAATAAATCCCCATTAAAGGCATTCACAGCCATCTATTGGACAAGATGACCTATTTAACTCCTGACAGTTTCTCATTTGGCTTGTTCAGGAACAGCAAGAAAAAACCCCCCAAACAATGCATGCAGAAATACATTTTCATAAATGCTGGGGGATTTAAAACATGATTTTCCTATAGAGTACTTTAATTACAAAAAAATAACTAACAGCTTAAAACCATGGGCTTATTATCATGCAACAAACTGCCTGCAAACACTGAACCCTGCATGGGTGAAAGTGTGGATAATTCCTGTATTGTGAATATTAAAGGGAAATGTAATGGCCTTTCAGCATAAATTAGTTCTCAGACTACTGTAAACCTGGATTAGTTGCACAGATCATAGCATAACTGAACAGAATAAATATTAGGAAAAACAGGAAAAAAGTTTGGTTTGGTCTTAAAATACATTGCCAGGGCCTATTTTCCTTGTGCTTACATTATGTGAAAGAAATTCTATTATGTTCTTATTGCTGACACACACCTTGTCAAATCATTTTAAATGGTAATCTTATTTGAATGCCCATGCTCAGCTAAAACACCTGATTGTTTCTAATTATCTGAAAATTAAACCTATGCTAAGTGTTTACCAATAGTTTACTGCCTTTTTCTCAACTAATCTAATTGTTCATCCTCACAACTAACACTAATAACTTAAATGATTTGCCAATAAACCAAAATGAGTAAGAAAAAAATCAAAGCGGGTATCTCAGTGGCTACTCCTAATTAATGTTTCTCTGAATTATGCTACCAAAGGGAAAAAAAAAAATCAATGGATGCTGTGACAGAAGTTGCCTGTGCCAGCTCAGAAATACTGCTTTTGCTCCCTTCAAAATGAGAACCTGCAGACAGAAAATATGCATCATTTGTAGATAAGTAAACTCCTTTAATAAAATAGTATTTTTCCCCTGCGTAGAATGCTCCCCACTGTGCCTGATTACAGGGCATTGATGCAGCCCAGTGTTGTCACAGAGCCCCCCAGATCTCCTGGCTGGCAGGACTGTTTTCCCTCTCAGATATCCTCCTGGTGGGCAGCAGATCAGTCTAACAGGTCAAAATCTATCTGGTGTTTGCCAGGATCCAAACAAACAACTGGTTTACTGCCGCTCTGAAGCCCGAATTCTCACTGCGCTGATGAGCCACGGTGTTCAGGAGCCAGAGCTGATGTGATAAGCTCCTCACTTTTACCAGTTTGGAATAATAAGGAATCTCTGTAGGAAAAGCGTTCATTTAATCAAGCTGAGTACATGGGAAACATGCAAAAATTCAAAGTCGGCAAACTGTAACTAATATCCTGTAATATTATTTGTTGAATTTCTCTTAACGTCAATTGAGAAGTCAAATTAGTTTTATAATTGATTTTCTGGCCTTACTCTTTCAAGTTAACGATGTAAAAAATTGAGCCAAATACACATGGAACTCAGTAAGCGGCAGGAGGGAATGACTTGCAAAGAAAAAGATGAAAGCTGGGATTTTCAAAGGAGCAAGAGGAAGCTGAGTATCCAGCTACCCTGGAGTCTCAATGGGATTGGGTGCACACCTCCTGCAGGACCCTTCCAAAAACCCAGGCTGGAAAAAAATTAAGTATTTACAACATGGCAAAGGTTGAGGGATGGCTTGGCAGACTCAGAGTCATCAGGGGATGTGAACAGTGAAAGTTGAAGAAGAGGGATTGGCTCCAGTGGGGAGATGCTGAGGGGTATTAACAAGCACTAATGAAGAGATGTGTGCAATCCACACAGCAGGAGGAAGATATAATGCCACCATTGTCACCACTGCCATCACTACCAATGGTGTATGACTAGTCCTGAATTTGGATCTTATCAGGTTCTGAGAGCAAAACCAAACAGCATCAATGGCAACTCACGTGTTTAGGAGATAGGACAGGAACGGCAGGCAGTCATTTATAGAAAAGGCAGCAAATGAAAGAAATATTCCTTGAGTACTTAAAGTAAGAAATTATCATAGAATTAATTAAGATTTGGGCAAGATAACATTGATTCTGAATATTCTCACAAATGAAGAAAATGGCAGAACAAATTTGACTGTTCAAATAACCTTCCATACAAAATAGTGAAGGTGCCATTCAGATACACGGATCAAGACTGGATCTGCCCTAGGAATCCAAGATTCTAATTGAATGCATATATGAACCTACAATTTTGGGGTTTTTAAATAAATAAAACCCACTGTGATTCAGTAATGCCTTACTGAGTATCTTCATTTACAGCTCCTCTCTTCCCACTGCGTGGATGCTATACTTCCAAAGACATTATTTTACTTCCTACTGCTCTATTAGCAACTACTGCTTTCACTGATGACATATGAAGCTTTTTTAATTATATTTTACATTAAGTCAGCCATTACCTCCTGTAAGGCTATCACAACTGCTTTGTGCTCAGCATTAGCCAATATTTCTACAGTGGAAGCTCAAGGAAAAAGGAAAACAGGCAGGCAACAACAGCACTCAGACTAGAAATAAAGATTTATGGATCAAAGAAAGACAATGAATATGAGTGCCAACTAGCCATGAATATAGGAGAGGAAACAAGTACTGTGAAATAAAGGTAGCTGTGATGCACAGAGGTAGAAGGCCAGAGGCCTGGAGAACTCCATGCTCCCTCAGGGATAGGTGCCAGATCAGTTTGGCTGTTAAGTTTTACAGACTATGCTGTTTGTCCAGGTTCCTTCTTCATGACAGCGGGGTGTGTAATTTTGGCATATGCATACTCTAGAACTGGTGATAGGAATGCAATTAATTTCTGGATGGCAAAAATAATGGGGACCTACCTCAGGTGGCACATTAATAGCCTACAGCAGTAGGATGTCATACACAGACACAGAACGTTTCTTTATTGGTGTAACTACACTGTCCCAGCCCGCTTTATAGAATTAAATCTCACCATTTCCATTATTCTTCTCCATGAAGCATGAAAACGTTGAGCTAGAGCCAGGAATCTATAGGCCAGATTATATAAACCACTACAGAAACAAAATATTTTGAAGCAATGAGAGGCACATAAAATGTTAAGGCAGGAATAAAGCAAAGTTTTTCTCAAAGGACCATTTAGAAATTATAACAGCCATCATCTTGATTCCGTGGGGGGATTCCTGGCACTATTGACTACTGCATTTTTTAATATTTCTTCTAGCCAATCTCAGTTTTTCACCATGACCACTTGTCACTATTTTAAGCCATAAAAGTGAGCCCTTCATAAAAAGTGAGGGACAAAACCATACACAAAGGATGTACCCAGCCTTTGCTCCAGACAATAATGGAACAGATAAAGCACTGAAAGTTTGTTCTGGAAGAGAAGGGTATTAAATAAAATAAACCTGTAAGGTTATGAATGCTAAGTTCCAGTGCAAGAGCTGTTAACATATCACACATTAGTATATACTATTAGACCTTCTTTGTGATGGATTTTAAAAGCTGTCCATTGATCTAGACTTTCATACACATTATAATTGTACAGCACAAAGGCTGTAACCCCTTAGAGGGCCCTTTAAGCTGTTTAATTTATCAAGCAGTTTGTATAATGCATCGTGCACTATAAATAGCTGGCTGCATTATTTTTAACTGGCTATTCATAAGGAAACATAAAACCTCAAAATAAGGTACATGCAAAGGCAGCAACAGGATTTGACTATTTTTAACAGAGCAATGAACCATTATACTGTTCATGCCAGTGTGGATGTTTTGTAACAATTTAACAAGCCATTTACAATACCACAAGCAATCTTTTGAAATGAGAATACATTTACATAAATTTTCTTTTTCAGACAGACCTAGGTTCTGAAACTTCATCTGCCTCCACACAGAAACATTGCTTCTTAAAAAATGATTGCTAATGAAGATGAATAAAAACAAAACAACAAATCTAAAAAATACAGAAGTTACCAACTTTTTTGAAAGCTATACAAAAAAATCCAAGTCACTGCTATGCTAAGGAGCAGTGCATGTTCTTCCAAAAAGCCTTGGACCAGCATAATTCTCATGCTTGACCTGAATAAATTATCTCCTGGGCTAGAAACACAACTCTGTGCAAGCCTCTCTTCAGTCCTGCCTCCACACTGCAGGTGCTCTGCCAAACTTACGTGCCAAACCCAGAGAGGTTGGTGAGTCTCCTCTGGAGATACTCAAAAGCCGTCTGGACACAATACTGAGTAATGTGTGCTCAAGGGAATCCTGCTGGAGCAGAGCGTTGGACCAGCTGACCTCCAGTGGTCCCTCCCAACCTTGCCCATTCTGTGATCCTGTGCACAGGCACCAGCAGTGATGAAGACTTCGGTAATGCTCGTGCAGAGCCCCAGTGTCTACACGAGCCCACGATTTCCCTTCCAGCTGGCATTTCCGAACTGTAACCACTCCGACTTGCATCCACGATGAAAGCCACTGCCAGCCTGAGAGCTGGCTGCATTGCTTGGTGACACTCCTAATCCGATCAGTTGTGGCAATATCACACTCCCCCCCGCAGATTCGAGGGAATAATAACTCAATTGAGGCAAGTCCTGAGCGTGGTACGTCGCTATTGATCCAAGAGGAAAATGCTCGCTGAAACGGAGACAGCTGTTCTCACTCGCTAGACATGCAACCTCCTATAATTAACTAATTTCAGACCTCTTGGAATTAGCTGCTAGAAATGCCAACAGCTGAGGCAAGCGAGGAGGCCACTCCGATCCGCAGTGGGGGCTGCGACAGCCATGCACCCAACAGAGAGCTAACGAAATAGATTTGAGGTAATTATTTCAGGGACTTGTAGCACCACTCGCATATTAACTCTTTTTAAGAATGCTTTGATGAATTCAATTGAAGTCAATTAATTACATTTCCAAGTCAGATGAATACAAAGTCGAGACACCGCGGGAAGTGTGTGCTATTCCATCACTGAATATGCAACAGAGATGATAGGATTTCAGTTTCCAGATTGTTTAGCTGGGTCTTTGAGCAATCAAGTGATGATGTCTGACTGAACACGCTATTGTCCCTGGAACAAATATGAAATCTCTGAAGCAAAATGCAAGTCAACCTAATTTGCCTATGATTTTTTTTTTCTTTAACCAGCAAGCTTCAAATTGTTATTTTAAGTGGCTTTAAAGGCTTCATATTTAAGTTACATGGATGTTACTTAGTGACAGAGAAGAAAACTTTATGAGCCAAAAAACAGTCTTCAACAAGAGGGAAAACCATTTTGAATTTACTTTTCACAATAGAGAAAGTGAATATAATAGGGAAGCTTCAAATCAGTAACTATGAGTTTCTTTAATCCAGCACAGAGACAAAACCTCAAAGTATTGTATTTCAGCTGCATTTCTGGATCACAGCCATCAGATGAAATATTAAAATTTACCTTTGTGTAGCAATGTTAAAT
Organism: Myiotriccus ornatus; assembly: GCA_036023395.1. NCBI lineage: Eukaryota > Metazoa > Chordata > Aves > Passeriformes > Tyrannidae > Myiotriccus > Myiotriccus ornatus. The sequence goes on from JAYRBT010000181.1 coordinate 5,663,727, forward strand.
AGCACCATAATCAAGATGCAAAAATTGCAGTTCAGCTGAAAAATACACATAAAAGAATTGTGGGAGCATCTGAAATTATAAAAGAACACAATTGTTTAAAAATAACGAGGAAATGCACCAAAAAAAGGTAGAGCAAATACAATGTTTTAGACAAAAAAGTATTGAAGAAAATACTTTCCATTGACAAAGCAGTCACCACCTTTATGACTCATTGATTTCAACATGATTCAAGATCATTTACCATCCTGAAAGTGGAAAATTCACATGGGAAGAATATTGCTACAAGATAAAAACCGAGTAATACCCTAGAAAGTATCCAGAGTACAATGACATATTGACAAAAGGTACAACGGATAATCTAAAAGGCTTTTTTATATTCAGCTGATAAGAGTTAGTTATTCTGCTATCAGGATGAATTTATTATCAACACTATAAAACATGAGCAGAACACCAAAGCGACTGGAAAAGAATTCTCACCTGAGCAAGATCTTCGGTAAATATCTCAAATCAAAGAACTCCTCGGGCAAACATGAGGCTGAAATTGTGATTGTTCATTTCTTACAAACTAGAATTTGTCAAGTTTCATAAATTCTCTTTATCTCCAGCAAGCCAAACATGACCAGAGCTACAGGAAGATATCCTGGAATGGTCTTTGGCAGCTGCCTCATGAGAGAGCTATGACTACAAGAGTGCCAGCTATTTTGGTCTGAAATGCAAATGCACTCGAAAAAGAGCAGCCAGGATTTACAGTTTTGCTTTTTCATTGCAATATGATGTGATCTTTCGAATTTTTCGGAATGCATGGGGAAGAGAAAGGAGCCATACTTAGAAAACATGTTTTTGGTGAATATTCAAACAGCATTTTATACATCCTCAGAAGACAGGCATTTCCTTCCAATTTGGCATGAATGAGAAACCATGCATGATTATACCAGCTATTGAGCACAATTCCCTCAAACACAATTAAATAGACAGCCCTAACGAGCAAGAGGTTACTGGCATGTATTTTGGGCTCTGTGGGAAGTCATGTGAAGGAAGACTGGAGGCCCAACAGGTTTGACCAAAAGACTTAACATGAGGTGCAGCTGCAGGTGCAGACTGCTATATTTGGGTGTCTTTATGTAGTTCTCCATCCATGACAGACCCAATCTCTCACTTGCGACCAGTGGAGCTACTCAGCTGACCACAGGTCAGCTTCCTTCTTACAGATGGAATGGGATGCTCCTTAGGCTCCACTGGCTTTGTAACTCCACTGACCACATCCACTGGCTCATGGCCATTCTCAGTGACCACCTTTCCTAGTGGTGACTCAGGAGATGAGGGTTCCGTCAATCACCCTGCTGCTGGCAGTCCCTCACTCCTGGCCCCCATTCCTGCAATCCCTGCCCCATCACACCTCTGGCCCCTCACATACCAAAGACACACCGGTGGCACAGCACAGTCATTCTGCACTGACAGCAAACCCCAGCGCTTGCCTTGGAGATGCTGAGCATGTGCAGCCTGGGAGGGACCGTGTTGTGTGGTTCTCTCTTAAAACCAAACACAAACAGCCGGAGTAGCTGTAAAAGGGAGACAGCACTGCTGTAAACTCATCAAAGGGAGGGTTTTATCTGCCCATAAAACTTCAAGCTGTTTATTGCCTCGTATCTGGACAGCACTATTGAAACACACGCTCTGTCGGCACACAGTCATCTCAGTTTCACAACAAAGCATTGCAGAACAGCTTGTGAAAACATATTGTTCAGTTAATTGCATTGGCATGCAGATGCCCTCACATTTATGAATTAACATCCACCGTGGCAAAGGGATGCACAAGGAGACACAGGGACTGTGGCATGAGGGCCTGTGCCTGCCAAGAGCTGTGCTGCCTGATGGAGTGCAGCCCACGAGCTCTGGGCTTCCCTTGCCTACAGAAGCTTCACCGCCGGCAAAAAAAGAGCCACCAGGCAAAAATTTGAAGTGTCTTAAGGATACCAGGGTGCTTAAAAGCTTCAAGCAGTGCTTCTGCTTGAACTGTCACCAGGGCACCTGAAACACACCCAATGGCCTCGAGGATCTCTGCATTAGTTCACTGCGTGAGAAAATGAGGAAAATCTATGTCTGAAAAAGTCAATGGCAAAGAAACAGCCCAACCGCAGTGGGACTTCGAAAGGTATCCAAGCATTTGTATGGGTTGCAAGAGTGTTATACTTCATCAAAGCTGTGCTGCTCAGGAGGAGGTGAACGCAGGAAATGAAACACAGGATTTTATTTGACATGTTCTTACCGAGTATATTGATACGCTACACAAAATATTATGGAAGGAAATTACCTGTGTCAGCAGTAGTATAAATACCTGTCCAATAACCACTCAGACTTTCGATAATGGCCCTGTTAACACAGGGGCAATGAATATACATTTGTCACTTAAATACATCAAGTCAGTCTATTAAAAAACCCCTGTGAGATTAAACCTGGCACCTATTTCAACACCCATCAGGAAGAAACAATAGGTTTGAGATCACATGCTTTGAGGCCAGAGAGTTTTCACAATACAAAATTTGCAGCTTCTTTCCATCTTGCACACTTAGGAAAACAGAAAGCACTTGGCAGTTGCTTGAATCCCTGCATAATTCACAAAGTTTCATGACATGACAAATTGTTCAGGCATCTTGCTGCCATGCCCTTCTGCTGCTGTTGCCTCAAATCTTCCCTCAAGGTTTTGAGAGGAGGAGATGCTGGACAGAAATAGTGTCTGCTGGGAGGGGAGTGCTGTTATTCCCTCAGGACTAAGACTTGCCCAGAGAAGTGTCACCACCACAGTTTACCAGTAGGTTGTTATGGCAGTCATGCATCACTGACAGAGGTGTCCCCTGCAAATACTTCCTCAGACAGACAGCCCTTACTGCAGCTTGAATACTGCTCCTTTCACCCACTCTGCTTGTGTGGGCCCTCTCCCAGAGACCAAGGGGAAGGATGTGTTGAATCAACTGTCACAGTAATAACCAGGCGTTCCACAAACCAACTTTCTACAACTCAGTCTCTGTAGAGATATAAATATCTCCAGATTCAACCACGCTGGCAGGATCCATTAAACCTGACATCCCTCAGAAAATAATTTACTTTCCTAGAAAATAACTATGCCATGAAAGGGTTGAAGGACAAGCGAAGAGGAACATTGCCAGTGACACAAGCAGGAGGCCTACCTGTGGACACCTGCTCCACTGTCCCCAGTCAGACACTGCACACTCGCTGGGACAGTACAAGCTACACTTCTGAACTGTGTCTGGGATTTCAGCCTGATTACACAGAGCGTTGGGCACAGTCTCCCCTCCATGGTCCTCAGCAGCGCTCACACACCTAAACAAAACCAGACATTTTCATTAGAGTACCACGGATGTGATGGATATCAACAAGTCTGCTCGACCCCATATGGGACACCAGACATGACAACAGCTACGTGCAGCATGGCTGGTCAAAAAGCAGAATTAATCATGTTAATGCAAACCAAAAGCATGCACAACATGCTTTTGTTACTCACAGACTTCAGTAACAATAAAACATCTTAAATAAACATTGCAAACTTCATACAGAGGGATTTTAACTTTGATCGGCTGACAGAGGAGCAAACAGAAAATGAGAACCAGCAAGAACAAACCTTTGTGCTCCTGTTAGGAACATCTGAACATTTGGAAATAACTCAGCATTTCCCCGTGCCTGGGGAATGAATATTCAGTAATAATGAATGACACTCTAGTGAGTGCAGTGCCATTACTTGGGGAAAATGTTAGCAAATCAGAATATGGAGGCACCTCGGGGAGCTTTATGTATACATGGCATTTAGGTTGAAGAATTCTAACTTAAATATCATGCTGTCTTCCTGAAAAACCAAGGCTGCATCTCTGAGATGCTTTTCCTGTAAACCACAGCACATAAACATGTTTCTTTTCATCGAAATACACCGGACTCAGCAACATACTCACTGTCAGATGGTCAGATATTCCAGCTTTATTCAAGCACATATCGGCTCTTTTTGATCTGGAGTACCTGAGCTTTTGTCTCCACGCACCTGACTTTCCTCGTTTGTATTCCTTCTCCACAGTGGAGGGAATTTTGTTCGCTGCTGATTTTGCATGGAGACCACGGTTCTACTGCCCAGGAATACTGATTGCACTCGCTGTAGCATGGGACTGCCTCGTGCACCTGCCAGGAGAAAGAACCAAACTGTTCAGCTGAGCCATCTAGGTTAGCACCTCTGCACAGACACCTCAGCCAAGCCCAGGAAAAGGAACACTGAAATATATCCTGGCTCACATTCCTTATGCTAAGGGTGTTGTAATGGCTTTAAGTTCATTTATTCATTACTGACGTGCCAAGGGATTTTTAAGTACATAATAAAGAGCAGTATGCATGCAGCATCTTAGGAATCAGGATAAATAACAGCTATTTCCTGCAGCCAGAAGAGGAACTCCATTACAATTTCATTTGCTCTGCCTGCTCTGAGTATAATCTATCACATGTCATTCACCAGGACTGTATGTACCACATCCTTTTGCGTTTCAGAAGGTACAAACTTAAAATCAGCACTCATTTACCTTTGCTTCTAACATATCCTTGTAAGTCATTTACCATGAGAGAATGAAATTTCATGCGTCCCACAAATTTCATTTTTATACATAAAAACTGTAAATCCTTTTTTTCCATGCAAGTGACTTATCTCTAACATATCTCCTAATCAAACACAATAGTGTATTCACCTGAACTATGGTATCTACATAGAGAGAAAAATACAGCCAAAAGCTTGATAAAAGGTGCCGGATATTCAGGTTGTTAAAAGCAGCACACTGAGATATAACACTTCAGCAGATGTTTAGGTTTAAATATATGAATGCATCAGCAGTTCTATTACAGTGATGAATAAAAGTTATTTATTTTGAATCTGGTTTGCCTGCAGAAGCTGATTTGAAGATACAGTATTCCCTGTTGCTTTGTATGAAGCATATGTGCTGCCCTGGAAAAATACAGTGCACCTAAAATTTCTTCTTCCACACACCAAGGTCTCCTCAGCCTTGCTGCTGTGGAGGCATTTCATTCTCACCACTAAAATAACTATAAATCAATAGCCTTCCTCCCAGTTACACCCCTCCCAAAAAAAAAAAAAAAAAAGAAATTCAGCCACAAGTTTAATAATTTACAGCTTCATTTTAAAATAGCAGATTATGACTATGCATGTTGTGGCCGTAAGAACAAAGAAACCTTCTTTGCAACACTTTGGAGGTGGGAAGACAGAGATTGAGATATCAGTCCAGAAACAAAATTGGGTGTCCCATCAGAAAATCACCTTCCCATCAAATAAAAAGGAAGATAACTTGCAAAGGAAAACCCCTCAGGAACAGAAAATGTCAGAAACTCATTTCAGCACTGGGTCTGCCTACATGTTGTGTATAAGTTTAGAAGAGAAGGAAGAATAAGAGATGCTGAAAAGTGCAAAATACATGAAGAAGAAAAGACAGGAAAGAAGGAAACCAAAATTGGAACTGGTGAGGGCAAGGACAACATGAACTAGTAAGAGCATCATGTTCCATGCAGAGGAAGGGAACAAATGGGGCAAAGGCAGCAGTACAATTAGTACAACTTTCCCTACATATTATTAAGCACAAATTACAAACCTGTTTGGGGCTCAGAGCAACCTGAACTAGCGGAAGGTGTCCCTGCCCATGATGAGGGGGTTGGAACAAGATGATCTTTAAGGTCTGTTTCCAAACCACTCTGTGGTTCTATGAGATCTTTTTTTAAGGCCTGTGCACAAATAACACACAAGAACTTGCACTACTACACCAGGGATAAATTATGCTCAATGACGGCATCTGCTACATCAACTTTCTTGCCAGAGCGAGTGGGATCAACCCACAGCCTTTTGGGGGAGCTCAGGGGGTGTGTGGCACTTCGAGCACCTGCTGGACCTGCACAAAGCTCTCTGAAAGATCCCAGTGCTCCTCAGACACTTGATATGGCAAGCAGCACCACAAGTGCTGCTAATTATCTGCATAGCCAGGCTCGTTAACACTAACTGGTGTACACAGGAGCACACAGAGGAAGCACCCTCCCTCTGTGAAGCCACCACCCTGCCCCACCAGCCTGTCACCTCCAGAGAGTCACTGGCTCCCGCAGCCGTATCCCTGCACCCGCCGGGGACAACAGCAATCCCTCTCCAGGCACTGCGAAGCCTTTGCATTCCCCACAGACATCCATCCCGGAGATGGATGTAGAGACAGGGAGTATTTATGAGTTTCCCTGCTCCACAAGGGGAAGGAAAAACTACAGCCTGCCTATGTTGCCTGACAAATCATACTGCTGTCTGCAGGAGGCGATTAGTGAGAGGGAAGTGTGTGCTTGAGGCATGATCAGTGTCTCCCTCGAAACAGAGGGGAGGCAAAACCAGAGAGAGAAAAGAGCCAAACTTGGACAAAACTGGCTGCTGGATCCTGCAGCCCAGGGAGCAGGTGCCTCCCTGGGTAGTGTCAAGGATGGTAAAACTTAGTAAGTTTACTGGGAGCTGGTTGGCCTCTTCCTGCTCTTTAGACTTCTGGAGAGAAAGACAGAGTCGGGAGCAGCCGGGAGGTGACGGTGTGGTGCTGCTTCCCTCCACAAGCACAGCAGGGCAGCAGGGGCAGGCCAGCACAAACTGTGGCTTTGGGGATTTAAGATTCTTTTCCTGGCTCTAATTACTAACCCTCCCTCAGGGTTAGAGGATACTGCTGTGAATCCTGCAGGTTCACAGCACTGCCTGCCTTTCAGCGCTCGTCCTGCTGCCTGCAGCCAGGATGGGGTCAAGAGCTTGGGAATCCCATCTCATTGTCTCAGTGACTTCTGACTGCTCTGCCTTAACATCTCTTAAACCTCAGACCTCTCTGAACCAGCAGAGCCCACCTGTGGATAGCAGTAGAGGCTTAACATCAGGCATTTACCATAAATGTGTTTTGGTGGTTAAAAGCTCCTGCAGCATGTACCTGATGTGGTATCTGTGTACAAAAACCAGACAGGGTTGGGCAGGCATGGGGATGCCACGTGAACTAAAATCTTACCATGAGGAAACGTGTGAGGTCAAAACAGAAATCCCATATTCAGTGACACAAATACACATAATACAAAGTGAAACTTCAAATGAGCTCTTCCAAGAGCAGACAGGATCACAATAACGAAGCCATTAATGCAGCACTGCTCGTCTGCTGTCTGATTGTGTCAAGCTGCTATGATTACATGCGAAGTCCCATCAGCTCTCCTCCTCCTCCTCTTCCTCCTCTGACAGACAGACAGACAGACATCTCATTCTGTGCTGGAGGAGATGAGGTCACACAGCACTGGCCACATATCCCTGGAACACCTCTGCTACTGACCTGTTCAGTACTTCCACTTCGGTCAGGATTGCCAGGTTACGCTCACCACCAAAACTCTGAAATGTAACTGTTAAAAACAACCCATTTTCCTAAGTCCTTGTGCTGACACACAGTCCGTCCTGCCTCTGAGCAACCTCTCCCCTCTGCCCTGCGTCAGCACCGAGCAGTGCCATCTCTGGTAGCACCACTGGGACGCTGGGGAGATGTAAATAACCACCTCATGTCATTAAGAGGCACAGATTTCTTCAGAACAAGTTAAAACAGACACCAGTGGATACCGTTAAGCTTCTAAATGGGAGTCCCAAAGAGATGCAAGATTTCCACGGGTGGAACTCTGTGGGAACGCATTCAGGAAGCTGTGAATATAATTTGTTTCTCCATCTTTGCACTTAAAAACCACAGTGATGTGGCATGTGGTCCTTTCCTCCACAGGAGAGTGTTTTCCTCCTGTTTCTCTTTCCTGGCTTGCCATAATTTGTTTTCAATCACCTCCAATTCCTCTTTTTTTTTTTTTTTTTCTTGTATTGGGAAAAAAAAAAATCACAACAAACCTTTCATTCCGAAGTTTTGCTAGAAACTGTGGTACTTAAGGAGGTCAGATGATGCTCTTGATTCTGCACTTTGAAAGCATTTTTGCCTAAGCCTTTCTGTTCTTTGGGTCCCACCTAGCAGGGCAACCGAAGTTCACTTCCCACCTCTTGGGTCCATGGGAACACCCCTGTCCTGACCCTGGGATGGGATGTGGTGTCCTCACTCCTCACCAACCCAGGGACCCAAAGTGCCTGAGCACGGAAGGGGGTTGGGATGTGCTCCCATGGATCCCTGGCTGTAACACAGAGTGCATCCAAGCTTCAAATTACACACAGTCTAAGTCTCCCAGCCCGTATCATGTTTGCCATCCAGTACCTCTGCTGCAGATACAGAATTTTCTTGATCAGCTGTGCCACTTCACAAAGACAGCAGTTCCACTGAAAACAAGCTGCTTAATGCTCACCCTTCCCCAAACTTATGCAAACCCACTATGACACTGCATTTACAAACCCCTTCAGACTGAGCCCCTCAACACATGTATGGAGCTGTAGTACCACAATCCATCTCCTGAAGGGCAGAAATTAAATTAATTCTATGTGATAGGCACAGAGGCCCGTTGTTCTGCATAGCTCAGGGGGGAGAAAGATGCTGGAAGCTGCAGACACCTGACCTGTGAGGAGCTGCATAGCTCAGCACCCAGGGGGCCAGCGTGGCTCCATCCCTTACTGCCTCAAGAAATAAACACAGGCTTTTAGCAGTTTAGGAAATTAACTGCTTTCCTCAATTTTTATTGATATTTACATGCTGGGTTTTGGGCTCGATGATCAAGGGGTGAAACAATGCCTGACTGAAGTCAAGGGGAGTTTTGGCACTGACTTTCACAGGACCACCATATGGCTCTTTGTAGTCACTACTGCCCTGGAATAGTACTTTAACGTCTGAATCCTAAAATCAAGTTGATGGGCACACTTCTTAGTAAATTAAAGGAAAGAAGGACATAGGAGACAGACTGCTAAGGCTTGCCCTAAGAAAAGAAGCCATTTACCGTTCATTCAAATGCAAAGCCTGACCCCTTGCTAAAGAATATTGATGTCAACAGTTACTTCAGCAAGATATATAAATGTTAATCTATTTATTTTCTTTTTTAATAGCTGATACTTGCCTTTTAATGAAAAGTCCAAATACATAACCACCAAGGAGCTTTGATGTGATTTACAGTGTTCTCTAACTTACTTAAATGCAGGTCAGGAATAATAGAGACCTTGCAAAGGATGTATAGAAACAAGTGCACTTGCTCAACTGATGCGATTCATTGAAAGAAATTCATACCTACACTTCAGGTAGCTTTTCTGATGAGCACCTGGAACGAGGCTCAACGCTTCTGAAAATCATAGTGACTACATATTTCAGTGAGCATCAAGATTTATTGTCCCTCAAGGTAAATATTGACTCTGGTTTTCCCTCAGTCGATATTTTAGCTTTCATGACAGTAAATCTTGGTGTTCACTCCAACTAAGTCAATATCTGCTTATTATATTAGAACAACCAAACTGATCACTGTAGCAGTTGCCTGAGACCCTGAGGACTACCTCTGTGCTATTCATTTCTAATACAAATGGGCTAAATTCATCGCTAAGGTAAGTTCATTTCACATTGCTGCCCTCATACCAAGGTTACATTAGACCTAATGCACTGAAACAGCCAGAACTGAAGAAATAACAACCCATTTTTAAACCATGGAGACCACATGGAGTAACACTAAAGCTGGAAAAGATTCTTTTTTAGGCAGGAGAACTGACTTGCTCTGGTTTGCAAACAGATTTGCGGGTAAAGAAAATCAAGTGCGGATTTTAAAACCCCTCCTACTAAGACTGGCCAGCAATTTGCTCACTTTTAACACCGTTCACATACTCACTTTTATTTTCCCTGCATATCCAGGCAGCAAGAGGAGGGGAGGCAGCAGTGGGATGTCACAGTGCAAAAGAGAACCTCTCCTCCTCTTAGAGCTTACGGCCACCACTTGGTGACATCTGGCCACAGCCAGCCCTCCCTTGAAACCAGCCTGGCATGAATGGATCCAGAGCGTGGGGGGAAATACATCTCAAAAAATGTCCATTCATTGTAATAATCTGCAAATTTGACTTCTATGCTGACTCCACCTATTTCATACAAATCTCTTTTTTGGTTGTAAGATGCCTATACATTAACTTAATAACTTTCATAATGTACCAACACTGCTTTCACATTCTGTTTAATCCAAACCAGATAATTTCTAACAATGATTTTCAATCATTTAATTCTTTAAAACTGAATTAAAAGCAGAGTACTTGCTTTGTTAATTACTTAACTGCGTGTTTGATTTGGCAGATCCAAGCACGCACTTAAAAGCTTTACTGAATTAACTATATCTGAAGGACAAGTACTTGCACATTAACAAACACTACATCACAGAAATTATCTCATTAAAATTTCAACATTAAATAGTCCTCTTTAAAATAAAATTGATTTTATTTCATGCTCGTTTATATATTGATCACGATTGCCAGAAATATGCTAACCACTCACCAGTATTAAAACTGGTTGAACAATTAATTTTCAAGCAATTCGGATTTTGCAAAGCAGCAGTTTCACTGATGAATACTTGTCTTTGGGTATTTGGATGCTGCAAATAGCCACCAAAATGAAGAAAAAAAAAAAATTGCTCAAAATGACTTCCAGCACAAAAGTTTGAACGGATCATTATGCAGTAAGACTTCTGAAATTATCGGAATTCCTGAATTTTTTACGCCTCTAGCAGATACCCACACAAATTCTCGTGGAGCGAATGCAGCACTTTTAGTTTTCCTTTACGCCCAAATCAAAGGAGTTTGTGATTTTTTTCCTCCTTTGTGGTGCAGAAAAAAGAAAATCAATTAGAGCTTCGCTAAGGTTCTCAAAAGCCTTCACTGGCACTGAATCACGAAAACCCAGACCTGTCTAAAACTTTGTAGCTGGCAAAGGGATGGGATCCATTTTATTCTAAGTACAAAATATGAATTCAGAGTCAGGGCAGTAACTATGACAGCATAGACAGAAAAGTGCATCAATTGCCAGTGTCTGCTCTGCAGGCAGTGTGGAAGCCCCTACAGAAACAGACCCTTCACCACTACTCCCCTACTTCAAAAACTGCTGAAAAATCACTTTCTCTGAAAAGAGTGAAAACACTTATCAAGCCTCTGAAGTTTCCCCTTCTCTTGATTATCTATTTATAGCCCAATCCTCAAAACCGTTCAACTTTAATCCTAATTTACCCATGAGAAAACTGAAGATGAAGAGTGATTTACTACAGACAGGTTGGTGAGGGAGCCCTAAGGGAGCGGGGAACTGAATCTGGAAATGCCCAATTTCCTGCACTAACTGGATGACATCTCAGATTAAAATCAGATCCTGAAAAGTTCAGATAAAGACATTTCAGGATGAAGTAATCAAAAAAAGCAGCACCGTAAAATTCAGGTTGCAAAATGAGGAAAAGAGGGGAAATTAGGAAATCAGCAGGATATTCTTGCTATAAAGATATCTGGATATTCCACTTTCCCTCACCACGGTCTTTACTGTATCTAGCCTTTTGCTGGACTTTAAAAAATGCTTCTAGTAAATCCCTTACATGCTTCTAACGGGTAATTAAATATTCAAAGTCAGGCACTGTTTTATTTCAAATTCTTAAGTGCAATGAGTGGAAAATGCCATGTTTAAAAAGTTAATTGAGGCGAGCTCTCTTGAACCCCAGTCATTACAGCTCACTCTGACAGAACTAACATGTTGCTCAGCAAGGTTTATTAATTCATATTTACGAGTGGTGAGTGGTTTTATTTTCTGTGAGATTGGTGCAGGCATTAGAAACAACAAGTTGCGACGTGGTAAAGCATGACTGCTCTTTCACAGAGATTAAAATACCAAGTTGGCACCATTCAACATGAGGAAATAAGAGAGAACATGCAGCTCCTGGCCCCAAACTTGCCTCCCTGGTTTTACTGTCACTACAGCCTCTAAGGAGCAGGACACAGCACAGAGTATAACCCTAAGGTATTGGGCATTTATTTCTACCCGAAATACTCAGGCAAGACAATTTAGTCTCAGACCTATACAAAAACTGTAGCTGTTAAATTGGAAATGGCAGATATGAGAATACAATCACAAACGGCCAGTTCCTCTGGCTCTGCTTTTTTACTTTATTTTTTAATTCTGTTTTGTCACTATCAAGAAAATACCAAATCCAGATGAGATACTGACAAATGCCATTTTACTATGTTGTCAAATATGGGGGTCTAAAGCGAGGCAGAAACTCGTTAGTGAGAGTTTTGGTGGATTTTACAGATTTCAGAAGTTGAAGGTGCTGCAGCTGCTGCTGCCTCCCTGTCACAAAGCCAGGCAAGCATAGCAAATTTAAGTAGATATAAATAAATCAATGTCCCTTGTTTCTGAAACAGCACATTTTGCTGCAGCTGAAGTTTCAGGGGTAACAAACAAATGTGGCACCTCTCTGGATGAATCTGTTATGCAGTAATAATGTTGGATCCAGTTTGGAAGAGGGGAAGGGGAAAAAAGTTGACTGATGTAGAACAACATCAAAGCCCCCTTTCACTACATGAGAACAATAAGATGAAGACAGATTGCAACACCAACCTGAGCCTTTGTAGAGGTCCATGTTAGCAGGGCATGACAAGCAGAAAGGAAAGAAAATTACATATTCATTAGTTTAGCTGCTGTATGATAATACTGCAAAATAAATTAAAAAAAAAAAAGGGAAGAAAATCTACTTAAAACTGCCACAATGTAAGGTTGCATTCAATTCTTCGATTTCCCCATCTTTAAAAAAAAAAAAAAAAGAAAGAAGAAATCAGGCATTTCTTTTTGAGTGAAAAGCATGACTGTGATGAAGAATAAAGCACAGTTCATTCAGCTCCATCCAGCAATCCTCTGAAGTTCATAACCGTCTCTCACAATCAAAAAATAACAAAAAAAGTTGTTAAGTTTAACCTGAAATCTGGTAAGACACCCCACAATTACGGACTATCAATCGTAAGAGATACGAAAGGTTTTCAGAGATTTAAATCTTAACTGGGTGGCTCTGCCATTAGCAAAGCCTAGAGGTTCCATGCTCCCACTGCTCTCATCTGACTGCAACACCTAGCAAAGCCCACACAGAGGAGCACCAGGCGCCATCCAGGCCTGGAGAACACGGGGCTCGTGAGCGACTCTGCCCAGCCAGCCGCTGCTCCCAGACCAAATCACAGCCTTCCAGGAGGTCAGAAACCTGCCCCGGCGGGATATGAGCAAGTAATTACTAGATCCAGAAGCCAAGTCATCTGTCACATGAAATGAAATAAATGCCAGCACTAAACACAAACAGTCCCACAGAAGCACTTTCTTTGTGGGCATCTGGACAATAGGCAATTTACAGAAAAGACCATCAGAGCTTCCTGCTAAGTTAAAAACGATGCCTCGGAGACAAAGTTTCAAGCCTAGTCTTTCTTTGAAGAGATTTTAAATCATTTCAAGGTCTAAAAGCTTCAAATTGATATTCTATCAGTTTATTTTCATGTCTTAAGCAAGAATGAATTAGCGCGACAAGAGCAGTCAGGTTTGTCCTTACCACCGTATGATCTTGAACTGACAATTTTTCCACACGAGATTTAAAACCAGTTAGCTGACATGAACAGTTTGATTGATGGCACTGTAGACAAGAGATGGAAGAGACTGGGAAGTGCCAGGCAGTTGAAAGTTATGTTTTTTGAAACACGCCTCTCTGAGGCTACAGCAAGGGCTGGAAGCAGAGAGAACTGCAAACCGCTCCTGAGGCTTCCTGCAGTCACAGCAAGAAACAGTCCAGTTTATGTTCCTGCAAAAGCAGGAACAGAAATGCAAACCAGCTCAAAACCTGATTGTTTCGTTAGGATGAGACTGTCACTCTCTCCCTAGTCCACTCAGCAGCAAGTCTCATTCCTCCTCAGCTGCATCCAGACGGAAGCAGATGCTCGTGGGGAGAGTGGGACTAGCGGTGATGGATGAGTGATAGATCCCACAGCTTCAGAGCTCAGAAAGATCACCCACAACCTGATTAATAACTGGAGCTGGAAAAATTTCCTTAGAAGAGCAAGTTCCTGCCGAAGCCAGGATATTTGACAGCCTGTTGCATCGCCTGTTTGTGGTAGCTGTCTTTCTGCCAAGACAGGCAGACGTTAGTGCTGCGCTCAGACACGGCGTTACTGGAGCGATTTTCTGCGTGTAATTACAGGTAAGGCAGACCCACCAGCAGTGCTGCACAGGCCAGCCTCGGCACCAGGCACATGAATTCACACATCTGAAGGCAGCTACAACCACACTGCTGCACACTTAGAAATCCTACAGTTGTTACAATCTGACAGTTTTTATTGTTATTTCTTATAGGCGGGTCCAGACAGAAAAGATTTAGGCACAGAAGAGCCCAGTTTTCTTTCCTAAATGCATACACTCAAGAAAAGCAATGTGCTGCAGAGAGAAACCAAGCTTCTACCTGCAAGAACATCCATATTTAATCAACTAAAAGCTCCCTTGAGCCAAAAGTTAAATTCTACCCAACCTACTTCAAACATCAGAGTGCACACGTACTGTCCCTGAGCCAAAAGATAAGAGGGAAGTGCTTGCAAGCCACTACCTTGTGGGGTAGCTGATGTCTCTTTAGTTCTGGGTATCTTTCTTCTGCTCCTTTCTTTCAGAGCAGGGAATATGTATTCTCAGATTCCTACATTTCTATCACTGACCCGTAGTTTGAGGTTAAATGCTTTACATGGACCTGTACAAATCCACGCGAATCAATGGAAAGTCTTCTGCTAATTCCACTGCGTCATGCTGTGGCAAGCAAGGAATGTCTGGACATTTATAGGCACATCACTAAAATTTAGGGGGGGAGAGGGGGAAGTATTGATCATGGTGAATTTTTGCTGCAGTATGTATTTATTAAGAATGTACATCAATACTGCCTATATATTGCTGATTAATGAGAAGCTATATAAAAACCAAACAGATGGTTTTTCGAATAAATCTGACAAGGAACACATCCCTACCCATAGCAGGGAGGTTGGACTAGGCAATATTTAAGGTCCCTTACAACCCAAAGCATTCTGTGATTCTCTGAAGGACTAATTGCGTAACTCTTTGTGCACATACGCCCATGCATTGCAAACATCTGATCTAGCTCATGGTTATGTTTTCTTAGTTTTAAGGAGTCTATGAGTGTCTGAGTAGTGGAACCCTACCAGAATCATGCACCAGTAGGTACTGCACCCTGTAATAGTCACCACCAGCGCACCAAGTCCTGCTCTGTACCAGTGCAGTGTTTGGTGGGGATGTCAGGGCACGAGTGATTCAGCAGTTCTCACACCTCTGCCATTCCCCAGAGCATCACCTTCACGCATCCATGATTCTGGAAAGAATAGAGTGAAAAAGGCTGTTTCCCAAAACAGTAAGCAAAGGGAGCAAATAGAAGGAAAACACATATGGAGGCTACACAACACAGCTTTGCAGTGTGTTGTACACACGAACCACTCTACCTGAAACCTTTTAGAGAATTAAATAATGCAACGCAGCAAATAGCATGTGGTAGAAATTAGAGGACAACAGTAACTTAAAAATCATGCAAATGGTCTAAAAGAAAGTACTCAGGCCACAGAAGATGAGAAAGAGAGGAAAATTAAAAGGCAATAAGACAAGAAACTGAATTTGAATGGCATATATGAAACGAACTGAAGAGCCCAAGAAATAAAGGGAAACACTGTTATCTACTGCAGGAGCCACACAGAGAAAGCCCAACACTAAAAATATTCAATGGACAATAGAGGGAATGGCAGGAAATGGAAGATCACCAATGGGGTGAAAGGAAAGAAAGGCAAGATAAACTTTTTATGATGAATACTGACTCAGAAAGTTTGGCCAACAAGGAGGGCAAACTTGAAGAGACACTTGAAGTGTTGACGAGGTTATTTAGGAATGATGGAGAGAAGATACTGGGTATCCTTTGGAAGATGAAATGCAAGAGAGATGGAGGAGGAAAGGGATAAAAACCAGTGACCTGCACAGCAGTCATATAAACTTTTATTCTTGGGAAACTATTTTCCTACAGACATTAAGCAGCAGAAAATAACAAGGAGATGAGTAGCAGGCAGCATGGGCTTGTCAAGAACAAGCTGTGTGAAATCATTCTGATGTTCTTCAGTAACAGGATAACAGGTGCTGTGGATAGGGATGAAATGGCAGGCATTCTGTTGACCTTAGTAAGCCTTTCACACCACCGTTCAGGCTAAGGAAATATGGTCTGGATTAATCTAATACTCTGTAAGTACAATGCTGGAAAATCAAATTCTGAATAGTAATAGTGTAAAACGGGCAAGAAACCTCACAGATGTCTCTGCAGAGCTTTATGTTCTATATCCAGTCGTATTCCTTGTTTTCATTAATTTGGGGCTGATGGACTGAAAATGATTCTTACTGACTCTGTGGATGCTGCCAAGGTAAGAGGGACAGCGAGGCAGTTGGAGGACAGGAAGAGAATTCAAAGTGGTCTTTATGAATTGGTGAAATGGAATGAAAAAATAGGTTGAAAGAGAAGTACAGAACTACAGTGACAAGAGACTGACCAGACAACAGCATGAACACAGGATGAGAAACAAATGGCTCCTCTGTGGTACCATTGCCCTGGATCCAGAAATTGTAGAGAACCATAAAGCGAATGTGATTCAATAGTATTGTAAAATGAGACAAAAGCATAGTTTGTAAAACTCTGAGGTACCACTTCAGCCATGGCATAGATTCAGCTCAGACGCATCACCCAACTTCATGAGACATCTGAAGGATTTGAATTGAGAGGCAACTGATGACAGTAACACTATTAAGACCAGAATCAAATTGCCAAGGTGAGTGGTGGCATTTCCTCCGTTGCTTTACAGGAAAACACTTAAAACACCAGTGTAATTAGTGACAAACTATATGATGGCAGGTCTGTCAACAAAGCATGGTATCACTGTCAGATAAAATAGCAATACTGAGCCAT
The DNA here is from genome assembly GCA_036023395.1 of Myiotriccus ornatus. Taxonomy (NCBI): domain Eukaryota; kingdom Metazoa; phylum Chordata; class Aves; order Passeriformes; family Tyrannidae; genus Myiotriccus; species Myiotriccus ornatus. Next base: position 5,680,698 of record JAYRBT010000181.1, read on the forward strand.
AAAAAGAAATAACTCTGCTGCATCATACCAGATGCAGAGTAGCAAAAAGACACCTGAGAGAGCTTTAAAGAGATCTTCCAGCAGCTTGAAACCATCTATCTGCAGCATCACTGAGCTCTGTGCTGGCTTATTCACTGCTGCCTTGAATAAATCACAGACTACCAGATTGTGTTTTGGAAACCAGGGGCTCTTATACCTCATACAGGAATAGGATGGAGGAATTGATATTATATTAAATATTAACAGCACTGTTGTAACACTGCCTGCAGTCCTAGCTTCTCATTGTAGAAGCAACATGGATAATGACAGAGTGGTTAAAGAAAACCCAGAAAAATAACTCAAGGTCTGAAAAACTTGCTTAAAAGTAACAAACTGAAGGAACCTACCTCTTTGGTTTAGATGAGAGGTGGGGAAGAGGAGACTCGATCATTTTTGAGAATATACAAAGCGGATTTCTGTCAGAAAAGCACTTTTAAACTAGCAAGTAAAGAAATATATTTCCAAGGCTGAGAGCTATAGTTGGGCAAATTCATATTCAAGCTTTAAAAAAAGAGGGAACTTCTTAAGCATGAAGGAAATTAACCACAGGATCAGTTTATCCAGGATAATTCAGCCAAAGTGGGTGGCAAGGTGGGTGCCTTTCTACAGACCTCCACAGGTAGGTATGGGTTTGCCTGCAGTCGAGGAGCTTATGCAGACCATCATCAAAGCAGACCATCACCATCATCACGATCTGGTCTTACAATCTCTGAATGAGGAATCCCACAGAAGACTTCTATATCACATATTAATCATTAAGTGAGCGCCACATTTACTAAACCACACTATATACTCCAAATATAAATTGTAGATTGAAGGTGAAGGGATGCTTGGGTGGATTTCACACGCATCTTGAGAGGTTGTCAAAAAAACAGAGCTCTGCATTATAGATCAGAAGCACACTGGAGTTCAGCCAGTCCATGTATCATCCCCTAAATGTTGATCCCCCAAAGATGACAATATTTTATTTACTGCATCAGCTCTAGCTACTAAATTTTAAACAAGAGAGGAACTGAAATTCAGCAGAATACACTTTTTAGCAAGGTCATGATGGCACCAGTAGCGTGCACGATGGAGGAGGGAAAAAAAGAAGCAATTATTTAAATAAGCAAACACTCTCTTGGCTGCATCTGTTCATCAGTGACTTCTGCCATTTCTCAACTGTAATTCTGAGGTGGGTAAAATAGATGGAATACTTGGAAATGCAAGTTGGAGTGTTCCTGGGTAGAGGCTTCCAGGTTTTTGGTTTGCTTCTGAGACAGCTGCTTGTGCTGGTTTTTTTCACTAAGACCCCTGGCTTAGCAATGCATCCCTGACCCTCCTGCAGGTCAGTGCATAGCACCTGGCACATGGACAAATATATGCATAGATGCATGGGCATCACTAAGAATAAAAACGAGCTGATTGACAGGAAAGTGAAAAGAAAGAAAACAGAGAAAGAACAACTGGCAAAGAAGGGCAAATATTCACTGTACAGAAATGCACTGCAGGGAAAACAAGAAAAAGGGGAGAAATGTGGTAACAAGGAATACTGGCACTGACACAGAAAGGGATAAAGGCAACAAAAAGACAAAGGGAAACACTAGAGGAAGAGGCTCGCTGTGTTTTACAAAGGCTTAGCGAAGTAAAACACAAAGCAAAACATGTCTGAGGCAGCACAGAGGCGCACAGAGAGGCAATGACAAAGTTATTTGCAATAGGGAATACATGGAACCCTGCTGGGCTCAACTTAGGCTGTTTCTTTGTGGTTTGGCAAGTCCTGTAACAGCATCTGGTCACGTGAGACAAGTGCAATGGATCAGAGTAGTTGGGAAAACAGCAATGTTTAGAAGGTTAGTGCCTTTATACCTATCAACTGACAGTTCGATAGTGACGTCAGTGCCACAGTTTGCTCTACATACAAACAATAGGCAACACTACCATGGTTATTTTCAGCTTATTTTACAAAGCCACTTTCGGAAATCTTTGTTTTCAGCCAGCAATGCTGGTGTTAGAATCAGGCTCCATTTGCTTCATATCAAAGCCTCTCCCACAGTGCAGCTGTAGGGTCCAGACACATACATTTCACAGAGTCCTGGAATCAGAGAATATGAGGTCGGTCAGGAACTCAAGGGTCATCTGGTACAACTTTTCAAGGCAAAAACATGGTCTAGACAAGGTAGCCCAGCACCCTCTCCAGCATCTTGAAACACTGGGGAAGCCACCACTTCCCTGGGGAGGTTGTTCCAATGGCTGATTGTTCTCATGGTGAAAAATGTTCCTTGTGTCCAACTGGAAGGATTAACACGTACCTCTTACCTGTCATCTTTTCCATAGAACTCCTTGTAAAAAGGGAGTCTCCATCTTCTTTGTAGCCACCCTTTAAATACTGGGACATGGTGATAAGATCTCCATGGTTGCTTTTGGGCTGCTGAGCAAACAGATCATACCAATCCTCCTTGCCCACGTACGCTGAGCAGGGAAACAAGCCACATTTCACTGCCTTTTCATTTAGACTTGACTTAGAGGGGAACACTAGGCAGCAAGAAAAGTAACTGCTCACTCAGAGACATTTAAAAATACTTAGGCATGGCAGTAAATCCTGTTCCGTGTTTATTACAGGGACACCAGATAGTTTGCAAATGACATTTTTAATTGTTCACAAAGCTAGATTGAAGGACCGACATACAATACATTGCTTCAGATGGGTACAAGGAAATATACCCTGGCAGAGATCACTGAAAAATCCACTGAATTTGGCATAAATAATAGCTGGACTTTTGGTTGTTTTGTTTTTTTTCAGATTGTCAAATAGAACAATCTAGCTGCCTTCTGTTACCTTCTGTTATATCAACAAAAATAATCAGAGAGGAAAAGTGCCAAACAAATTCCTTCTTTTGCACCACAGAGAGGAAAAAATAATCAAGTGAGTAACAATGTTACTTGTGCTTGTGTATGTTTAGACAAGGAAATATTTTTCTTAATAAAAACAAAAGACATTACAATTATGAAGAAAACAGAAACCTGAGGTAGCATGTTTCCCTTCTAAATACAGTGAAAGAAGCTTCTCAAGAACAATGCCTTTCTAACTCAGGCAACTGCTGGATACCAATGAAACTAAACCATGTTTATTGCTGTGATGGTCAGCAAAACTCAGGATATTCAAAATAAACAACCCAAACCACAAAATTTAAGCCTCTCTGTTCCTGCCTGGCTTCCTCATGCACTGGTCTGAGGCCTCTGGAGCAGGATGTGCTCCTGTTAAACACAAGGAATGCAACCAGGCTGCACCGCCAGACAAACGGCCCTTCGTGAGTATCTCAGAGGTCTCCCACACAAAAAGAAAGAGGATTTCTGTTCCTCACTCATCCAGAGAAAACAATTACAGCTGCACCTGAGCACTGCAGAGTGAAAACAAAGCAACTAAGGCAGAAGCCTTATCACACACTGGGCAGGAGCTACATGGTTTCACACAGCACACAAAAGCATCAGAGACATCCCCACTGCTGGCAAATGGGATTTCCACACAAAACCAGGAATGTTTTGGGTGGAAATCCCATAAACACCACATCTCTGGTGCAAAAAACATCAGAGTCACCCAGGACTGTAATTGCAGCCCTTTGGAGAAAAAAAACAGCAGCAACTCAAGAGATGTTGGGACGTACTGAAGAGCATGAGGGACCACGACGTTCACCTGGTCAGCTTGAGCAAAAGGCAACTCAACACTCCTACCTGCTTATTGGAAAATTTGCTTTGATGCTTTACAAAAATTTTAGTCTTCACGTTTTTTGCATTCCCGGCATCAACAAGACACATCACCAGCGGGGAGGACTGGGGCAGAGAAAATGCCTGTAACTGAGCCCAGGGCAGAGAAAATGCCAGCGACTGATGCTATTTTAATGGCTGTGCTTTTAAGACCTCCTGGGGAAGAGGTTAGATGCCACAGTGGGTAAAATACACCTTTCCTTGGGGAAGAATTATGGGAGCCTTAAAGAAAATTAGGTGAGACACTGAAGGAAGCCCCTGACAGTCTCTGGCACAGGTGTGTACAGTGGCAGCTCTAAAATGCAGAGAACAAATCAGAACGCAGTGAGATAAGATTATCTTTGCTAGTAATACACGCAGACTTATTCACAGCATATCTACTCATAACAAATGACATTTTTAACAATTCTGACGATAACAATGCATGCTTTTTGGGGGGATTAGCCCCCTCAGACTGAATGCTTCTGCAAGTCTATGTTTCTTGGTTTTCCCAAAGCACTGTGCTACTAAGCATTCAGACTTTGCTCTCATGTATTGCCTCTTTTGGGTTGTTTTCTTCGTGAAATTCCATTTAAATCTTTCCATCAGAAGAGGGTATTGTGGCACTGGTTGATTAGCTAGGAAGATTTTTCCTTACAGTCAGCCTCTATCTCCAGTCTTTTAATTCCACCCCACTACCCTTGCTACACCCCTGGGCATCACGTTGTATAACTGGCATCTTTCTTTGATATTTATGCCATTTATGCGTTTGGGAACTGTTATGAACCCTGCAGACACTGCTCAGCCCCAGATGCCCTTTCACACCAGTATTTGGCTCTTCCCACTCCCCCAACAGCGGGGTGATCCAGCTGTGTTAACTACAGCCCAAACTCCCATTCAGAAGCAGCCTGTGCAGCACAGAGAAGCTGTATGGTCCCAGCCCACACAGGCCCTTGAAGTCTTCAGCATAAGCACACACAGGTTTAATCCAGACTTTGATGGAAAACAGGACCACACCATTCAAACATCACATTGCTTGCTCTCCCCTGGCTTCTTGGCCCGTTTACTGCGCTCTTCCCAGGCATTAGAGGGGAAGGAAAGCTCTCTATCTATGTTTATTACGCAATTCAGTTTTATATCAGCGTATTTAACTTGTTTATGCTGAACTCCACTGGCTTAGCAAAGAACCATTGAGCAGAGTCTTGGGGGATTACGTTCAGTATTTTCTCTTAATTAGGCCGCACTGGCTCCTAGGATGCTCCGTGCTGCTTTTATCTGCAGCCTCCCACAGAGTGGAATTGTGTATCTCAATATTGTAAAACTGTTTTTACTCTTCTCTGAGATAAACCTAAGGAGATTAGACTGGTCGGCTTCTCTCAGGTTGCTGCAGATTATCACCCACAACCTCACTGCCCCTGTGTACACATCCCTTATCTCCTTCCAACACTTTCCAGTTCTGAATGCTTCTGATTATATGATAGAGCCTGAAAAACAGCCAGGGTCTCCCTCAGTGATTTGCTCTTTATGGAAATGCACTCATTTTCTTATTCTTCCCTTCACCCGTTCCTTCTTCAACAGACCATTTGGGACAATAATCTGAAAGCATTTATTGCAGTCAGGATGGTTTTCCAGAATCACTTGGTCTGCCAACTATCAAGATTAATGACAGCATTGGATTTCAGAAACCTGGAGGCAAGGGAACATCCAAGCTTTCCTGAAAGTCATAAGAATCCCAAGGACTAGCTTCTACTGCCTGACTCTCCTTAGGCTGCAGTACATTTCTCTGTAGAGATTATGATTACTTAATATGAACATTAAGAACAATGTGAGGCTATAAGTCATCTCAAAACCTTCAATCACACTTTCAGACGTGACCAAGCAGTGGGAATCTAAGTGTCAATGGGACGTCACCCTGTGGACACCTCTGTGCCCAAACCACTGTCACCCTGCCTGGGCTCCCACATCAGGAAGGTCATCTGAATGATCAGTATTTTAATCATGTTAAATCTTTATTCAAAGCCTTCAGCCTTGTATATGTAGGGCATGGAAGCTCCTGCAGGAGAAGCAGGTCAATAAGCTGGCCTTCAGTTCAGTGGGAGGTAATTTCTGACAGCAGACACCATAATGTGAGGCAGGGAATTTATGGCTATCTCAGGACAATGCAAGCCACTGATGGAGCCTGCCAAGATCAGCTGGGGGAGATCCCAGTCTTTGGCACAGGGGCAGTGGAGCTGTCAGGTATTGATTCACATCAGCAGACAAGGACTGGGAAAGCTCAATCACCAACTGAGCCCAGGATCCGTGGGGATCAAGGGTCGTCCTGAATTATTTATTTGGTTCAACAGGTGATCTTTGGTCTTTAGATTATCTGATTCCACTGAGCCACCTCCATAATATATAATTTTTTTCTTTTTAATCTTCTGTCCCACTCTCCCTGTGAAAATTAATTTTCTTTCTTCTTCCTTTGCTCAGCCATGTGCTGAATCCTGGATGACTGTCCTTTCTTAGAGGAATATATAATAGTTGTCCATTTTCCCAATGGCAACATCTAATAAATGCACAGCTTAGAATCACAAGTACTAGAGATAAAACATCCTTGAATAATGTCAATATAACTTTCCAACTAGTTCAATACAGTATTAGTTCCAGTATGACAATATCTTATTTTCAAACAGTTATTTATAGGGTTTCATCAAGTTACCTGGGATTTTTTTTTATTTTTTACTGTGTGTAGCTCTTTTCTCCTTAATATTCAGCCTAAAACACCTCTGAAATCAGAGCTGAAAAACCTGGTTAATTTGATGTTTCAAGTGTCAGTACAATTTCCAGAAAGTACAAGAATTACAGAGGTCAAAAGAATCATTCCAAATTACACCTCAATGCTCATTCACAGTGAGTTTCAAGATAACCTCTGAGGACAAAACATTCTAGCCCCAGCTTCAGCAAATGCAGCTTTGAATTTGGGTGGCCACTCATGATTACCTGAGCTCCTGTTTGAAAGCTTAAGTGGTCACGGTGCTGGATGCTGCTCAATAGTCCACTCCTGGCAGTAGCAATAGTCTGGTCCTGGTTGTGCAGTGGTTTACAACACCCCTTTCCCATTCTGAGCGCACACACCACCAGCAATACACCCCCCAGGAGCAAAGAGCTAACAGCTGAAGACTGGTGGGTCTGCAAACCCTCTCTAGACAGTCACCTATGGCACATCACTGACATGCTCTGAGTGCTGTAACTTCTGAGGCAGAAGAAAAGGAAGCAGTTCCAAAACTGGCACGGGGGTTAAAAACCACCTTCATCGCGATTTTCGCCTCGGGAGCACAGAGTTATGGAGGAGCCAGTAATTACCAACTTATGTGAGACATCATTTGTTTAGTAACTGCTAACTTATCATCCTGAGTGGACTTCTGCCTGTGCAGTCTCCGAGAGACACCCACCGTAAGCTCCGCTAATTGGTCAAGCGCCAGAACGGCTGTCAAAAATGTGCTCCGTCGGCATTTCCTTATGGAATCCATCAGGATGTCAGCTAGGAGTTTAGCCCTCAGAGATAAAAAAGAATGGGAAAGGCATTTAAGAGTTTGACAGGATTTTAGTGTAAAAGTTAAGGGAAGAGATGATGGTTTTGGAGAGACACACGAGAGGACAGTGAATTGCTGCAGGTCCAGGACAATTATACTGGGGTCAGCCACCACTGAGGCACCAGTCTGAGGTTTAGCATTGCACTTATGGAAGACACTGATTTTCCAGACATCACTGTGACATATTTTAACACAACAGAAAATGTTCAAACTGTATTTAGATGCCTCTGCGAGGATTTTTCTATTTCCCGCAGACTTTCTATGAAAAATAAATTCAGACATATTAAACATTTAATACACTTGCAAAGTTTTGGAAGTTGCCAATAACTGAAAGCTGTGTTTGGGTGTGCAAATTTTTCTGCCATGTGTTATCTCCCTGGCAAAAAATACAAGATGTTCAGTAATGCAAAAATATGAGAAACTGCAGCTGCTCATATTAAAGTTGTGTGGTCAGTAAAGACAGCACTGCACTTGTTCAAAAAATCATAGTTAAACAGCTCAAAAAAATGGTTTTGGCCACAGACATGGCCAGACTCTTTAATGTAGTAATCCACACTTGAGGACACATCTTTAACAAGCAATAAACGCACATAAAGAGGTTCATGCATTAATACAAGAAACTGCATTATAGAGATCAAGCCACCTCTGCAAGAGAAGGAGCATGCAGTCAAATTTATTTCCAAAATCAGTTTCATGCTGAGCTGCAATCTCATTTACCTAAAAATAATGAAAGAGGAAGGGAAAAATCTACCCAAAATTATTATTAAAATGAACAGAACAGAACATTTACCAGGTGCTCAGGCTCTCCACCTACCCTTTATCCTTCTTGACGTCTGACACTTTCTTTCATTTTAAAAATGCATTAATAAGATCATGGATCATAACAATAAAACAGGTGGCATTAAAACCCTCTAATTTAGGCTTCTAGTTAAGGCATGTTATAGGCATTCACTTCCTTCCATTGACTATGTATGGATGTCAGCCTCCCAGATTTGAAGATTAATGGGAATATCATTACAATTTCTCTTTAACCTCCAACTTATCCTACCCCATGCTAAACCATTCCCATTTCTTCTTTCCTTGTCATGCTCATCACTCTAGTTCTCTGCTTTAACTAGTCCTGTACATTAATTCTGCCAACAATAAGTTCACTAAGGTTACTGCTTCTATTGGCACCGGAAGAAACACACAGAAATTCCCATGAGAAGCAAAATACTCAGCTATCTCCCTTTTCTACATCTCATCCTCACCTGAGCAACACATGAGGGAAAGTCAGGAGCTGCTAAACAGCCTCACTACAGGTAATTACTCACTTGTATAAACAGTATTGCTGCCTGCCCTTTCCATCCCCTCCCTGGTGTCTCCCTAAGGGAATAAACAGCCACCCCTATCCCAGTGGTAAATTAGGTGCCTTGTTTTTGTTTAACTCTTGTTTAACTATAGAAATGACATTCCTGGGGTCATTCCTGAAAAAAATAGGAAATGCCATGCCAGGAAGCTGATGAGGATCATCAGTTGTCCGTATTTAACTTCACGGCAAACTAAGGAAGACGGAGCAGAAAGAAGAACCAACAGCTGAAGAACCACCTGTGGACTGAGGGAAATAACCATGTACTTGTGGTACATCAGCACATGGACAACATCAGCTAAGCTGCCAGTAAAAACAACACTGAAATAAAGAATTACTAACACTTTTGCAGAACTGGAAAAATAGCAAGATCACCAACAGCCTTTGGCACACAGGACACAGCAAGAGTGAACGTACAGAAGAGGACGTCATGAGAACTTACCAAAACCAGGGGTCTCATGAATTGTCAGACAATTTTGTCAGCAGAGATATCATCTTAAAGTAGCATGCACAAGAAGGTAAGGTAAGGCTTTAAGGAACTAGAGAAAGAAGTTATGTCCATGCGTGGAGGCAGTGTGGGACATCATCCAAGGTGGGCAGGGGAGAGGGGAGCCAGTGGGTGGCTGGGGCTGTTGTGGGGAGGTAGCACAACCCCACAGCACACCCAGAGCAACACCAGGGGCTCACACTGGAAGGAGACAGAGGTGAGGACAAGTTCTATGGGCTGATGTAGCCACGGAGAGGCAGAGCCCGTGGGGCTGCGTGGGAGCGATCGTACATAAAATATTCTCTTGGGCAAATTGCCAACGCCCTCGCGGCGCGCTCTGCGAGCCCAAGTGCAGAGATGCTTCTCTGCGCCTCACGGCCGTCCTGCACAGGCTCTGGGGAAATCTTCTTTTCAAGGGAAGGTTTGAGTTCACACTCCTTTGACTCTTCAACACAGTTTACAAAACCATAGCTGAGTATTTTTTCCCTGATATAGAGAACCAAAAGCAACAGAATTACAAGCTGGGCGAGAAGAAACCTAAGTACTGCATGCAAGATACCGCCTCTGAGGCCAGAGAGGGGAAATATATGCAAATATTTCTTGTTTCTGCCAAGGATCAGCCAGATTTGCAGAGTGGGAGCCTGCTCTCTTTTTTATTGGATTTTTTTTGTAATTCTATTAGAAATCCCCTGACTTCCAATGTGTGAGATATTGCAGAATCAGATCTAAAATATGCTAATGTCACCAGAATAATGATTATAAATCCTGAAGCATGCTTTGTATTCTGCCCAGGTATGTCTCGGATTACAGGTATCCTGAATCTGTTTTCTGATTCAGATGCTTTTACTTTACTTATGCTTTCTGGTACATATTCTACTATATTTTCTAAGTGCAATTATTGCACTAGCTCCTTTAACAAATTTCAGTCTTTTGGTTTGATTTATTTATGTAAGGTTTCTTTTTTAATAAAGTTCTTAAAACTTGCTGCCAAGGACTTTGAAATTTAAGGATTTGATTTAAGCTACCAGAGAAAGGCATTCACGATCACATTGGGATCCCAGTTTCTTCTTTTCAACACCAAAGCGCAATTATATCTCTGTAATAGTTATGCTGAATATTAAAAGGAGCAGTTATTATGGGGCATTTTAACTATCTGAACATTAAAAACCTAAAAGCACTTATCATAATTCTTTTGCCATATTAAAACATCACAAGTAAAGCAGGAGCCGCACTAAAGCAATAGTCATTAATCGGTATTTAAAATAAGACTGTTGCCAAATTATCTCTTAGGCTTAATTTCTTTGAGCAGTATCATCCCGCAGAGAGAAGTCTGGAGTATGACCTGACATATTACTGTTCTTCAAGAGACTAGTCCACCACTGGAAATTGCTCACCCACATTAGCTGGCCCCCATGACACTGCCAGAACCTCCAGTGCACAGAGGCACAAACTTCATGTTAAATACCCACCTGCCTTCTGGGGCAGCCCAGTGCTGCTCAGTAACGTTAGGCAAAACCTGGTCAGTTATTTTTCCCTAACTCTATAGGCACAAAAACTGAATTTGGTGCCAGCAGCAGAGCTGGATCCCATGGAGGGCCCAGAGGACTGGCAGCGAGAGTTCCAGGAGGGGAACAACTGTATTTTAGAAGCCACTGGTTCTGGCTAGCTGAAGGAAGAGAGCATCCATTCTTCCATACACCAGGAAATGCCAGTTCTGGTTCTTTGCAGGGCCTCTCCTGCCTGACCCTCATGCAACACTGTCTTGGCGCTCCACGCCCAAGAGGCTGGTTCCTGCTCCCAAGGGCACAGGCGAAGCCCCTGTCGATTGACCCTGTTGAGAACCCCTCTCTTATGTTTACAGCTTGCTCATCAGCCTCGTGTTCTCACTTCTCCCCACACTCCATAACAATGAATAACCTGGCAAGAAAACACCTAATAAAGCATAATTAATCTAACCATTCTAATAAGAAAAGCTTCACTGAGGCTTAGAGGGTGCAACGCTGTAAGGGACAGCATATTGTCACGACACGGGTCTCTGCCAGGTTGGCCAAACTTCCTGAAGTTATGAGCTAAGTGCCAGTAGCAAAATTTCCTGGTGGCAATGATGAACTTCTTCCCTCCCTTCTCCTTCTAGCTGGAAACATTCCCTGTGGAGATACTTCCATCTGCAAAGGCAGAAGCCAGGCATCCCTGCCTGCTGGAGAACGCTCCAGCATGGCAATATTATCAGCAGGCCCGAACTGCCATCCCAGGCTGACCAGACAGGCAAGAGCACGTGCACTACTCACCACCTAGATGTAGTGCTCCTGCCAGAGCATGTCACAGGTAATTTGTGTTTGTAAGGTGTTAAAAGCCTCAGGTTCAAACAAGGAACAAAAAAACCTGGTCTCTAATGCAAAGACCTTACATCCTATTATCAATATATATACTGCACCAAGGAATAACTGTCGAGAACAGGAGTTAGCTGTCTCTTTGCTATGCCTTTCATAAGTTTGCTCCCTCCACTTATCCTCCCTTTTATGGGGCACAGGAGAGCTGTTCCTCAGCTTGCCCGCTCTTCTTTCTCCCTCTCTTGTCCACAGCTAATTTTATCTCCCCCATGGCTTCAACTTTCATTTCCAGCTAGCACTTACACTGTCATATCTGAAGCGTTCCTCTCCAGTCAACACATTATTTTAGCTCATCTCGCTCTCACTTCAGTTGTCCCCACTTCGCTCCATCAATGGCACCACTGAGGAGCACTCATGTCTGAACTTCTGTTATACCTTTCTTTATGCCACCCTCCTGGAATACTTAACTGGAATTAATATGAAAAAGCATTTCCTTTCCCAGCTCTCAGTACTTTTTCAGGATCTGTTATGGCTGAAAGCCTCACCTCTCCCTCCCAAAACCAGCCATACACGACATCTCGGTTGCACAACTCTTGGTAACACTGGCTGCTATTTATTGTACTTGCCCTATCAAAAAATAACCTTGCAAAAATAGCAGCACCATCCCATTATGTCTACTGTTAACCTGCATGACCAAACAATCTCTGCAGTATGACCCCTTTCATTGTTCTTTGATCCTTTCTCATTGTTATGTGATTTATTTTATTTTTTTTTTTACATTTGGTTCAATATGCTTTCCCACTTTTGGGAAAGAAATATGTCTTCTGTGTGCATACAGCAACTACATCACTGAAGACATTACCATAAAAGTGATAAGAAATAATGCTAAGAGCTAGTTCTGCTTTAATCCATTTATCCCACTGTGCCTTCCAGTAGTCAAAATGAAGGTATGTCCATGGGACCCAGCAAAGAATCGAATTTACATACCACAATAAGACATGAAATAGTTACAACTTCAACTGCTTAAGGACAATTCAGCCTATTATCCCCTTCTGTGCTATGGTGAAGTGGCTGGGTTATTAGTAAGAGCTGAAGCACATTTAAAAAAAAGTGGATTTTGTGCGACAAACAGAAGAATGCTTCTTTAATTTTGACGAGTCACAAAAAATGAAAGGAATTGCAAATTAAAAAAAGAATGCAGTTATCCAGGGAATTTGGATATTTGTACTGGGACCAAAACAATGCTACTTTTAATAAATCTGCCATCATGGCATATCATATAAAAGGCCACTTTTCAGCCCAAAGCACCAGACAAACAATGAGCCCAGCCTGGCAGTCATTACTTAGACTTCAGGCTCATTAGTTTTTTATCTAAACCAGTCTGAGCTGATCAGATTTTCTCATGTGCTATTTAGGTAAGGATCTGAATGCATTTTATCAGGTTATATCTGTTAGCTTTGAAAAATAGTTTAATGTCTCTCTAATATTCAGTGTAAAGAGCATTACAATACATAGGTTCTATCCTCTAAAGGAGACAAAATTCCTCTGAAATATGGCTTAAAGGAGAAATAAGTCCTACAAAACACCTTTGAAGTGAGGAATAGAAGTGTAACTCTTAGGTTGCACACTGACAGTTTAGAAAGCACCTCCATAATCGCAGTCTCTCCTATTTCAAACTTCTTATCCCATCTGGAACACTCAATTCAGGAATGTCACTGCTATTTAGCAGAGAAGCCCTGTCTGGGTGTAGCTAAAATTTAATGTATGAGTGTCTTTACTGAAACCCATCACTCTGCCGAATGACTGGGCTGTCTAATGACAATCTGAGGTAGAAGAGCAGAGGTGAAATGAATATGCAGACAGGACCACCATTCCAGCTGCAGATGATTTGTCATTTAAGTGTATTTGGGACAGAGAGATAGGTAAGGCAGAACAGAGACACCTCCACTGACAGAGTCCATTTTGTACTACTCTGACACCACGTATTCCCAAATGAGTCCATCAAGCCTGACCTTTCAACATTCAACAGCTTGGGGGATAAGTGGGGAAAAAAATGACAGTGGTATTTTCCAACAGGAAAAAAGAGGTTCCCTTCCTAGATTTGCACTATTGACAAATGAAGACCTTTCTGAAACTGTTTGTGTGGGTCTTTGTCTTTATTATATTTGAACTCACAGCTACTACCCCCAAAGGCGAATGTTTCCAGCAAACAAACTGGACAAACTAATGGCTGAAAGTTCTTCTTAAACTTTTCTAGACTGTTATAAACCTATATACTTATATTTGCTTGCCATAAACTGCATTCGGTAATAGCATCCAGACCACTAACTTTGAAGTAAAGCTAATTTTTCCATACTAACTCTAAAATTTTTCTCATAATTCATTTTCTCAATGACCTGCTGGACAGTATCATACATTCCTACTTATTTTTCTTGTGATGATAGCATTTCATTACAAGGTGAAAAACCTCAAGCACTCATTAAACATCTCTGCATTTCCCACGTGACACTCCCAGTCTTAAACTTGTGTTTAATTTAAGGCTGAAGAGTGGCAAGGTTCAACCCTGGCTAGAAGTGAATGCATGACCAAATCCTTGGAAAAGGGCAGCACCACACCGCCAGAGGAGGAAGGGATCTTCAGTCTCCTCAAAGCCACCCATGCAGTGAAACCAAACCAGACTGCTCCGCTGTTTTCTGCAGATTTTAACAGGATTTAAGCCATCTCAGTACCTTACATGTGTAAGTAACTGACCACAGGAAGTTCTTGCTGAATTTATAACAACTTTAAAATGAGTATTTAGGACTATCAAAACAAGTACAAAATTGAGCGTATGTTCAATTTAACTCATTATTTCAGTTTTTTCTGTGGTATCTTTTCTGTGCATATCCATGTACATCCTAATACACACATATCTTAAGTCAAAATTTATATTAAAGTACTTCTTCAGTTTTTCTACTGAACCATCCAAACTCTTGCCAGAAAATTACAACTAATGCATCAGGAAACAAATACAAACGTTTGCATTACCTGCTGAGAAGCAGCGCAGTGCAGTTCTATAAGGCTTCAAATAAAGATGATACTTAGCTACCTTAAGTGTCTTCTTACAGACATATAAATCAGAACCTGATGACACAGAGATTCACCAGAGTGAGAGGTAAATGACGCTCAGTGAATTAAATTATTGAAGAAGTTTATCAAAACCAGGCTGAAATTGTCTGGGGCCCAGAAAGTAACACTGGGACGGTTCCACTGTGATGGTGCTGGCGGGCAACACACCACAGACCTCCAGAGAGGGATTTTAATATAAAATCAGTGTTATTAGACTGCTATTTTTAAGCAAGATTTCTCTTTTATTGCAGAACAAATGCTGCTAATAATAATATTAGAACCAGATATTCCCAAAAGCAGTCACTGACAGGTTCATTCAGCCACCGAAACGAGGTGATGCTATTCCAGATTTATTTTTTCCTAAGAGGAACGAAAGAACTGGTTATAAAAATAAATTTGGAGTATGTGATTATATGAAAATTCTAAATTAAAATAGAACCCTTAGAAAAGGCGGGCTGGCATTTTCAGTCACAGCTCTTGGCTTCAAAAGGGCGACTTGTGCACAGTGAGGTTGACCAGCTGGAAAGCCACTAATCACGGGGGGCTGAAGGATCTGCCAGGGGAAGGAGACCAGAGATTCTGAGCGAGAGAAGTGTTGGCACTTGCAGGGATCCACACTTCAAGTAAGAAATGAAACCCTGAAGGCAGCATGCCTGGCCCTCCCTTGTCAAGGAGATCAGAACAAGCCCTGCAGGGATAACCGAGTAGACGTGGTGATGAAGGAAGCACCAAAGGGAATCCCACCTCAGAGTTTGGAAGCAGCAGAGGAGACAGCGAGGGGCAGCTGCCACAGCCCAGACAAGTGAGTTGCTTTAGAAGACACTTAAAGAAGTGACAAAAGATGACAAATGCTACATGAAGAGACAACCTGCAAAGAAGACGGAGCTAATACACAGTGAAGCTGGAGCAGCGGAGTACAGATTAAAGGCAGTAGGTAACTGCAAATTACATGAACACATGCTTCAATTCTCATTGATGTCAATGATAATAACCACATAGAAAGTATCACAGTTGAGATGAACATGTAGATCAAGAAACAAAATATCCAAAAATGAGACATTTCCATCCAGACTAGTGAAAGAGCTGGCAGATGAAATTTCACGTGGGGTAGGAAGTTTAATAAATCAAGAGAGACACAAATAATACCATGCAGTCAGAAATAATATAAGCCACATCTATATTTAATGGGGAAAACAAAATTATCAGAGCAACTAGAAGCCCTTTCTTCTATGCTTACCAGCAAAGCCTTACAACAGTTTTAAGGAAGAACAATCCAAGCCAGTGAAGCTAACAGAATCTGGGGGGAAACACCACATGGATGTAATGCAGGGAAGGCACACGGATCTGACAATTTCTCAGAGAAAAAAAATCTCAATTTCCAGAGAAAGGAAATGAAATTGATCTTGGCAGTCGGATTTTGGGAAAGCCTTAACGTCGTGTCACCTGGGAAGTTATTAGTTAAATTGAAGAAGATGGGGGATTAGTACAAAAATTTTAAATTGGCCTGAAACTGCTAGAGGTAGGACAGCAATAGCAGCATGAAACGGGGAACGTCAGGCTGGAGGGAAGTTATTAGCATCACTGCTGAGAGACTGGTCTGACAGCCAGTCTTGGTTAATATTTCACCAATTATACTGGCACACAAATAGGTAGGGCCCTGTTAAAATTTTACTGAACACAAGGAGCTAAATGACATCTTTATGATGAGAGGAGTGGGACAGTGTGGAGCAAGATCATCCACATGGCCCTGGACCGATGCATCGGAGAGGGGAGATACTTCAGTAGTAGAGAGAATGGATCACGTACCGGGAGACTAAAACAACCCCAAAATCTTGGTTTTCTTGGGAAATCACAGGGGTGCATCACAAGATGAAACATTACATGATGTGGCTGCTTAACAAACCAGAAGAAAATGGAATCCAGGAAGGCTTTAGCTTAGAATTTCCCTGCAAGGTGGAATGCAATTGCTGGTGTTCTATGAAGCCCGGCTAAGACCGTCCCTTGTGTGGTGTGTACAAATCTGGACACTTAGCTTCCCAAATTCAAACACAAAGAAATACAGAAGAGAAACAACAGGGTAATTTTGAGAATGAAGCTCCTGACTTGCAAGGAGAGGCTAAGAGGTTTAAATACGTCTGGAGATGGGAAGCTGCAAGGGATGGCTCTCTTATCATTAGAAAATAGACACGTTTTCTTCCTAAAAAGGCTGTGGGGCAAGAAAATACCAGAGAGCAGAGCTTTTAGTACTAATGGAAACTTCAGCAAAGATGAGACAGAAGAAAATACCCATCCACTCAACCTGGGAACGACAAGAATTTTCAACAGGAGAGGATGGGCCAGGCTTTTCATCTGTCTAATGCCAAGGCAAAATTTAATAATGTTTTCAACTGGCCAATACAGCTGCCTGCAATTTCTGTGACTACAACAGAGAAGTAAGTCCCATGTCCTGTGAAAATATCATGAGTGCTCCATTTGTGAACCTGGAATACAGCAGTGTGACACCTGCTGCACCTCCCCTCTCCCTCGGGTGATCACACATTAATTTCCCTGCAAACCTTCAATTACAGGAGTGAACCAACAGACAATTATCCTAATGAAACCTCAAATTAAATGCAAATTAAATTCAAGACCACTAAAAAAAAGTCATCTTTGACTGGAAGCAGATAATGAATTGGGTTTTGTCTTTAGCAGTTGTTACAGGGTTTAGGTAGTTCTGAGGTATCAAAGAAAAGATAAATCAGCTTAAGCAATGATTGATGTAAAGCTATTAAGATAAACACTCATTTTTTACATTTTGGTACAAAATATAATTAAATATACAATCTAAAACCCCACATAAAACCTATAAATTTGATCTTAGCCTTTAGATGAAAAATGCTTTTTTTTTTTCCCAGTCAGTATTGTTTGCAACACTGAGTGCCAACAGCTTCAGCTCCAGAACAAACCAAGGCTGGCGTGGGGAGCCACAGAAGTGGCCCATTTTGGTTTCCATACAAACCATTAGGAGTTTTAATCTATTGAATTTAATGGAAATAGGAAAAGGCCCATTATTTAACAGAAGAATTTTATTCCTACCAAATTAGGAAAGATAGGTTACTTCCTATGATTTAGCTATCCTTATACACATCAAACATAACAATAAAAACAGCAACAGTTTTACATGGTAAAACTGACAAGTGAAGGTCTTCCCTGAACAAACCTAAACAAAGCCTACTTGCACACTGAGAGTTATACAACATAAGCAAAATGAACTGAAAATAAATGTGTGTTTTTTTCCCCCCAAAACACAATGGAGGGACAGCACTTTAACAGAAGGAATTTAAACCGAGGAAACATAAAGCACAGACCTCTGACAACACTTTTACTTTACTTTGAATAGAATTGCATTCTCTCAGGTTATTTTGGTTCTGCTGTAATCCTTTTCTGGGAAGCATACTCCTTTTCCCTTAGATGCCTGCAATACAATCCTGAGAGCATGTTACATTTGTCTGACATTGAGACATTTGTATTTTTCCCATTTGCAACACATTAAAAAAAACAAATGTTTCTGATTTCACCATTTAAGTGATGCTCCAGTAGTGTTGCAAATACTATTGGACACATTTCAGGGAAGCATGTGGAGACTGATTGTTCCTTTCATTATTAACTCCATTGATAAACATTAGTTCGAGCCAAAAAATTATCGTTCAGTTTTTTGAATCAAACATCGTCTGTTTCCCAGTCTCCAAATTGGACCACAATCCAGCAAAAACATGCAAACTCCTGGTACATGAAAGGACTGACTATTCTACAGGGAGGCCTCTTTGCAGGGCTTTACATATAACTTGGACCAAAGGTCTCACCTTCACTGAAGAGGCAGAAAAAAAAGAGAAATATTGTGTAAATTAATACTGCTTTATGAAAGAAAAGCCAATCCAACTCCAGGTGTCTTAGAAGTTAATTGGAATTTCCCTGTATTTAAATAAATGATGAGAGTCAGGCCAGAGACATTTGGTTAGAACAACACAGTCGTTAGGAAAACACTAGGTGGAAGAGACGACATAAAACTGGTGTTTGCATCTGCTGTCACGCAGCATGCCAAGGATTTATGGGCACGCTCCAGAAGTGAGGAGCTGCCATAAAGTGCCTCCCTGCCGGGCAGCACAACCACCGGGCACGTGGAGCAGCTGGAGTGCACGTCCCATCGCTCACCAGCTACTGGTCAGTGGTTCAGGCACGCACAGTTTACTGAGGATTACAGGGAGGGAAGCGGAGGGAAGCCACGTAGAGCCTGAATCCATTCCCAGACTTCTGACACCTGAGTGTCAAGCGCAGCCTTTTGGTAGAGGGTGCTGCAAGAAGAACTGCTGCCTGATGCTGCCCTGCACAGCTGGACATGGAGATCACAGAATCAACAGGGTCGGAAAAGACCTCCAAGATCATCAAGTCCAACCCTTGATCCAACACTGTCACGGTTACCAGACCATGGCACTCAGTGCCACACCCAGTCTCCTCTTAAAAACCTCCAGGCACAGAGAATCCAGCACCTCTCTGGGCAGCCCGTTCCAGTGTCTGATCACTCCTCCCCTGGCACAGCTTAAGCCCATATCCTCTTGTCCTACTGCTGGTTGCCTGGGAGAGGAGCCCGACACCCACCTGGCTACAACCTCCTTTCAGGCAGAGATGAAGTAACTCCCTTAACACCATTAGGAATGAAAGAAAAGTGTCCCATTCTATGTTTTAAACCAATACCTGTCAGGCACTCATTATATTCTTTGGATCTGATTACAAATGAATTTTCATTCAGGTGTACAGAAATCAGGTGCATAGAATCAGTGCTGGGAGGACTCTGCAGCTGCACAGGCGGTGTGACCTGTTAGAAAGGATTGTTTTATTTAATTAAAAGAAAAATTATGACATACAGACTAAAGGAGATTTGCCTAAAATGAACATTTCACTCCAAAACAAGTAAATATTTTAGTCTTATCAGAGGGATTTCAGAAGTCATCTGGGTTCCCTTCCCTGGCCAAGCTCTCAGGTACCGTGGTATGCTACATTATTATGACAGGGTGAAAACAAGGAAATGAAGTTAAAAAAAACCATTTATGCTCCCTCTAGCTTGGATTAATTTCTGAGGTTAGCATGCAGATATGACCCAAATACAAGCTGTACTTCGAATTTGCTGTGTGATAACTAACTGTGCTGAAATGCTGCTGTTTGCATACAACTCCTGAGAGGGTTCTTATTATGCAAGAACGAAGACGTGAGAACGCTGATGAAAATCTGCGAGTCATTTATCAAACACTGACCTGGAATGAATATTAAGAAAAACCTCTTTTATATGCAAATGTTTAATCCGATTGAGTTTAATCATGACTTTCCTTTCTCAGGACCAATGAGTTGTGCATGTACTGTGCTCTGTATGATACAATCGTACATAGCTCACTCAAAAAAACCAATTGTTTTGTCAATGGTTGCTCTGGGAACACACAGCATAGAAAATGAGCCTTTTCTTATTATTTTACTCACCTGTGAGACTATCCATAAAGCCTATTTTGTCTGCCCACCTGCTGATCACTGGAGGAAAATCTGGTTTGCACGGACCAAGTACTTCCATTCTCTCAACAAGACAAACTCAAAGTATAATTGATTTCTCCAGTGGATTTTCTAATGAATATCTACTGTTACTCTAGTTGCTGAAGTACTCACTGGTGTTTGTGTTCCAACAAAGTACAAATCGGTTTATTTACTGCCCAACTTCACAACCAGCTACAAACTGGGGAAAAGCAAGATGGAAAAAAAACCCATCAATGCCCACCGAGTTAGAAATATTGGGCTCCAAACTGGCAGACAGACTAATATATGTTGCACATGGCCACTTGAGAATACACAGAATTTAAATTAAAGCAACAGACCGGCTTTAGTTTAAGAAATTCTGGAAAAATTTTGCACAACAATAAGGGGCCATACGTTGTATTTAGTGACTGAGCACTAAGCTCAGTGCACTAAGCATTCCCCACAAAGCCAAAACCAAGTGAGGTGCTTCAGGAAAGCAAGGACCAGGTTGCACAGGTCTGCTAAGACTGAATGAAAGACCTGAACTCCATGTATTAAACAGAGCTCTGTATAACAGCATTAACAAACGTACATTAATTCGTCTCACCAGTTAAATATGTATATAATAAGATATTACAAAAGTGGCATATGACTAGATCTTCACTACTTTTCAAAGTCTTGCTTAGAAGAGGCCTCTAAACCCTACAGTTTTTCAACACTGCTCTTTTTACTCAGACTCTTCAGAACAAGAACGAAGTATCTTTATGCCTGGTAGTTAAATAGAAAGTTCAGGAACCTCATAATGTCCCTTAAATAAGTTAAAATTCTCACTTTTACTTAGTAAAGTAATAATTTAAAAATCAAATTCATAATTTAAAACTAACTTATAAGAGCATAAAGGACACCTAAACTTAACAGATATTGGAATAAACTGTTGAACATAGACTGACCAGCAAAGCTGATAGTTATTATCTGGTTTAGCATTTCTAATGGTCAAAGTTCATACTAATTAATAATAATGGTCCAATTCTCAAACTCCTACATAATAGACTGGAAAAAATCCTCCTGACTATCAAAAGGATATCTACAGTTTTTATCTGATTCGGCATAAGATATTTTCTGCATGATTTTATAGGAAACCATTGTAAGGGTCTTTATTTATGATTTTTAAATATTATTTCAAAGAAAAGGGTTGAAAAAAAACGAGGAACAAATTTTTAAGAAACAAATAAGACTGTTCCATGACAGCATTGTAATTACAAGTCAAGTTATGTGGGAAATCCAAAATTCAAAAGAAAGGCTGAGAGAAGTTGAGTGTTTTCAGCGGTTACACCTCACAAGGAGTAGAAGGGGGTTACTGGAAGGACCCCACTGATTTCAAACAGGAGTGGCAGGTGGGACTGAGGGAAGGTTCTTCCCATCCATCCCATCAGAAGTCACAAGAATCACAAATGAAATGACAGCCAAGCTGAACTAACCAACAGAGGGCAGCTGACTCACAGGTAAAGGGAATCCCTGTTCCTGATGAAAGCCCCAGCAAAACTCCTGTGCCATCAGCGAAATCCAAACTGATGTCAAAACTTTTTACCTGAAATCTATAAAGCCAGGATTGGACAAAGTTTCTCTAGTGAAACTAGCAAGTGTTTTCAAATAATAAAGATATTTGAGAAAGGAGGAGATAAATCTACTGAAGTTCAAATCCGTGAGTGCTCTGTCTCAAGCCAGCCACCCGTGCTATCACTTCAAAAACTGAATTTTGCATAACAGATTTACTCTTCAGTAGTAACTCGTGGAGAAAAAAAAAAATCTGTTTTTATAATGCTTGCTGGTTATTAGTTTAATTAAGGAAAAAACACAGCAGTAGCCTACCAGCTAAAAAAAAAGATCACCCAATGACCAAACTAAAACAAAACACTAAAACTGGTTGTTTCATTGTTTTGACAACAGCATGTGGTTCAGCACTAGAGACAAATTAATCCTCCATTAAAACCTAAATAACCATTTTAAGCCTGCTTTTTAAATTATTAAAGTGTGGCTAACATCTGTTCATTGTGAAACCACAACTGAGTCTCATCCTTTTTTAAATTAATCTGTAACTCTAAAACAACAAGTAGACTATATGTGCCATCAAACTATAATCAATGCTGGGTAAACTTTATTAAGTGCACTAATATTTAATTATCCTTGATTCTGAGTTTGAACTCCAAAGTCAATCTGGAACATCTGAGACACCATCATGGGCCACATCTGTTAGTGAATCCAAGGACTCACAAAATGCTCCCTTCATAAGAGGATGCAAGTTTCCTGGTGAAGTTACAATATGGGAAACAGCTGACTCAAAAATAAAATAAATTATAGGCGGATTAAAAGCCTTCATAACTTTTAATTAAGCAATAAATCACAACGGATTGCACGGGACTGCTGATTTATGCACTCTGCAAGTGAGAAGCAGTAAATAGAATGAGACAGGACAGAATATACATCTTTCTGGAGAAGAACAATCTATCCTTTGGTGTTTCATTCATATATAAAAATCTACTCAGCTTTAGTTTTTCTACTGTTGGATATAAACTGCAACACATTTATAACTCAAAGATGTGCCACAATCTAAAGATAATGAGGAAGGATTAGCTGCATTTGTGCAACTCATATTTACAACTCTTTTCTTGGTGTCCCTGCTAAAACAAAGACTTCAGGAAGCAGGGAGAGCCCCAGACAGGTGTACAGTGGAGACATCTTTAATTTCTCCCTTCTCTCCCCAAAGCCATCAGCATGTGACTGGAATGAATTTCGACTTTGGGAAAACAGCCCTTGCAAACAACAGCCCTCCCTGACACGGGGGTTGTATTTGACAACCACTCAGAAAGCCATAATTGGGCCTTGAAATCTGAAATCTCTAAGTGGTTTATATTCCAGCCAGCAATCTGGTGATGCTGATGATCCTGATGCTGTCACTTAAGAAAGATGCAAAATTCATGTATTCAGCTTGGGGTTCAAACGCACACATTTAGCTGACGGCAAGCCCGGCACCATCCTTGCAGTCATGTGGGGGGAGATCAAGAGGAATACAAAAGGTCATTTGCACTTTTATTTTGCTGTCTTGGAGGAAGAAACCAATTAAACAACATAAAAAGAAAATAAAGTCCATTCCTGAATCTATCAATCAGCTACAGAGCACAAAACAAAGGGAACCCAACAAATGAAATGGTTATAATTTCTGAGAAACGGCCACAAGAAACGTCTGCACCAGAAAAAATATTAACACTTGTTAAGTATTAATCAAGGAGAACTGCTGTAGACAGAACAACACAGCAATATTAAAGACTTTAAAAAGAGGCAAGACCAGGTTATTTTAAAGATCAGGGTCATTTTAATTGCCATTATGCAAGTGGTGCCCGAGAGTTCCTGGGCTGCTCAGGAGCTCTGACAGATGAATTCACACAGCACATACATCTTCATGTCTGTTCTCCTTCTTTGAGCACCAACTTCATTTCTGAATTACTCTCTCTTATTCATAAAGCAGAGTCAGAAGAGTAGAAATTTTCTGCTCTAGATGCTCAGGGTATGTTCACAGAACGCAGGTGAGTCAGACCACGTTTAGCAAATTCCTATTCCTCTCAGGAATAAAACCATCCACTGAAATGTGGTCAGCTTTAAACTGGGGACACACAGAGTCTGCTACATATTCATAAGAAAATTCAGTCCTTCCAAAGACACTGCTGTCTTCTGAGAAAATTTAAAAAGTGACCAAAATCTTCATAAGTATCAAGCTAGAGCTGCATACCTAGTCAAGAGAATGCAGAAGATCCCCATATAGAGACGTGTATGAGACAAATCCAGACTTTGCTATTTGGCTGGCCAAAGAACACATGAGATCCTCTGTCTCGAGGAGAGGGAACTCATATCTTTACTGCAGTCTTCCCAGCATCAGAGCTGGGAGCAGACTGCCATCACATCCCTTCTTAAAGCACATCCTAGAACAGCCTCACACTGGTTCTGATGGTAGCAGATGCTAAGTCAGGTCAACACCAGCACCTAATTTACCAAATCGAGCCAACCCAACCTTTGTTCATGTAGGATGCTCTCTCACCATGATTCTGATTCACACACCAGCTCCCTGGATTGGACAGATCTGGGCTGCCTTCTGCTTAATGCCCACCTGTGTCCAAAATCTTGGCAATACCTTGTTGCATTCACACTTCAAAAAGTTTTGAAGTCATTATGTGGCAGGTTCTTAGAATATCAAATTACTGTCATGAATTTCATGACTTGACTTAGAATCTATTTCAAAAGAAACTTCCACATTCATGTCTTCCATCATAGCAAACAGTGTTTTGCAATCAACAAGATCATATTTTGGAAATTAATTTTGTACAGAAAGGAGTGATAAAAGAGAGTAAAGAAAATGTGTCAAAATGTTCATTTAACTTGCCAAAAGCAAGAGAAGGGATACTTCTGTGTAATTCACTCTTTCTGAAGACTGAGTCACATGTGATAAAATGCATGCCAAATAACTGTTTTTCACATCTTCTACAATATGAAAAGGTGAAGATGTACCAGCATTTTCTATTCAGAATATTCTTGGGTTTGTTCCAATCGGAACAGAAGCTAGGTCCCTGTTTTAACTGTTATGCAGCATCTCCTTTTCCCTAACGATTGCAAACCTAAAACTGAGAACAAATTGCACTGCAAAACTTTGCAGAGAAGAAATAGAAAGCTTTTTAAAAGGAGGAAGAAGCAGGAAAAAACTGCCCAAGATTAAATCTGCTGCCAAGGAATAACCAAGGCATCAATCCTTCGTGTTCTGCTGCTCCTAAGACAAAGACAGGCAAGAGTAAGTTCAGTCTCAGTGTTAGATGCTGTCACGCTGATTTATGACACGCACCGTGTGCTGGTCCTCCAACATGACATATTGTCCACGGGAGATTCAGCACAAACCAGACTTCTTGCCTTAAAAAAATACTGCCCAAAACCAACTGAACTGCAGTTCCTTAGGTGAAATGCTAATGCTTTCTCCACTGGGCCACCCGACCATCTGTGGCTGATTTTCCATTTAATTCCATCTTCTCTGCAGAGAAATCAACAGGACAAAGCACTTTGGGTACAATTCCTGTCTTTCGCTATATTTTGCAGTATGCTGGTGTATTAAACAACATATATTCCTTTCAACAACAAATGTGGGAACTATATTTGAATCAGAAATAATTATGGGTACATTCTCAGTTCCAGAGATGCAAACATATCAATTTCTTTTACAGCAAAAATTCCTGCTCTGATATATATTTCATTAAGAACTTGGTAGTGGTTGCAGTAGGCAGAAAAAATATAGTTTAACCAATTAGCACAAGGCTGCTGATTTTTGTGGATGCAAAAGTAATTCCAGGAAGGAGACTCGCATTGTAACATGTTTAACTTCACAAAGTGCAAATGTTCTCTCACAATTGCAGAAAAACAGCATTACACCATGTATCAAGTTTCTTTGTTATTAAAGAGAAGTTTAAAGAAGGTATCTAGAAAAAAAAAAAAAGCCAAGTGAAAAATACTGTTGAGGAAGTTGTTAAACGGCTCCATTTTTGCAAGGCTAAAGCTTTTCATGAGTGGCAATTGTGAAAATATGTTTATATGACTCTTTATTCAACAGAAAACCTGCAGAAGAAATGAAAATCAAGCGTGGATAGTTATTGAAGCTGAATATAAATTTAATATATACCGGGAATTAGAGCAGACACTACAGGGTTATTATCCTGAAGGATAAAATGGGAAGTAGCTGTATTTCCCTTAGGAAGCGAAGTAACACCCACCCACACGCTGGACTCCCAGACACTTTCTTCAGGCAGGTGAGATAGTGCTCAGATGACACAGATCTGGCTGCTACTTTTGCTCACTTAACCAACTAAATTACTGTTTAGTATAAAAACTTTCAGTCACAGCAAGAAAAGTGTGAGGGAAACAGGAGGCTCTCGCTATTTTTTGACACTGAAAATTCTCCCACATTAGTGTAGCAGGCAAAAAAACTTGTCATTTTTATGATACTGTAAAACTGCACTAGAATCAGAGGAAAAGCATGTTTTATGCTGTAATTCCTTCCTTTAAGGCAGAGGGGAAGGAAATCAGACCTTCTGAAGGTAAAACTGAGATTAAAGATAGGATTTTTTTTTTTTTCCCCCAGAAGTTGACCATGAAGCAAATGATTGTTGATAGAGCCAGAGGAAAATGTAAGTGGGATGTTTCCATGCACGGCACAGGATGGGATCTTACACAGCCAATGGACTGATACAGCAGGACTGGGCTCAGAAATAAAGCACTGGCAGCTGAAATCCATGAGAGGAAGAGATTTTGAGTGCCTCAGAAAAGTTCAGTGACTTTTGCTGACAATTAGAAATCTGTATTATAAAATAAGTGATTTAAGCAGGAGCTATTTATAGCGAGTACACTGATAATGATATTCTTGAAGACCAATTTCTAATACTGGAAGGTGAGGGTTTTACATGCAACTCACCAGCCAGGGACTGCATGTCAGCTAATTCAGTGACAGCAATTAAAGGTGCTGGCTTCAAACTTAGCTTCTAAAAGAAGAGCCTAAAAGTTTTGAAAGCACTTCACACAACACATATATCTATACACATGTATGGATAAAAGATATACTGATGTAAAGGAAGAGTATGACCAGTTACTACACCAAAACAAAACACGAAAATAAACTCTTCTGTAGTCAGACACAGGTAAAATTATGAAAATAAAAACTATTTTAATAATCCACAGCCAGGTAAGAGACAAAGATAAATGGAAGAAGTTGCAAATATTTTGCAAGTGAGTAAGGACAAGAACATAAATTGAAGAAAGCAAGTAAAGTACAGTAGTGTTAAGTGTTGTTTACTCAGAAAGTTTACTGGATACAAAATTACTGCTTTGAGAACAGTTACCTACCTAAACAAAGGAACCTTGTTTAATTGCAGTGCCCTGGGATAAGCCATGCTACGCTGCTCTTCCTTTGGCAGAGTTTCCCTGACACAGTCTAAAGGCATTTTCGGATCACAGAAACTTACCTTGCCAAATGCGAGCCCAAAACTGCCTAAGAGAAATGGCTACTCAATGTGAGCAAGACAAACTTTAGTCTGCATACTACTGTGTTGGTTTTCTTTGAGGGTTTATTTGAGGAATCAGAGTGTGAAAAGCCCTGGAAACATCTTTAAAAAAGGCCTTCCCTGAACAGATCTTTCCTAACATGACCAATTAGAGAAAGATCACACACATACACACACACTCCCATCGCACATCTCTCCACCTCCAGCCCAAGCTCTGCCTCCAAGTGACAGTGACTTCTACAGTGAACAGCAGTCTCCAAGTCCACCTAACCTTGTCCATTCCAATTGGGACTTTTAAGAGCCAATAATTCCGTAAGATTTTTGGTTTTGAAAAGAAATTTGTCACATTTTTTGCTGACCAAAATAAAATTTGGTTTTTTTCTGAAGTGCAAGTAGGGCTAAACCAGTCATGTTCTATGAAAAGGTTCCAGAAATTCACACACCTTCACACCTGCTTTTGAGAGATCTGGTCTGTAAATGCACCACTGCCTGCTCCTTTTCCCTTTCCTTAAACTCCTGAATGCAATTTCAGGGGAAGTACTTGCAATTCTAATGTGCAAAGTGTCTGTATTTCTCATATTCTAGAGCGAACAGCAGAAAATGTCATTAAGAATAAAATATTCATTTTAATGAAAGCAGTAAGTTTACATTCTAAATACATTACATCTTTTTCCTGCCATGCCTGCCATAACAAATACTCCCATGTTTGCTTAAATATATGCAGCATATATAAAGGGGATAAGCTACTTGCTATGATATTTGTCCTTTAGCAGGACTGGGTAAGAGAGGGGGAGGAAGGAGAAGGAGGGAAAATCTTGACAAGAATATGTATGAGAGCAATCAATAAAAAAATAATCCCTGGAATTCATGAGTCTTGAAAATAAGATGCATTTTCTTGTAGTAATCCTAAAAACCTATAAAAGAATATTCAAGCAATAAACCCCCCTTAACTCATATTTAACCTTTCATCATGTAGAACTACATATTAAATAGCTTAGCAACTGCATGCTGTGTAAGTGCATTCAAATAGGAGCAGAAATAGAAAAATGTAAATGCTACACCTCTTTTAACATGCTCTGCACAGCCAAGAACATCTGCCAGCTGACCCCCTAATCCAATCGGCTGTTCAGAAGCAATCACATCCTCAGATAAGAGCTGCACAGCTCCTACATGCAAAGCCCATTTTCTTTAAGAGATGGAGCAAAACGCAGTTAAGCCAGCTCTCCAACGATTTCCGAACAGAGGTACAAGGCGAAAGTAATTCTGCAAATTACAAGGAGCTGCATTAAAATACTGTCATCTCTCCCGCCAAATATTGTAATTTATCCCTTAATTTCACAGGGCAACAGCACAGGCAGAGTTTAGGGCTGAAGTGACTACCTCAAATCGAGTGATTGTATCAGAATACCAAGCGCATACAGCCCACACAAATGTTTGTCACTTCTATCAGGAAATAACGTGGAATAAAATCTGAGGCTCAACCTAGTCCATTGGCTATAATGAGAAGGAGAAATAATAAAATAAAGCTGAATTAATTCTCCTAACTCTGAGTTTACTTCTCACACCTACTGCAAAAAGAGTGGACTGCTTGAGAGGCTCCACAGGCAGATGAAGACATTTAAAGAATGGCTTCAAGATATTCCACAAGAGTCAAACCCTCTGTGGTTAAGAGCATAAATCCCATGGAACATTATGCAGTAATAGGAAGTGTCATTATTTCTGTACACAATCAAATTCCTGCTAAAAAGTTCTGTCCTAAATGCACAAGCAAGCTGCACTACGCTGACCAAACCGACTCCATGAGGACAGTCTTTTATAGAACAGTTTATGTGACTCAAATAACTACTTATATTCATAAAATAAATTGTTTGATCATGCAAACTGCCCATCTCTAAAAAAGCAGTAGCTTTGCTAAATATCTGTACTGGCAGAGCCCTGGGCATGGTAAGAAAGAATTGATAGAACAATGTTTCAAGTAACATTCTCTGCAGTTAAATTTATGTCAAATATTTGAAAGGCATTGAAAAAAAAGACATACAGCGGTCTGCCAAAAAGCCTAGACAACACCCTGCACAAGGAGAAGGTGAAAAGATTATGTGGCTTAATAAAAAAACCACACAAACTGACTGAGGGATTTAATTATAAGACACTGGAAAAATGGAGGGTTCTCCAACGTAATTGATTAAGCAATAGCAAGACCCAACCTCAGAAGCAATAATAAAAAAAAAATTACTAAAAATACTGGAGAAAATAATAAGAAAATCCTAAACCAATTCTATTGGCACCTGGAGGAATTCATTATTGGTTCTGAGTTATCTCAAGTGTTATCAACTGCATAAAACACAATATAACACAGTATCCAGTGAAAAGTAAAACTCAGCACCATGGTGATTCAGATTTCCCATGTCTGATATCGAACAAAAGCAAGTATTTACTGCACATATTTAATCCAGATTATATAAAATAATGAGGATGTCACATTTTCATACCTAATGAATCCACAGAGCTTTGCTCTAGGATTTAAACACTGCCCAGACCAGAGGAAAGAGCAGACAATCTGCCTGGCAGTGGATTAACGATATGTGTCCAGCTTAGCTAAACAGCAGTGCCATCAGCTAATTTCGTTTACCATTTGGGCAGACAACTTGTACATGCTGCAGCGTGCCCAAGGACCTTGGTGTGTTAAATCCGGGCTGGAAGTCCAATTCCAGAGGGTGCAGAGCAAAACTCCTCCTGAACTGCACAAGGAATTGAGAAGTGTTGGGAGGGGCGATGAACAGAATGACAGACACAATGTGTGTGTGTGTGTGCATATTTAATTGTACATACATATATATGTATAAGAACACACTTTCCTTACTAGCACAAGAAGTTCTTCTTACCCTAAAAGCTCCAAAATATATATATATATATGATCAATCCTATAAATCTACACTGGAAAGATAAAATCCATTTGTGGACTAAACCAGCTAGAGGTAGCTTCTGTTCTACCCTAAAAAAACCTCAAACTCACAGGCAAAGAAACAAAAAAAAAACCCAAAAAAAACCCACCAACCAACCAAACAAAAAAAAAAACCCCAAACCTGAAAGACAAGAAGCCACAAACCTAAGGAAACAGACTTTAATGCAATTCTACTACAGCGTCACTCCTACAGCCCTCAACAGAAAGCCTCTCATGAATTCAGTGGGTTTTAGATCACGACATGTGTTCCTGGTAAAGAGGGAAAAAGCACCAACCACGTTTATATTAATACCAGCCATGGCACTTTGCAAGCACAATGCACCGATAAACTGTACTAAAGACATAACTTCCAAGTTTAAACAATTTCTTTCCTTTAATATCTTCTGAAAGGCTTTTGAAACTAGCAACTCTAATGTGTGTGGGAATAGGCAACACATGATAGCAATAAGTTTGCTTTTAATGGAAAGAGTCTGCTGTGTCTATGGCTAACAAACCCCAGTATCTTTTCCTTACAAAGGAGCTCATTGTTACCATATGACTTACTGTGGGATTTCACTTTGCCTCTCTGGTGATCTGTCTGATCTATTAAGGAAAGCACTGAGCTATGGACGACACACACTTTATTGCAGTTTTATACTTTCGTAGTCCCCGCTGCTTCTGCCAGCCTACTTCCGATGAATTTCAAATAGTAACGGGGAAAAAGGAAAAGAAAGGATCAAAAAAAAAAAAGGAGTATTTACCAAGTTTCTCACAGGGAAAAAAATTAACTGCGAACAAAATGGCAAGTTCATAATGAGGAAGTGGTGCTGCACCCCAGGACATGACTCCTACAGCAATGGTTGTGCAGATGAACAAGTGGATCCACCAGCTCTGGCACTTACCAACCACTACACAAATAAATCTCTGGGTGAATACCCCTGAAGTACTTCTACA
>JAYRBT010000181.1:5715689-5738428 GCA_036023395.1 Myiotriccus ornatus
TGAACAAAGCTACAGAATCAAAATGGGATCATAACTTTCCTCCAGGCTCTTCTCACAGACTGCCATTACTCTTCTATCAACCACTTGAGGTTAATTCTAGGCTGAGATACTCATAGAGCAGAGATTTCATTCAATCAAAACTTTCCTCCAAAAATGTTCCTGTGATGCACCCTCTCTGCTCAGATAGAGAATGCCTTTATAGCTATCTTTTTATGATAATTAGTAAATAACTTGTACGCAGCTCATCCATTGCCTGTCAGAACAGAGTATTTGTTTTTCTCTGAAGGAGCCAAACAATGACTTGCTGTTGTCAGGGGGCTAAAAAGACCTACAATAATCCTAGTTTTGGCATCCCTAGAAAACCTGTAGGATTGGCATGGTGCACAATACAAAACAAACAAAAAACCCCAAGGGAGACGTGCTATTAAAACAATCCATTAATAAAGAATTCAATGTCTCAACTATTATCGAGAGAAATATTCTTACCATAACAAAATATGAATAAAGGAGCATAAACACACTTCTGCTCAGCTTGGGGAGACTAACTCAAGGCTGAGTTTACACAGCTGGTTTTGTCAGTGTCATCCTCACACTTCTCACTCATCTGTCACATCCCCCATTTTTCTCTCCTCTGCAGAACCTGTTACCAAAAACTTGTTAAGTTTCCAAAATCTTCTGCAGAAAAAGATGTTTTTTCTCCATAGCCCTGCTCAGCCTGCTTTCCATGTGTTTTTAGATTATTTCTTGAAGCCTCCTTAACTTCTTTTTTTATTATTATTACTTGTCAAAATTTCCAACACTGTTAAAATAAAGCTCATTTAATTAAGACAGAGCAGATGAGAGCCTCTGTCCTACCTAAACCAACAGCAGGCACCTGAACACCACAGAGCTGGAGCTGCACAAACAGATGTCAGAGGAGGCAGTGGCAGGAACACTAGGATAGTCAGATATTTTGAAACATACTCCCAGAATTGACAGAAAAAATTGATCTGGATGATCAAATAAGCCTTTTCTATGCTTAAGTGCTATTGTTTTTCTACTGAGACACTGTCAAAGTAATGGGACGAACAAATGCATTTACCCAGGCTGCACAGTTCATTTTACTATGATTTATTCATCAGAACAATGTGCTTGTCGCTGAAGAAGCCACAAATGGAGTCTCCTCTCTGAAGTGTCTGTAACAAACAAAGCCCCCACAGATTACCCGGGATGTTCTGGGAAGGCTGGAACACACGATGTAGCAGCCACTGCTCATCTCTTTTCTCCTGTGCAACCCAGAGCCAAAGCAATGGCAGGTGGATGAACAAAGTGAGGACAGTGGTTTAGATGGAGTCACAGAATCACAGATTGGTTTGTGTTGGAAGGGACCTTAAAGACCATCTCGTTCCAAACCCTACCATGGGCAGGGACACCTTTCACCACACCAGGTTGCTCCAAGCCCCGTCCACCCCGGCCTTGAACACTTCCAGGGATGGGGCAGCCACAGCTTCTCTGGGCAACCTCCAAGGTCAGAGGTTAAGGCACAAATACATCGTCCAAAACCTGTAACTGTCTCATTTTTTCAGTGCAGACCAACAGAGCCAAGGCAAGAAGAGGCAGCTGGAGGATGGGCTGGGGGGTGTCAGTGATGCAGAAGGACGAAGAGGCTGTGGATGGCACTGCAGGAGCAGGTTTGTAGCAGCACCATTTCTTTCCCACGTACACAAGACACTGGTGTATCACAGCAGCACATCCAGCAAGAGGCTGCAGTGTCCTTCCATGTCCCCTCCATAGGCACAAATGGGAGAAGCAGGAGATCAGTAGGTTTACAAGCTAACAGGAGACATTGGCATCCACCTGACTGTTGCACTTCCAAAAGATAAATTTGCTGTGGGTGTAAGGTCTGTGCAGAGCATTAAACAACAGTGCCAACAGCATTCCAAGAGGCCGACTTAAAAGTGATGCGAAAATAAACAACATTTCTCCAGCAGCTTTGAAAACAGATGCACCTCTAATTGAATTGGCTTTAAACTCATTTGTATCCTCTCTAACATATTTCATGGTTTCAATTAACAAACTTCAAGCAGTTCTACCCTTGTTAGTAAACCTTGAGGTGGTTCATAAAACTCAAGGTCATTACTTGAGAGGGACAATTCTGTGCATCACCACAGCTGCCACTGGTAATAACACTGCTAATTTCCCCTGGAGTCTGTGGGACAGGACAGATCACCCTTTAACAAACAAGGGAGCAGCAGAGTGGACAGCGACACAGGAGAAATGTTTCTAATTACACACGCCAAAGGTAGAGGTGGGGAAAAAAATTGATTCATTTTGCAATTAATATTTACATTCATTTGGTTACTGACTGTGAAGTATCACAGAGTAACACCAGTAAATCCATGCAGTACTAAAAATCTAATAGCTAAAGGCTTTATAAGGGCGACCTGGTGGACCACAGCACTGCGTGGGCCACATTCTGTTCAGCTGAAGCTTTGGGATCTCCTACAAAGCAAAGCTCTTGTTTTAACTCACGTTAAAACTCAGCATGGAGCACAGACTGCAGTTAAGCAACCTAACTCCACCAGGTGATCCGAGTTCTATGGCTGGGGCTCTGCCAACGTGCCATGAACGAGGCAGCCACTGGCCATGGGCCACCCAGCATGACTGAAGGCTCCAGTGCCTTGTGACATACAAGGGGAAGCACCTCGTCCTGAGCAACTTTGGTTCAAAACCTAAATCCTGCTTCAAGGGAGAAAATTATTAACTGAAGGGAACTAAGCAGAGTAAGTCTGGGAGTCTTAAAGTTGCTAACAACTCGTGCTGCAGCTGAAAAGGATGTAAT
This sequence comes from Myiotriccus ornatus, assembly GCA_036023395.1. Classification (NCBI taxonomy): domain Eukaryota; kingdom Metazoa; phylum Chordata; class Aves; order Passeriformes; family Tyrannidae; genus Myiotriccus; species Myiotriccus ornatus. Next base: position 5,718,511 of record JAYRBT010000181.1, read on the forward strand.
CTTGCCAGAGAACAAATGTTTAATCTTCTTTCTTTTATAGCATGCAAGGATTTGAGAGATTTTATGCAATATTAGTTTGCTGAGAAATTTAAGAGATAATCTAATGAATACATTCAGTGAAGGCACAGCCAAAAACCCCAGCAAAAATAACTTTCACATCAAATATTTTGCAAAGCTTAAATAATGGACCCTTAGCTAATTTATTCCCACTTGCTCAACAAAGAGGCACATGCTCATGTTATCTTGTAGCAGACTGATTAGAGATTCTAAATAGACCAGAGAGGACTTGTAAAAGAGGCTGGTAAGTTTAACTCAACATTATTGTTATTGAAATTCATCCAAAGGTTGGTTTTATTGCTCAATTTCACAGTCTCTATAAATCCCGACGAGGCAGTTGGGTTGGTGCTGACTTTGCACTATGATTCCTAATTTCTTCTGATTTTGCATTACAGTTTTCTTCCTTAAAGAACTTGCAAGCTTATACTTTGAGTTACATACAAACAATAGTAGTTGATATATTTAACCTTTTAACTCAATAAGGAAATCTCCATTAATTAGCACATTCCCTGTAACAGATTGCAGGACAAGCTGAGAACTCTTGGGGAGAAGGAGGCTCGTCTGCTGCCTTCAGAGTGCAAATAAATAGAGCAAATAAATAGGACTTCACAGTGTACATTTATCTCATAGGGAACCTTTGATGCAGGAGGGCAGAAATCCACCACACAAATCTGACCAGGCTCCAAAACCAACTGTGGGAATGATTCTCCCTTCTCTCAGGGCTGCTCCCCCACAGCAAAGGGCTGCTTGGGAGCCCTGATGTCTTAGCAAAGTCCTTACTCAAATAAAAAATCATCCACTGGGATCAATAGCAGTTAGGGAAGTAGCTCAGCTGTGTTCTTCTATATACTTTGCTCATCACTCTGCCACTGGGGAGATCATCTGCTTTGTCCAAATAAAACTGATTAGCTTTTTTTTTTTCCTTATCAGTGTTGTCATCGTCTCTATATCAGGAAAGAAACTCAGCCCACTGTACTTTATCATGGATTGTTTAGAATATATATTTTTTTAATATATTTTTTTCAGGCTACACCATTCACCTGAAAGCAGGTTTTTAACCTGAGACTGTGTTTATTTTTTATGATGATGATGAGATTTATACAGAAAAACAAGACCTTTTTCAGAGGCTGCACACACTTCAGCAGTACATCAGAGAGACAATTAAACTGTCCACAGACCATCAAATTCCCCCTTTCTCCTACACCTGACTTCTCTCAGAGGCCTGACTGCACAGCAGCTCCAAAAATAGATGTGCACTGCAGAGTGCTCTAAAGATCAATACAGACTTGGGCAATTTGGACCAGGCAGGAAGCACCTTCCAGAGCCAAGGGTCCATCACTGGCAGAAAGCTGCCGCCAAATGTCACCAAAAATATCCACCCCCCTCAGTAAATCTTGTACGACCTGAAGGTCAATGGTTTCAGGCTCTGCTGGAGCACACCAAGAAACTCAATTTCAGAGTCTGGGGCCCTCCACGGAGAGCATCTTTTTGCCAGTTTCTAAAGTCACGACATTAGGCACTGTCAACACAATATGCCACCTCATTTCGGCTGCCAAGATGTGACCCCAAGACACAGGCAAGCCTCATTTAGACAACTTGCCTCGGACAACAACGTGACAGTTTCCATTCCACAGAATGGGAACTGCTGATGCATCTCCTGTATCCTGATAATTAGCACGTATTGTGCAGTATAAAACTGCTCTTATTTCAGACAAAACAAACCACCGGATGACAGCGCAGAAGACAGGAACACTAATTAGACCAATGTGCAATTAATATTATAAAGAAGACTCATAACAACATGGAAAAAAACCCCTTTTTTCCCCTTTAAATGTACATTCCTAGTTCTTCAATTTACAAACTTGAGAGGTTTTAGCAAGTGCAAGGGCCTCTGTTCACAAGCAGGTGAAAAAAGCAGTGGAAAGGCAGGGGCAGGTTCTGAGCCTGCAGTGACCTCCACGGCCCCCTCCCAATGTCACAGGAGGTGAATGACACAGTGACCCCTCACTGTCACAGGAGGCAAGCGACACGGTGACCCCCAAAATCAATACAATTAAATCAATGCACTGCCTTGATTCCTTCTCCTCTCATCAACATTAACTGAGAAACCCAACTGCACGCTTTAATTATACCAACTCAGTTTTAAAGATCCCATTAACCATTACCAGCATGAGGAAAATCTTTCCCAAAGGCCAGGTCCCACCTGCTTGGATAAGGAGTTTCACTCCTCCTATTAGAGGTCACCCTGCTGCAGAAGCAGGGATGCAAAGGCATCTGACCTTCTTAAATAAAGCTGTACTATAAAAAACGTCTGATGGAAACAGGATTTTAAGAAAGAGAACAGTCCTGGTTTTCCACAGCTCAGGCACGGGGAGAGCAGCGACTCATTTAGATGATGGAAAACCTTGAGAGGGAAACAGGACGTTTTTGTGACGTTAGCAGGCCCCAGCACAGAGTATTGATGTACTGAATTCCTGATAGACTTTTGTTTCAATTTTGCACTGTGACTTTGAGCTCTCTGGTTGTAGCTCAATCTCCTGTGCTGGAGTGAATTCAGAATCAGAAAGCGATGCAATCTTGTTAAATAATGCCATTTTTAATGGTCACTCCTTCGTGTTACCAAACACAAATGAGATCCAAGATTTCACAGTAGGAATCTCTGTCTGTAGTGAGGAATATTAGCAGATTTGCAAACCAGGCTCTCAGTAATTTAATTTGCACCATCCTCATTTGCAAACCTTGGAGGAACAGAGAGCTATCAAAGCATATCTCAGACCCAGGCATGGAGTAAGGTAGGGTAAATGCTCAGTTACTCAATATCACCGGGATAATCCTTACAGCAGACTGAGCTGAGGTTTAATTTCATTTGTACTTCCTAGCTCAGGCTCACTTCCTCAAATCTTCTCAATTCACCTGTTGCTGTGTTTCTTAGTTGGTCTCCCAAACTCTGTAATCAAGCAGACTACATGAGGCACCTTACAGAGATGTCCACTCTGTGCCCATCTACCCCTGCCATGCTAATTCTACTTCTGTATGAAGTGCTCCCCTGAACTCATCACTGCTCATTTTATGCAGACATTGGCCTGTGTCCAAAACATGGAATTCTTATTTTTATAGGATCCTTGTCCCATACAAGAAGAAACACAAAAGAAGTTGCTTCTGAAAATCTTCAGGATATGGCAAGACACAAAACCCTGTAATGCTCACTGAACTGCACTACAACACCTACAGCTCTACTCAGCTGCCACAGGGATAAAGATATGGAACTGTCACTTTCCTCTCAAAAATGATTTGTCATCCATTTATTTGACGGAAAGTCGCTCAAACATTGCACAAAACCCATGTAAGACATGAGAGGAACCCTGTGAATTACCACCAGTATGTGTCACTTCCCAGTACAGCCACACATCTCAAAGGGATCACGAAGCTCTCCACGAGCAGCAGAAGTGTAGAGGTCTTAAGACCAGAGTACATAATTCATGAACAGGATTAGGCTAAAAGGTTATTTCTTCATACTTCCAATATAACATATTAAATGGAATGACACATAGGGAGAGAAAAATGTTAATTCTAAGTCTATCTTTGCGTGGTAACATTTTATTAGAGCCTTGCTTCATAACAGGCTGTATTCGTGACAAATGTGTTATTAAGGCAGAAGAGATGGGCCACATTTCAAAGAGATTCTCTTTCCATAGCCCACTGCAGGAGTCAGGGCAGGAGATCACCCAGTGCATTAACTTGCTATCACAGCTCTCCTAAACCTCCCATACACTATTTCTACACTGAGTTACAGTTTCTACACTAGAAACATTCCCGACTCCCATGGAAGAGCTTTAATCAATCTGTCAAAAACTGACTGAGCCTAATAATAGGAAGCAAAGGGAATGAACATCAGCAAGGGTGGGCAGAGGTGGTCCAGCCAGAGGAGGCTAAGGGTGAGTGTCAAACAAGAGAAAGTCTGTCTGAGGTCAGTAAAAAGCCACTCCTTCACATAGTCTGGTACTGCTGCCTCTTCAAAAGGGTCATTTTATGGAATGCAGCAAAAAGCATAAAAGAAATTTGGGCAAAAAGATAAGCAATAGAGATTTGTATTTAAAGCCAAGGAATAACAAGAGACATCACTATGACTAAATGCAGCACTTACAGAGGATGCTGTTCAAATAGCCAATTCTCTAAATGTTTCCCTGTAAGATGCATGTTTCCTTTCTGTAAGAAGATAAAGACCTAGAAGAATGTGCATTTCTATGTACTAATGCCTCAGGGGAAGTCCTACCTTGCTTTAAATAAGCTTCTTTGATAGCCAGTTTGACCCATTCAGAAATAACTTTTTTGATGGCTGTTTATCTTTGATACCGTTGCCAGGAAAACACAGAGAACTCAATGTCTGAGCAGTTGTCCTGTGATCCAATTTCATTTGATAAGTCTTTTAACATCCATAAAGGAAGAAACACGGCCAAGTTTTCTTATGGTGAACAGATTTGGCGGGGGGGAGAAGGAAAGGAAAAGATAGGGAAAAAATCAATGTTCTTTGAGCACTGTTATGAGAGCAATATGTAAAAATCCTGTAGTCAAACAAGAAATAGAGGGCAGGTCCTTCCTGGGCTCTGTGTCTGTGCTTACAGCTCCCCTGGCAGCCACAGCTGTAATTAAAAGTGTCACCACATTCCCAAGGAGACATGTAGAAATGTCGGAGAGAGTCCAGGGGAGAACCCAGCCAGGATTTCAGGGCTAAATTAAGAAGCTATTTAGCTGTGAGAGAGCAGGAAACCAGTCAAAGGTGGCCGTGGCTTTGAACAGTCCTGAAATGGGGACTCAAGGGTAGGACAGTCCTGTCTGCAGCTGGCAACACCTTTCAGCCACCTTAATTCCCATGCCAGGGCACAGGATAGCCCGAAAACAAGGTGAAATTTTTAGCTGAAACCTTTTCCTCAAGCAGTCCTTGAAAAGCTTTGTCCTAGTAGTAATAGTGCCATTAATAAAATACAATCACACAATAAAAAGGCCGCAGAGAGAGACTGTGACGGTTTGGGCTGTGGTAGAGTTAATTTTCTTCACAGTAGTTGGTATGGGGCTGTGTTTTGGATTTGTGCTGAAGTGTTGATAACACAGGGATGTCTTCATTATCACTGGACAGTGATTACAGAGAGCCAAGGCCTAGCTGGATTCTGAAATGAATTGATTGTACTAAAAAATGAAATTTCAATATCAAATTTCATTCAGACCAAGAATGAAATTAAATACTTTGGAATATTTTCAAAAACAGAGGGAGAGAAACTTCTTTTCATAAAATATTCTATTTCTGAAGATTTTCGAAACAAAATCAGGGATTTCTGCAACCATTGCATTTTTCAAAATAAAATTTACTAGACATGGAAAAATGTGTAGCACAGTAATTACCAGAAATCATACACTTTCAAAAATAACCAGGCAACTATTCAATGCTGCATTTTCAACCTTTTTTCCCCCCCAAATTACTACCTTGTAGGAGCAGTAGGTTTGCTATCAGGCCAGGATAGGCTTGGCCTACATTTTCTTAACCTATTGAGCTCTGCTTACAGCTTTTTGAGCTACAGCAATCTAAATTTGGAGAATGATTATTAGGATCTAGGGATTAAAACCTAACTGAAAAATGCTAATTTTCTCCCAAAATGAAAATGCTGGGACTGACACCCCGCAGGGTCTCAGAGCAGGTCCCCGTGTCAGGTCACAGGTCGGTCACGCAACATCTCTCAGGCTGGTGGCCAGAATTTCCATGTACAGGAGCACAAACCCCAGAGGAACACCCCAGGTAGAAATACAGCATTACTCTGAGATGACATTTCAGAAAATCAAACTTCATGACACTTGATACCGCCAGGTTTTCAGCAGCAGGAGTTGATATTCCCGATCCACGACCTTTGCATTACTGCCCTAAACCTCTCAGCACCGGGGACAGGGCTGATGAGGACAGAAGCAGCTCTGTCACTGCTGGCACTCGCTGCCCTGACGTGCCTTGGAGCAGGGAACATCCCTCCAGCAAACACAAAAACTAGTTTTCTCATCATCAAAGTTTTTAACTCCCCCTGGTGCATCTGTTTGCTAATCCCACCCATGTGGGACTAAAATTGGCATTTTGAAGGAGTGCCCTTGCCAGCAGCATTCCCAGTTGCAGTGTTACATCAACCTGCCTGGGAGGAACCAAGTGACACCCCTGCACCTGCAGGTGCCAAGGAACCCTCCGAGAAGTGCCAGTCCTCTTTGATTTGTCCACCAGCAACTACAACACACACAAGAAAACTCTGCACTGTTGAGAATAAGGAGGTGTATGAGCAGCCCTGCCGTGCCCTTCAGAAATTGAGAGATAATTAAAGCTTTTTAAGGCGACTGCAGGTTGAACCAAACCACTCTGTGATTTAAAGCCACCATCTATTTGTCTGTTGTGTCTTTCTTCCAGGTTCCTCTTGTTGCGAGCACAGCAGAATTTGAATAGTATAAGCACTCTTCATAAATTCCTGCTTTCCATAAATTGCCTGTCGGATCAAAAGCAGAGCCTCCATGCAAGAGCACAGAAACCTCCAGCCTTTGATTTGGAACAGATGAGGCACCCTATGTTCCTCCAAGATTAAAAAAACCCCGTTGGCACAGAATACAAGAGAGAGGAGCAAAGGGACGACGTGAAATCTTTCAAAACAAAGGAGATAGAAATTCAAAAATAGTACAAGCAACTCAGATGACAGATTGAGAAGAGGATGAACTGCAATTAAAAGGACAATTTCATGTCCAAAGAGGATGCTCCAGACACCAGTTAGAAAATTGAGACCCTCTGGACTAGCAGTGAGTTGAACACAATATAATAAAGTCTTCTGATAGGAAGGGAAATTGAGGCAAACTACCAATTTCGTTTTTGTAATGTAGTTAAAGATAGTTACCTCTATCCATGATTCCGTAAGTGCACTTCCAAAATAAAGGAAGGAAAATAAGTGTGAAGCAAATCCAGGAGAAAATAACTAGCTCAACTGGAAACGGCAGGTCTCTCATTTCTTGAGCTTATTGAATGGGTGATCAAGGAAAATGATGACACCACTAAAATAACTCAGCAGTCTAATCACAAAAGCCAGTCATGGAAAAAAAAAAAAGTGTACTTTTTTCTAGATATTGGAGAAAAGTTTTGCTATAGAAAGGAATAAAATTCAGAAAAGTCTGTAACTTTTATTTTTAAGCCTGTCGTATCAAATCATCATGAGCTAACAGAAGAATAAACAGCAGTGAGGAAAGGTAAATTAGTCGAGGCATGATCTCTGCGCCCACTTAGAGCTGACCCAAAGCAACGGCACAAGCCATGCTCAGCTGTGCAGGGTCAGGACACTAAGGCAAGTAGAAAGCACATTTCATTAAGGAACAGCTAGAATGCTTCTGCCTTCACTGTTTTTTGACCTTGGGATGCTCTGCATGTGGTAACTACACTAACGTGGAGAAAATCCATTTCCTGCTGAGAAGGTATGTTTAAAGGGTTAATATATTTGCAGATAATAGGCTTAGGACAGTTGGAGTCTAGACTGCTGGCAAACACAGATGAAAGGACTTTAACTGAGGTTTTGGTTAGAGTTGTTTTTTCCCCTCAAGTTGCAGAATCACACACAAAAGTAGTGCACAGATCAGGGCCTCAGACCCCAAACCCCTCTGAGCAGTGATTCATCTCTACATTAGACTCAAACTCGCAGTACATTTATTTGACAGGTTTGATACACTCACATAATAGGTCACATTGACATGAGTGAACCAAACCCTACTGAACTGTAAGTTCAACAAGCAGGTTTCAGTCAGGGAAGTGAAAATCACTTCAGAGAAGGCAAAATCCCAGAATTTGCTCTCTAGAAAAGCAACTTGTCAATACTGTTCTATACCATGTACTCAGGACATTATAAAGTCCAGGACAAACTTATATCTACTCTTGAGGCACAATTTGCATCCTTACATCTGTCTTTCTACATTTTGTAGAAGTCCTGGGTCCTTTAAAAGGACCCAGCAAAGAACTGAGGTCTAAGTCTTAAAACTTTCCCTTGTGTCCTGGTTCAAGAGAAAGGAAAAGAGCAGGAAATACAAAGAAGTCAGAAGACCTGAAGGACATAAAAGAGGAGCACACTTACCCCTCCATCTCATAAAGCAAGAACAATGCCCAGATATCAGAGTCACTGGCATGCATTATATAAAGAAAGGCTTAATTAGCCATAACCACGGTCAGCAAGCAAATGTTAAAAGGTCACTTGATAGTAATTGTGAACAAGACAAACTGAGCTGCTTAAAAAAAACACTGTCATGAATAATTTCCCAGGGCTTAGCAATTCTGCGTGCTTCTGTAAATTGCTCTTCTCTATTATGGTTGAAGAGCATTCTGCTAATTATTAATTGGATAATGATTTGTTTCTATCACTAATTCAATAATGTGTTCAGAAGTGCATTTTGAAAGTTCCCAGCTCTAGAGACCATAAATAGCAGACTTATCTTGACATAACTGCTCTGGCTGGAAGGCAGGTCCCAAGTGATGGAAGTGGAGCCTATGGAGCTTTCTGCCCATTTTTAGGCACTTTGCACTGAAGTCACTGAAATGTCCATGTCCTCTAGACGTGGTCTAGAGACCAAGGGAATGCAGCTGCAGGGAACAGAAGGTGTTCAACACCAGGTAGCTTATTCACTCTAGGTATTAAACAGGGTTTAGTAAGCTGGAGATCAATAGTTCACCCTTAGCAGGCTATCCAGAACGTAGAAACATCTCACCCCTCCTTTACATCCCACTTCCAAACCTAAAGGGTCTTCAGAGCACTGTGTAAATGGAATGCAGGAGGAAGGGCATAGGAGAGGACTCTGCTGTACAGCACTGACCACCCCTCTGTCCTGTGACATGGGCCCTGTGCCAGGGTGGTGTTGCAATCTTTTCTGCAAACATAAAAAGCGGAAGGCAAGAAAGCCAACAATAATCCTCTGGAGCTACCACTCCCTACTACCTCCCTAAGAGAAGCCAGACCATTAAAAATGCCACATAAATATCACTGACAGAAAACAGGCTTCAAGGTTATTCAGAAAAGCCCCATGCATAGACAACCTCCCCTTTTTAGTAGCGATAAAAACCCTGAGTTTCTCAAAAGAGCAAGTCAGGCCATAGGCAAACCCACCTTTCAAAACCCAGCAACTCCCTGTTCGCAGAAGAAAAGGTAATGTGGGGGAAAGGTATAGCACTGCTCCTTGATGGGCCACAGAGGCATAATCAATTGGCACAAAAGCACATTGTTGAAACACAAACCATGGAAAGCTGCTTTATGAACCCGTGCAGCCAGCTGGAACTGCCCTCAACAGCTGCGAGAGGAATTCACTCCAGGACTGAATCACTTCATTAGGGTGGAGGTTTTTTCCTTTTATTACATCCAGCTCAGGCTGCTGATCCTCATCCTGAAGACCCTCCACAGAGCAGGCCCACTGCTTCTCTGCTCTCTGAACGTTCCTGTTCAGACTCTATTAGTTAATCTTATCCTGAAACATCATTTCTCCCTCTCCCATCATAAGCAGCCTTCCAACCTACTACATCCCACTGTGTGGTGTTCCAAGCCTTCTGACCAAGAGAGCAGTAGTGTTTTGGGGGCAGCACAGGTACAGAATCTGCTCCTAAGAAAAAGGCTTGTGTCTCTGACAGAACAAGGGGGAATGGCTTCGAAATGACACAGGGCAGGTTTAGATCAGATATTAGGAAGAAATTCTTTACTGTGAGGGTGGGGAAGCCCTGGCACAGGTTGCCCAGAGGAGCTGTGGCTGCCCCATCCCTGTAAGTGCTCAAGGCGAGGTTGGACAGGGCTTGGAGCAACCTGGTGTAGTAAAAGGTGTCTCTGCCCATGGCAAAGGGGTTGGAATTAGATGACCTTTAAGGTCACTTCCAACCCAAACCATTCTCTGACTGCAATGAACTGCAAATCACGGAAACTGGAAGAAAATATCCAAATGGAATGACATTTTCTGCTTGCTCTGCTTTTAATTCTGCCCACTTTCTGCTTGATATCTGCAACTTGATTATACATGAAATATAGGTGGACAGAACCCCAGCAAGCAGTGACATGAAAATACATGTTGTGTATTAATTTCAGCTTAAGACTGGAACATAATTGCAAGGAGAAGACCACTGGCTGCCACATGCATTTGGCATGAGGGACAGCAGGTGACATCACAGGGATTTTGTATTAAATACAATTGTCTCAAGAAAATTCCTAATTCCTTCATTGAAAACAACCATACAAATCTCCAAACTCAGTGAAAGGGAATAAAAATTTCTAAACAAGTAAAAGCTGGAGTAGGGACTACCTTCAAACAAAATGCTGATTGAAATATACCTTCTCCTAAGCTTATACTTCCATGGGATTTTCAGAGAAATAAAAGAAATGCCTCTGCTATTCTGACAGTGTAGCCATCTTTAGCCCTCCTGTACTTCATTTCCATTGTAGAAATGTCAGTGGACCCTCATACTGAGGAAAACCTCAGTATTAAAGAGCAATAAGAAGATATTCAAAAAACTGTGTTCAACACCTGCAGCAAACTTGTGAGAGCTACTCTGGCAAGTCAGAGCTATGACAAGCTCCACCTCTGAGCCACGGAGGGCTCAGCACCGGGGCTATTTACACGTGTGGGAGCTGTTTTAAATCTCCTTACCTGAACTGCTACAGCGAGATGGCTCCACGAGTCTCCCGGTCCCATCGTAGCAGGCGATGGCTCGCAGCCGCACGCCCTCCCCACACTCCTTGGACACTCCCTGGGATGGCATTCCCGGCTGCAGCTTGGATGGGCCTCCTCTGATAATGCAGTCGGACCAATTTCCGTGGGGCTGGGAGGTAAACACCTCGCAAGGACACGGCTGTGTTTCGACTTGAGGATAAACTTCTGTGTTCTGGCATTTGTCTCGCTTTCTGCTTCGCCCTGTTCCAACCACAGAAATCTGTTTGTTAGCTTAACATCTGCTACTCTTGATAACAACAAGTCATATTATTTATACTTGCATGAATTCAACACATTAGAACCAAGACAATCTGAATGTTAATATCCAGGAATGTTCCTGAAGCATCTATTAGCTGCTGCCAGTGCTCTGGTGAGCAAGGACAGCATATTTATCTCCAGGGGCAACCAGAGAACTTGGAAATAGTGTTCTGATGGGTAGATCAAGGAGCAAAATATGAAGTCTTACTCTAGGAATGGTCTGCCCAGAAACTGCTTTGCAATTTCATATAATATCGTTTTTCTCTAATTATCTGATGAAAATAAATTGATTGCTTTGTCTCTATTTGCTCACAATCAATGGTTGCCAGGACAACTTCCAGAGGACTCTACATTAGCCACAACTTCCTCTTTGAGGTTTCTTTACAAATTAGTTAAAGATGTGCTGTGCACACAAACTGTGCTTTGACGAAAACAGAAGAAGATAATCCTCAGTAAATTATTAGGGCTGGAAAGCATTTCAATGGTTACATTTGCTTTTATGTTTTCCTTTGGTCTATTCCTTCAACAGGTTCTAAAAGAAGGCTCTTTCAATAGTTTCAGGAAGCAGCAGCATCTGAATAAACCTTTGGTACAGCTCTCTACAACTGCACTCTCCATGCCCTGCTCCTGCAGGACTTCCAGGCATGAGAAGGGGTCCCCAGTATGAAAGGAAGTAATGCAAAGAAGAGAGTTCATGCTCCCTGCATCCCTACAACTGCTCCAGGGAACAAATGTCTGTATACAGCCTCTGAAGATAAAATCAGTGCTTCCCTTGGCACAGGTCAGCCAACGTGCCGTGGAGCGATCTCGATGCTGGCTGAGCTCAGGAATGTCTCTGCATTTGGCATCTGCGCAGAAGGGAGAATTCATCTTCAGTAACAAACTGCATCTGTATCCCACCCTCAAAATGTTCCTCGGGGACCTTGGACGCGCTAAAAACACTTCTGCAGAAGGTTTTTTAAAGATTTGATCCCAAAAGGAATGTTTTCTCTTTGATACTGCACACAAATAAGATAGTAAAAACAACAAAAATAAGTTATATAACCCAACAACCCTCTTCATGGTCTGGAATCGAGTAATTTCACCACACACAGGCTGAGTCTCATCAGTACCTGTTTGCATACAAACATGTACCTCCAAAGTAAAGGCCATGGCTGCAGACCCTTCACATCACTGTCCTTCAAGACCCAGTTCTTTCAAAATTGTATTGCCAGAGTCCTGGAGAATGTAAAATTTGCCAGCGCAGAGGGATACTAAACACAAAGAAACCAAACAGTGCCAGCATCTTTATAGTTTTTTATATAAATATATGTTTACACTTTTATGTAGGTATTTATGAGCAAATTCAGGTACAACTCCTCATACTTCAAGGAAAGTCTTTTAAAAGGCTTTAAATAGACTGGGATCTCTCTGGTGGCATTTTCAGCATTTTGTGTTTGACAAGCTGACAGGGGCCACTGACTCAGCCTACATGTACAGTTGTATGTTCTCCATTGTATAAGTAAACACGGGAATTCGGGATTTGCCATTGTTTTGTCATCATGGCACTAAGCACATCAGACTCAGGTAAGGATACTAATAATCTCACACTTATACGACTCCTCTTTTCCAACTTGCCCTGCCACCTGTTTTGCTGGAATCTTCCCACTAAAGAAGTTGCTATGAAAGCCCTGTTTTGAAGGCAGAAGTGACACTGATCTCATGCTCCTCAATAAGAAATAGTTTTCAAATTAGTGGTGGTGATATTTTTATCATATTCACAAGCTGCTTTAAAAATTACTAAAAAATACCACCTCCAAAATTTTTGAGGACAGAAACCCTTCAATTAAATAGTATCTTCTTTTTTCAAACCATATTTCTGAACACTAACAAATATTATATACATTAAATATTATCAGGTAGTGCATACTGAAGATAAAAATTATAGGAAACATTAAAAATACAGAAAATGCTTTGTATCCATAGTACAGTGAATTAACTATATTAATTAACTGAAGACTCGCCTAAAAACCGTGTTTTCATTATAATGACTTTGAATTTTGATATGTTCTGTAATAAGTCTTTTGCTTCTTAAGTAATGACTAATTTTATATGCAGAGTCGATGATGACTTACAAGGTAAAATGAGTAATACTATTAAAAACTGAGTGGAGGGCAAGCAAATACTTAGCGAACAATTAGCAGATTCCCACTAAATGACATTGTTAATGAACTCTCATAATGAAGCCAAAGCATTCACTTGAGCATAGACACACACAGTGATGAACAAGAGGTACAGTTCATGCAGGTGAAATGCAGAGGTGAAATGCAAATGGATAAAGGACTCTTCTAACATCACAAAATACTTCCTAAAATAGCACTTTCCTTAAATCTTTGCGGAGTTCCTGTGGATGACACCTTTTCAAGACTTTTAGCTACTTTCAATTTTCATAAAGTTTTTATGCAAATACGAGTCAGCACTAATCTCATTCACTTTCCCTTTTGAAACGTGGCCAAACCAACCCTGACGCCTGATTTTGTCCTCCCTTGCTGCTTTCTGGGGTGTCGTGCTGTGCCCACCCAGGACACCCACTGTATGTTCACCTTTTCAGGACACCTTTGCTGGGCACAGGCTGAGGCCACAAGCTCCATCCTGGCAGGAGAAATGGAACCCAGCAAGGTTGTATAGGGAGAGACTTGTGGTGTTTGGGCACAAGTGCAGTGAAGGTGAGGAGACAAGCCAGCAAAACCTGAGTATTAGAAACCATTTTTGGTCCCCTTACTTGAACAGGTCTGAGCCTGATGTAGAACAGAGTAAGGAAGGGAATAGACAGGATCATACTGTTCTGTAACCTGCACAGATGTTCAAAAAGAAAATTCAGATTTAAAACTACCTGGAAGTAAATACCCACTTAATGCTTACATATTTTCTATTACATCAGGCACCTATTATTCTGCCAGGGATCAAAGATTTCTCCTACTACAAACACACAGGCGTTGACATAGAGAACATTTTAGAATGCACTCTTTGCCAGAAACAACAGAGAATTATATAATACTGGTTTTTATGTAAAAGAGAAATCTTTATCCTTTAATGAGCCACACTGAAGAATGGCAGCTTGAAGCCATTATATATGTATGCTGTAATTGTTGGGTACTAAAAACTTGGAATGCTCCAGCAGTAACACACCAAGACATCCATGCAGGCAAGGACAGGGGGAGTATAGAAAAAAGGAGCAGTGGTGGCCACCATATTTTGCTGCCACTCATTTCCCAGGCTTTATCCCAGCAGATATTCTTACAGTAACATTAACATTCTACTCCAGAGTGGAAATCTTTGAAGTTTCACCTCTATTAATGGAGCAAACTCAAGCCAGCTCAGCCATAGCTCTCAAACACAACAGAGAAACATGAAAAGATGTGAGTGTTGAGGGTAACAATAACAGCCAAATTTCTTGTAAACCTTCTAAGAACATTATAATTCATTTTCATTTGATTTAACAATGTATGTGGGGGAAGACAACTCTCAGCAAAACAAGCAGTTCCAAGCTATTAATGTTAAGCTTTTCAGTTTGGTCAGCATTCAAATAACATAATAACAAACCGTGACAGCAAGTATGGGAGATTGCTCCATGAAATGGTTTGAACTGGTGAGTTTAATGAATACATAGAAAATTCTGAATAAAACTGTTCTAATGGTACTGTTTTTTCTTTACTCGGGGTATTAATTTGCCCTGTTGAACTATGGAATACTGCTGAGCACAAAACAGCCAGTTTTATACCTCCTTCAGATTTCAACAGTCTTAAACAGAAAATCACACTGATTTGTACTCTTGTATAGGTGTTTGCTGCATGTTTCCCAGATTAATAGGTCACAATTGCACAAAAAGTGGTCACTGTTTCATTTGGTTGATGTTTAAAACCAGTTTTGAGTTTTCCTGCATTATTCTCATACCAAAATGTGTGTGCATAAGCCAGGCAATGACAACTACCAAAAATCAATTGGGGGTGATAACTACTCTGGGTTTTCCCACAACCCCACCATCAGTCCAACAACAGCTGAGAGCATTAATCACAAGTATCACCATCAGAAAAATACTGTAAAATACACCACCTGTGAGTGACCGTCTCCTGCTTCTAGTTGTTTCACAGCCAGAGGAGCACGCTGTAAATTTGGACCAGGGGGTAAACGTGCAGTCATCTTTGCAGGGAACGAGGCACTCCTGGACAGGGGATGGCACAGCTCCTGCCCACCGCACGCAGTCACCGACATCGGCAGGGCCATCCTGCTCCGACAGGCACGTGACAGCTGAAAGGAAAGGCACAGGTATCTCTATATTCTTGTGTATATTGTATCATACCCTGTGCAGTCACTCCCTGTGTTCTCTGTGAGATTCACTCTCCTGGATTAGCAGAATAAAGCTGATTTGTTTTTAGTCATTATTCACGGGTCACTCAAAGATGTTCTCGGAGCTCCACAAAACCATAAAGACACTTTCTTATTTGAGCAGTGTGTTATCAGAATGGTGATATAAATTCAGTATTTTCAAGGAGGCGGTCATTTTAAGGGTTGTGGCAACAGTTTAACCAATGATACATTTTACGACCAAGCAAGAAAACATATAATATTGTGGTTATGTGCCAGAAAACATACCTGGTCGAGGCCAGGATTCACAAGCTGTGATGCACATGGTACTCATGGAACTGAAATCGTTTCAAAGGAAGAAAAAAAAATTTAAACACCATAAAAGAAAGCTTCCTTCTCCAAAACTGTCATCTTTTCCATATTTCAGATTAAGGGAATGACTGAGCAGCAAGAAGCTACAGCTAAATGCTTCTTGCAGCAAGATGTAATACAAGGTCTGACTTCTCCAAACTGAGCTCCCTAAATATTATGTTACCTCTTCCACTCTCCCGTTCTCTGTCCGTTGTCCTTTTCAGGCCTGTAATGATTAATTTTTCAGGGTGGATATAGGCACTGTACAGCCACGATGGAGGGAAAAAATTATTTAATGCATAAATTTGAGTCACAGGAAGCCTAGGATAAAACTTGCTAAAGTTTCAGTGAATTGATAATAAGTAATTATAATAAATAAAAATAGCCTGCACATCATGGAGTCTTTCATTTCATTAATAATAATTAGTTCTCACAAAATCTCCAAGATTATAGGCTATTTATACCCTACAGTGTAGGTTAAACAAAGCAAAGGAAGGTCGTGACTTGATTAAAGAAACGAACTCAGGGACGGAGTAAGGAACTGAATTTGGCCACAAGAGTTTAGTCATGTGGGGCTCTCTCATTTCAGGCAAGTCCACACATTGTATCATAAAGGCGCTGAAGATGAAATTATTTAATCTAGATTTTAATATTTAACTTTAACAAGCTGTGATATTATTTTATGATGATTGCTAAATAATTCAGGTTTCTGAGGCTGCATATAGTTTTCCTTGTTGCCACCACTTAATGTGACTAGGAGTGCATGAAGAGAAAGGGAAAAAGAACTCTGTTTTCTTGCAGTTAAAGGAGTTACTGGGGTGTAACTCTGCAATGAATACCCATGATCTTGGGGTTTTAACTACAGTACTGTACAGGAGCAAGGGGTGGGTTTGCAACCATCTGGAAATAAAAAAACCATCTTATTAAAATGTGATTAGATTTCTATGGAAAAAAAAAATCAGCATTTTGAAGAGCATGCAAAAGGCAAGCAATTGTTAAAAGTCTCTTTAGACTCAAGTGACAGCAAATCAGCATATTAATAACTACCTCTAAATTGCTGATCCTTGCCTTTCACTTTCAATCCCGTGACCCTTCCCAGCTCCCAACTCCGGCAGTCAGACTCGGAGCCGTTCCCCTTCTCAATTACGGGAGGGCAAGGACAGAGGTCAGGGCTCTGTATGGGGACGTGGTGTAATTGCCCTCTTCAGGAAGGTTAAATAAGTAATAGACTCTGATGCCCAAGGTCTGTGTAGCCTCATTACCTTCAGCAAGGACACCATAGATTTGGCAACACAGACGTGTCCACGTGAAGTCTGGCCAAGGATACACAAACCATCTTCTCAGCGTCGCTGCAGCTGCTGGGAGGGACATGAGCACCACCCTGCACTGCCAACCCCATGCAGCCAGACTTGTGATTGCACAGCAAATAAAAAAATGATTTTTCACAGTTTTCAGCATACAAATAATTCACTGAGTTCGCTGAGCCTATCTGGGTGCTAAAATAGATGGATATATCAGGGCATACAGGATCAGGGCAAATCTCTGCCAGACATCATGGAGATTAAAGAGATTGGTGACAACAGAGACATGGGTAGAGCAAAGTTGAACTAAAACAGCAAATAATATAGTGCATTACAGATGTTATAAGCATGGAGACAAGAAGGAGTTGAAAAGAAAATATAATGGATACTCTAGTAAGAGACATAAGACCCAAAGGAGGATCTCCTGTGAGGTGATTAGGGATTGGGAAGGTGGTTGCAAATACAGAATTGCTTGTCTTGTCTACATTAGGAATTTTTGTAAGTGCAGATCATGTAACTCAATCCAGTCATTCCTGACTGAGCAACAAGGCCTCTGTGCCAGCGAGAAGGCAGCAGCCACAGAGTGAGGAATCCAAAAAGCTTTTCTTCATGCCTAAAATAGTGGCTCTGGAGAGCAAACACTTCACTTGGTTCCCACACTCCTGGACTTCCGCACTTCCCAGTGGCATCGGTGTTATTACTGAGCTGCAGGTGGGCACCTCTGTGGTGACCTGACCCGTATCTGTGTCACTTTGTGGGGAGAGCAGGCACTCCTCATTTCACATAACATCATAAAATGCCAGCCACAGGCATCTGGTACCCTTACATACCCCACACTTCCTCAGAAGCAACACACGGCGTTTCAGTCGTATTAGGAGGCAATTCATTTCCACCCAGGAGCCTGTGAACATCTTCAAAACTATGCCAGTGCATGACTTCTTCAGTCTAAACTGAATTACCTTCAAAAGCATGAGCTTAATGGGCCTGATGTTTGTAGCATGTCAGTCATAAGCGATAGCAGCATTTCTGCTACATGCTTACAATCATGCTTGAGGTGAGCAGCATGAACTGCTGAAATAAATTAAATAATAAAACAAAAGCCCATTTAGGGCATTTTAATGGATTGAGAAGGGGCAGGCAGGAAGCAGCAGAGATGATGGAGCCATTCCAGTGGCTCAGTTGGGAACTATTCCCCTCCTTTTTTGCTTGCTGCAAACTTACTTCCCAATTTAGTTAGCTTTAACTTCTAAGAGAAAAATATTTTCATATACAGGCACTTCTGGAAAGAGAATGAGAGAAATTTGTTTTCAGTGAACCTCCAGGAAAGCAAAATTATTTATCCTCAGTGGTTTCAAACTACTGATTGGTTTGGCTCATATGTGGTTTATGTTGCATAAAAAATATTTCCCCTTAATCCTCAGTTCTGTCACAATGGTTTTAAATAAACTCACACCGCAAAGCCATTTCTGCTATGTCAACATCTGTTTTGTTTTTTTAAGGGGGATACCACTGGAGAGTAAATGTAGTCCATTTGCAGCCCTGTGCACCGAGAAAAAAAAAATCAGAGTTATAAATCCCTCCTAGACATAATGTGTGATTTCTACCATCTCTGCAGCATTTAAAATGGACACAAACATATGAATAAAGCAGCTAATAACAGGACACTGCCAGATAAAGGCTTTCGAATTATAATATTGATTCCCACAAAGAGGGGAAATGCAGGATTTCCTTTTCAACTCCTGCTATTCTTTTTTATTGCCACCAGTCAACACCACCAAACTGGAATTAAACACTTGGGGCCAAACTGTGAGATGACATTTTAATGCAGTTCTATTGATATAAAAAGAACTGCTGGCACAAAAATAAAAGTACACCTTCTCTTGTAATGATAAACACAAGATCATGAATTAAATTGAAAGGCAGGCAGGTTTAAGAGGCTAAAAGAAAATAACTTTTTGCAGGAAAGGGCTGGAATTGTTTAACAGACCATGCGGATACATCTGTGAAGGTGCCAACAAAGCTCAGCAATTAATATGAGCAGTGAAAATACTGCAGATGCAACTGCTTTGCTTCAAGGCATCAGTCAAGTGTTAAATGTATAGCTTGGGGAGGAAATTTCCCTTTCTGCTGCTACAGGGTCCTGCTGGGAGACTGAACAAGGACTGCTAACGGGATACTCGGTGCGACAGTCTCCGCCTTCTGGCTTTGTATTTCCACCCACAAGAGCATGTCTGTGTCCCAGCACCTCAGCATATGGCACACAGAAGCATATGGAAGCTATATTCTTTAACTACATTTCTCTCAAATTGAAAGCAAACAGCAGACACTTGTTCCATAAACTTTTAGATGGCGAAATCAAATGTTTGCACGCTGCCGAACTGCAGGGGCGCTGAAGGCATCCGTCCTTACATCCTCACCAAAGGGGAATGTCAGCATCAAACTGGGGTAACTCAGGGGCCCTCAGGTGCACAGGCCTGACTTAGAAGAGCACTAGAGATGGTCCTAATGAAAGGAAGTGTATTGAAAATGAAATATTAAAGGCACAGCGTTGCATCCAATAAGGAAAGATAACATAAATATAGTTCCTCTTAAGTAAAAATCCAATTACAGACAGATGCTGCAATCGTATTCATTCACCAAAGTTATAATCAATTCTCCTTTAAAAATGCATTTCAACAGACTCCAAAGGGTAAAAAGCTAAAGAGTGAGAGTATCAAACACCAACCAGTAAAATTATATTGTACCGTGGCACTTTCAATTTGTGAAAACTAAATTAGTGTTTTCAAATCTCTGGAATTAGATGTCATTAGAACAACTGAAAAACAATGACTGATAATTCTGGGAAGGTACACTCGGGCCAAACAAACTAAAGCTAC
>JAYRBT010000181.1:5744760-5772531 GCA_036023395.1 Myiotriccus ornatus
TTTAATCCTAAGGTTCATCTGCCGGGGCCAAGCAAGCTTGGACGGTGGCAGTGAGGTCCTCAGGACGTACATGGATTAGACAGATGTTCTAATTTACTGCCTTTCCTATTTTTGGGTTTTTTTTTTTAAGTGCAGGGTTAAATCCATATAGGTTCATTAAGACACTTTCTCAAGAAAGTTTCACTAAGAACAGTTTTTAAAAGTCAAGAAAACTTCTTATCATTTTGTTTCTATACAATGCAAGAGAACACACTGTAGATTTAGATTACCATATCAGTACTTTTGATTTACTCACCTTTTCAACACAAAGACAGGCAATTCCCTTATATAACTTTATTCCAAAGCTGTGACCTTGACTTTTACCAAAAGTTCAATTGTATGGATATTGTTTTTGAGGCAGGATGAAGGAAGAAAGGAATTCTCACAGATAAGATAATGAACTGTCAAATGCAGCTTAAGAAATACAACTGTTTCAAACAGATGATCTGATTTAATATGTGCTGACCGTCAATTCAAAAATTATGACTAGGTCATTACGTAGCACCCTGACTACAAAGCTTGAATTACTTATTTGTTTGCCTCATAAAGCATTAGGTGTGTGAACCAAAGACATCTTCAAAGCCTTCCATGTAAGGATCAAAAGTACCAAAATAATCCTAAATTAAATACTACATACTGAAGGTGTATGGTTAACAACATACACAAAACTGGACTTTATCAAAAGGTAAAGAAAAAGGTATTGAAAAGTACTATTGGTAAAGTTACCAATTACAACAAGATTAACGAAAAAAGATGTTCTCTAGCTTTTGAAAATAATAAAGAAATGCATAAAATGGCATAAAATGTCTATTTTAACTATTAACGCACTGGCCTGGGTAATCATACAGTGAAGCTTAAAAAACCTACCAAAACCACAGTATTCTCTCCTGTGATGAGAATTGTGTATCCATATAAAAAATACTATTTTTTCTCCACTCAATAAATGCAGTAAGTTTTTTCTAATAAAAAGAAAAAAAAAAAAGATGATGAGCTGCCAATACTGATGTGTCTGCTATTAATAAATGAGAAGTCTTGATGAGATTACAATCTTTTCCAATACGATAAACACAAAATAAAAATCCACGAGAATCATATAGTGCTTTCCACCGATTCTTGGATTTTATATTATCCAATATAACAGAAGCTCATTTCACATTGCCATATAAAATTATTCCAGAAAAAAATAAGTGTGCACTGGAGTGTACATGGGTTACATTAAGTTAACAGATGCAAGATTGACAGTTCTCTCCAAAATAAAGGATGAGCAAAGACTGTGAAGAAGTGAGGAAATGCTTAACTCTAATGTTTCAAATGCTTATCTACCTTTCTATCATCTATGTTTAAAATGAAGTTTAATACACTTTCCATTATGGTTACAGTGGGACTCTTCAGTAATAACCACAAACAAACATGTTATATGGAATCACCTTCCAAAATCAAATTATTCTTTATCAACACAAAGTCTGCTACACCCACAAAAACCCTGAACAAATAGCAAACAACAGGCACCTGCTGCAAGCATTAAACAATTCTTTTCAGAGTAACTTACATATGGGAATGAAGAAACGGGACCCGATTTTTGTCCCCACAAGTCAGCTGCCCAACATACCTATACCATGTGAAAGGCAGAGGCTGTGCCCAGTGAGGCACCCACATCCCCCTCCTGAGCTGTGACAGTTCCTCCGTGATTTTCTCATCATACTTCAGCTTAGATAACTCAGGTTTCGTAATAAGGATATACTCATTCACCAAAGATTTAAATTAAGACTGAAAATGTTCACACAGTTACCACAATAACATATATTTTTGAGTGAAACCACTTTGTAGCCAGTATTTAACAGGTTAACTCACATGACTGGAGTAGAAACATAAAAGGGTTCTGCTCTTCTGAAAGAACATAGAAATGCTGGGTGGCATTTTTTATTTTACCTACAAATTATACATTTTTTCCATCTTTGGAATAGTCTATAAAGAATAACTGGTAAAATCTGGTCTGTCAGGGTGGAGACAGAGTAAACTCCACTCAGAGCAAAAGCCATGAGGAGGAACCGATGGAGAACAGCTGGGACAGGCAGGTAGATTAATACATTCATATAAATATATCTGCATTAAAGCTAAGTAAGGTGTCCTGGAAGGCTGGGCTGGTAGGGAAAAGAAAATGGAAGAAGGGTGCAATTCAGAAAAAAAAAGAGAAAAGCGGAAGCTCTCCTGTCAGGGAATGGGCACAACCTTGGTGGGGATAAGCTGGAGTACGAGAGATCAGCTAAGCTCAGTCAAAAGCTATTCACTGCCATCAAACAAAAAACAAGGTGAAAATTAGGTCAGGTTCCTAAGGATTAGCAGAAGGCTGCGGCACAAGCATGCAAAATCAGAATTAGAAACAGGCATTAAAGCCAACAAAGGATCCTCCTGCAAATGTGGTAAAAACCAGGCACTGTCCCCTCTCCCACCCACCTCTTCAAAAACTGGCCCAAGCTTTCAGCACCCTTCACTGAGAGGGTCAGCTGCAACTCCAGGAGTGGGTTTCCTTCCAGGGAAAGGGCTATCAAGGACAAGCTGGCTATTTCAAATGTCTGTCCTAATGAATTCTAGCTCTGGCAAACTTAGAGAAAATGATCTTGATGTGCCAGAAGGGAGCATCAGTTTATTTTTGATTTGCACAAAGATACTGGGCCAAATGATCACTGAGCAGAGACAAATATTAAAAAAAAAATAAAAATAAAAAAAAAGTTAAATACATCAACTTTCTTTCTGTAATAGATTGATGGACACGGGGGAAGAAAATTAAGAACAGTAGCCTCATTTTAGAACAGCTCGTTTCCTCGAGGACAAAAATCCTAAAAATGCTCAGCACCGTGAATCCTAAGACTCTCCTAATAATTAAATTCTATTGCATCAAAAAGCACATGCCTCCAGCAGTTTGATTTGGATGTGTGCACTCTAAACATGAGCAACTGGGTAAGCAAAGATTGGGTGGAGTTGACATAAGAACACATAGTGTGCTTAGCACTAAGGAAAAGCCCTGAAATGGAATAGAGCCTTTTGCTTTATGATAATCTCTGGGACTGATTCACCACTGTTTTATTACTGACTTTTGTTATTGTATCTGAATACAATTTGATTTTATGAGATCTTAAATATTACCTTTATAAACATTTCATGGGATGTTGACTCTCTATCTGCAAATTGCTTATTTGCTTATTGTATCTGCTCATTGATGCCACCGCAATAGCTTATTTTTGCATTAACTTCTTTGTTGAGTCTAGTTTATCTTCTGAGAAAACCCTGAGATGAAATTTTTAATAAGAAATACTTAAAAAAAAAGAAAGATATAACTGTAACTGGTGAAGACATTTTCCCTTATAGTGTTCCATTTGCCACATAATTCAATCAGGGAGTTTATGCCAGTAACTGTGAGATTTCAAGAAAGTACTTTGTTTATCATTTAATCAATATGATTTGAGCAACCCAGAAAGATTTTTTAAATAGTAAACCAAATTCTGCACACTCCTCCTGCAACTTTACCCAAGGTTCAGACTTTTGCTCAATAAATGCTCTCCACATTTCATTTCTTTTGCTTCCACCATTCTGACTGGGCAAACTCAACACCAACAAAAACCCACGGCTAAACTCCATCCATTCAACACATATGAACTGGTTTGCAAGCAATGGAAGCAGATGATGGGAGAAAAGACAGCAGGATCATTAGGCTCTCCTCATCAACCTACTCGACAGGTTAGTGCTAATTGACAGCTGTACTCAAATACCCATCACTTCTTACACTGCAAACCTGAACATTTACATTCCACAAACGATGTAATCAAATTTTACTCAACTAAAGCCCAAGAATTAAGTGCATTTAACTTCTGAAAACACATCAGATGATTATTTCACTCCCAGTAAAAATGTAATACCTTTGCAAAACCACAGAACCAACTGCAACTTGCTAATAAGTTTCATTATTATTAAGTTTGCCCCTTGGAAACACTAGCAATTAGGGTCAAATGAAACTGCATAATCCTTCTAAATTTCTTTGCTGGTTACTTTGACTATTTACATCTACCTGTAAAATTGATTTCACTAGGAAAGACACAGGCATCTTTGAAAGGCTTCAGATAAGACAATTTGAGCAGACACATTTTGCCCCTTTTTTCATCAAAGCACTTAAAACTGGAAAGTTTACGCTTTCATTCCGGATTTGCAGAGTATTAACATTTAAATAAGCTTAAAAAAAAGGGCAGATACATGATCTAAACCCAAAAATGAACAAAAAGCAGCCATCTTCCTATAAATGCTACAATTAATCACCATGATGAACAGAGAGAAAGCGATCCATCTCGCCACACCATAGAGCTGATGTAGCTTTTCTTTTCATACACCACAGAAGTTAATTATTACAAGCAGATGTGCTTAGATTACATGAAAATTTATACCCCGTAAAGTAGGCATTGAAGATATCTATTTACTTTAAAACACAAATTTGTCCCTGTTTGTTTTGGAGGTTTGTTCACGTGCAGCTACATCAGCGACGCAGCCCTCACAAAACCCATCCGTCTCACAGGCAGTGCTTGTTATGTGCTCCACTAACCAAACGTTTCAAAGTGGTCCTGGAAAAGCACCTGCTGGTCAAAGAAATTTCTTACAAAACAGGGTGCTTCTGATTTGTCCCCCAGATTCCCCAGTGCACCCTGAGCAGTGCCCGCTGAGATCACATCGTACGTTCTGGGGGTTAAAACGTGACAGAACAGCCGAACCCCCCAGACTCTCCGAAGGGTCCACGTCTGCACGCAGCTGCTCAGTTCTGCAGACCAATTTCTGCTTGATTTGCTCAGATATTGTTAATAAGACCTATTATTAAGATGCCCTCCCAGAGCACAGGGAGAAAAGCAAGGCGGCAGCGGAGGTTCGTGGTCAGCGAGGGCAGTGGCTGTGGAAGCCCCGAATTCCAAGCACACGGCGGAGTCTGGGAGCGCTGCCCTGGCACGTCCCACATCCCCCGAGGACGTGCTGATCTCCTTCACCCTGAATTAAACAGATACTGAAGTAGATGGCCTTCGACAAGCCTATTACATTTTAATAGGTCTGTTAGAATCCCTCGCAATGCCTGCCTCGAGTTCAGGCGCTTCCTTTGCCTACGCAAAGATCAGGATAAAAAAAACAAAGAGCCAGAAAGTTAATATCCAAAAGACAGTGGAGAACACATAACTCGGAGAAATTTCAATCACCCTGGGGCACATCGCAAAAAAACCAAATAGATGACTGCAAGGGCTGAAACTTCAGTGAACTGTCAAAAAGAAACAATAGCACTGACCGGAATTGATCAGAAAAGCGGTAAAAAGTAGCATTGGCTACAAGGCTTCACATCCAGGATCCAAATTTGACATTACAAAATACCCTACTTCGGGAAAACTCTGTCAAATATCAGAATATATTACTCCAAACTTTCCTTATTTCACAAAGCCAATATCAGCAATCCTTTAATAAATGATGCACGCACCTGGCAAACCCAGCGGCTGCCAGCAAAAAAATTGACTTTAGAAAAATCTTTGTTAGAAGGTGACATTTTTTTCATTACTATCTATTGCCATCAAGGTATAGGGATGGCTTTTTCTTGTGCAGTAATTTTATTCCAGGGGAATTCCAATTTTTTGGATGAAGTTTCACTTGATTTATTATAAATAAAGAAGACAGAATCTTCTCCTGAGTCTTTTCAGAAGCAAATAAATGACAATACTGTTAAGGAAAGTGCAGAAGGGGTGTTTCCGACAGGAAAAATGTTTGGAAGTATTACAACTGCGATCATCAGACTTGTTTCAGAAAGTGCTAAAGAAACTGCTCAGTATTTTTAGTATTTCTGAACATATTTAGAAACAGTGCCAACAGAAAAGAGCACCACTGGGCACCCAAAGCAAACATTGACCGGTTCACAGTCACCTGCTGTACTCTCACAAGTGCAAGCACTTCATAAGCATCCCTGTCACTTCCAGTTATTCTACTGTCACTTTAGTGCATCTGTTTGAAAGAAAGATGCTGGGAATTTTGAAAGACAGTTTGAGTCAAGGTTACTCATTTATTCTGAAATTGAAATCTCATGTCTAAAACCTCTACTAAAGACATAAAGGGACTGGAGCAACATTAATATACAAATTCAGAGTCAACGAACATGACATCAGGACTCCTTTTGCACCTTTGTGCCACGCCTCATTTAGAAAATACATCTTGTGCTTGAAGATTTACAGTAAGCCATACTGATGAGCTCTGCCACTTAGGATGCTAATACTCATGTTGAGTATTAGTTCCCAATTTATGAAAGAAACCTGACTCAATTTCCAGTAAGAAGTGCTTTCTAACTAATGCAGAATAAGGGAAAATGCAAACTTGCAACTTTTATCAAGCTCCTCTGAAGGAAACTGCCCAGACAGGCCAAACCTTAGCGGTCTGACAATGAACAACACATGCTATAAATCAAATTCTGCATTCCTTTCAACATCTCCATTTTCCTTTCACCAGCAGTTGGGTTTGTTTATTGGTTTGTTTTTCTGTTTGTTGTTTTTGGAGGGGTTTTTTTGTTTGTTCATTTGGGTTTGTTGATTTTTTGGAGGGGGGGGAGGTGGGGGAAGGGGGAGCCCAAACAAGTGATGGAGTCCTTTAATATTTCATTGACTTAAGCAGGATCAGCATTTCAACACACAACTGTCCACTTCTCAAACTAAATCCCTTTGGAACTACAGTAGTGAAAGAACAAACAACCAGTCTTCATCCTTCCAGTTAATGAGATCATTATGGACAAGAAAAAGGTTATTTGGGTAAAGACTGAGAGAGGAACATCTCTAGTGCTCTCCTGACAACTAGTACTATAAAAGCTTTTTAATAAACTCGCTTATTTTTAGTCATGCTTCAAGCTTTCCCATTTAAAATGTCTGTTTGAAGAAAAGTTCTCCTTAAGGCCATTTTCCAGGGAACCTGGATCTTATCCTGCTCAGCTCAGATGAATTTTTAACAATTTCCCTATGAACCACAGTGGCTTTGGCATGAATTGTCTTTGGAGTTGTAAACAGCACAACTGTGACAAGGAGGAAATTAAAATTTTATAAAAGCAAAAGTAGATCTAAATCAGTACTGAATGGGCCTGCCTGCACACAGAGAGGTGCACAAGAGGGATGTGAAAGTGTTATATAAAATAGCAAACAAAAAAGGAGACCAACCAGGACACAAACGTCTCAAGAACAAAGGATGATTCAATTAAACTGAAAATCATCAAGAAACTAAAACAGTTTACTCACTGCAGGGTTAACCCATTGAACTGAGGTATGCCAGACACACACAGGGGCCATAAGATTAGACAGAACATGAAAAAATCAGATATTTTTATAGCTAGTTACAGTGACAGCTACATGAGCTCATATAAAATATTAAGGATTAGAAACCCTTGTGTTTCAGGCTCCAAATGAACGAAACACAGAATTTCAAGATGAAGTGGCTCCTGTGTTTCTGATAAAGAGCATACAAGGCTGTGTGATCAGGTTTGCTTCCAACCCACCCACGGCCACAGAAGAGATTCTGATACAGTCTGTAACATCCTCTGCACAAACCATGACATGTGACCACCCAGGCCTACTGCTCACATAACATAAATTTCTCAAGATTTGTATGAAAAATCTGAATCAACTGCTCATAACTAGGATTTTAAATCACTGGAAGTTGGTAGTAAAAACAAGTCATAATTGGAAGGGCCTGTCTCCAGTTTGAGGGAGAGACTGCTCTTCATTATGTCTCTCATTATGCCTTTCATCCTCCTCAGTCACAGCACAGTTTGGTTCTCCTTGGACCTCTTTCATCTACTATACTCTGTTTAATGACCGTCCATCATTTAAAAAAGGACCCCAAAAATTACTTTCGCCAACGATAGTTGCTTAGATCATACAGACTACACGCTAGATAAAAGAAATCTTGGGAGGACCAAAGAGAGCTGAACTTAATCAGAGGGATGAAAGACAAAATGAAAATTTATCTACCCTTACATTTAAAAAGGAGTTTCCTTCAGATGAGATGATCTCAACTCTCTCTCTGTACCTGTTAAATATGGTGTGAGCACTGTCAGATCCTGTAGGACTTTTATGATTGAGATGCTCCAGCAATTCCTGTAAATTGTACACATTTGGATGGTGCTGCCTTTGACTTTGAGGTGACTGGGCCACTTCCTATTGATCTAAAACCTTCTTTCCCCCCTTCTTCCCTCTTTCCTCCTAATCAAGGCAGAAATACATAACGCGAAAAGCTTTGATGTCCCTCTGTTTTACTTCTCATTATTTTGATCTTTTAACAATCCCTCTATTGGTACAAGCCCATAGCGTGCATTTTCAGTGTTCCTGCCTTCTGGCTTCAAAAGACTATTCTACTTGATTAAGGCTTTTTATTTTCCCCCAGAAAACAAATGCTGTGTGTGGTATTAAGATGCTGATATTTGTTTTGTTTATCAAATAAGAACAGTATGTTGTTTAGTGAGAGAGCCTTCTGACTGCCTTCTTCAGAGTGGAATATACTGTCCTGGTTTTGAAGGAAATCAAATATACGTAATTTATCTGATGCAGTCTTCATCATCTTTATTTTACGGGAAGCCTACAGATCATTGAGTTGCCTTTGGATAAAATGCTGCACTGTAGATTGCTGTCAGGACAAATTCTCGGAGAGTCTCCTCAATTTTTATGTTGCTGGCATAAGGCTACAGTGACAGGAATGACTTGGAGTCTCTCTTGCCATTAGTTAGTGTCTGTGAAGTAATGTCATGCCAATTCTCCTACCACCTATGAAATACTCTTAGAGCAGCTCTACCTGGGGTGGGAGCTGGGCAGACCCAGGCTGAAATATAGTTTTAAGCATCCTGTGATGCCTGCTGACATCCCCCATTAAAAACAGGAGGGCAGTCCACCATCACTCTTCTGTGAACAACCTGTCACTGGAAAATCAGTATCAATCTTTCTTTCCCCCTGTCCTACCAACTACACACCCAAAGAAAGAAAAATTGGTCTATGGGAACACATTACCTGGAGATCAGTGGGATGTAATACAATATGAGGACGAATTTCCACACCTCAAAGCAGTGCCCAACTGCACACTCCAGCCATACACATATTTACACAGACACCTCTGCTACAGCACCAGGTTTTAAGAAACTGGCCCAGGGTGATTTCTGTACAAGTAGGTGATTTTATTTCTCATAAATTAAACTGAAGGAATATCAAAGGCAGCCAAAATTTTGGCTCAGAGAGATTGATCCATCACATCTCACACAGCCTCATCTGTCCATTCCCCTCCCCTTCCCTCCTGCTCCTGGTCAATTCTAATGTTACAAAACAAAATTAATCCCATGGAAAATCTGTCTGGGTGAGGATATCTTCCTCATGCCACTGGTGCAGGGAAGGCTAGGAATGCATACACGACATTAGTATTACATTTTTGTCTACTCCTCCTTAATTTTTCCTTGTTTTCCCCTTTGTGAAACACTTTCACACATTTCTGCATGAAACCAACCTACTACCAAATCTACGGTTAAACCCAGGCTTTGGGAAGTAAATATCAAAGCCTATAGGTAAACTGATAAAAACTATTCAGACTCGTGTAATCACACATCCAGAACGCAGGGATCAATCTCTCCAACTCCTGTGTGCAGATATACAGAGCTTACCAAAAAAGATTAGTTTTAAATGCAAAATCAAGGGTAAAGTTTCATTAAGTTCAAGAGATTTTAATTTGTTCCCTGCTATTCACCAGAGGTAGACTCCTAAATACCTTATTTCTTTCTGTTAATGAAATTTGGGTATTTTGCAAAAAAGGTTCCTAATCTATTCTAAATCTATTGGCAGAACAGGAATTGGAATTACCCAAGAGAAAGTTTTCGTGCTTTTATTTGATCTTAATTGTTTGTCATTACTTATAGTGGCAGAAGGTGTTGTGGAACAAAAAATAAAAGAGAGGATTACCTGTTAAATACACTCTACCTTAGGAAACAGAAGAATAAATTTCAGGAACTTGGAGATGAGAAGAAAAATGTAAGTAATACGTTATTTTATGATGGGTGCTGTTTTACAACAGTATAATGCCTCTCACACACAGTCCATAATTCCAGACTTCCCTCTACAGTACCGTCACCCTCTTTCTACAGTGCAAGTCCTCCACATCTTTTCCTTTGATGCAAATTTCACTTTTCTGATTTCAGAGCATGCTCAAATTTATCCAACACATATTTCTGGTCTGCCTTTCAGAGCACTCAGGACTTGCAATTACCCAGATGTGTTACAGATGTGCTCTCTAGTTCATCATCCACACTGGTAGTGGAAACACCGAAGACGGTCCAGAGCACGTGGGAAGCCATCTGAAACAGCCTTCCTGGCTGACAGCAAGCAACTGATAACAGACCTTGGAATGTTTTTTTTCAACAAGTTGCACAACCACCTCACCCTGCATTTCTCTACGTTATACCTTCTTATTGCACATGGGAGACTGTCATGTGGGACTGGACTCAATGCCTTCCTGAAGTCAAAACAGTATTATCTGTGCTGCTTTCCACTTCCCTTATTGCCTGACCCCCAGCCCACTACCTCGTCAGGGGAAGAAATCAGATTATCAAAAACAAGTAATGGTAAATCAATTCTGGTTTGGTTGTTTCTTACCACCTTGCTACTGTCCATGTGTTTACGAGCTAAAAACTGCATTATCAATGACAGGAGGGTAACAACACAGATAACACATCCTTTATGAGTTTGCATTAAGATGCAGAGTGACTACATCCCTAAAGCACTGGTGAAGCCCCAGGCAGACATGGCTGATAAAGAGGCCAAGGCTCTTCATCCTGCAAAGGCAATCTCCCCCTGAACCTCAATCCCACCCTGGACAAACTGTTTCACAATGTATAACAAACAAAATCAGCTCCTGTCTTTACCCTGGTAATTACTCTTCCCCTCATTATTTGCTCCCAATGCTGCCAGGCAGGTGTCTTCCAGACCGTGACTCTGGCCAGGACCGCTCAAGTTCAGCTCCCTGTGCTCCATTTGTGTTACCTTAGACTGGTACCATCAGGAAAAACACTGACAAACCTAATGAAGGCCCAGCATCACCCAGAATAAGGCTCAAGGTGCCATTGTCCTACCAGGCAAAGTCAGTACTGGAGGGAGCTGCTGATGACAGGTGAGCTGCTGTCAGCTGGACAGATTTACACACAGGACTGCACCGCAGAGCACAGCTCAGAAAATATCACCCCACAACTGAAGCAGTCAAGTGTTTGCCGTGTTTACAATCATAAATGTGTTCCTTCCTTGCAAACTTTAGGTTATCATATTGCCTTTAGCCTGTAAATTATCACAGGATTCTAATTTGTACTTCCTGAAACTGGTAATTCTCTGTAAAAGCATTCTGCAACTCGAATTATAATGAATACATCTGTTAATTTACCTAATCAGCAGTTATACTAACTACCTGCAAAAGAGGGAATAAGAACTGTTGGGTGACCATCTTATGAGAAAAAAAAAAAAAGGTAACACTGATGCTTTTTTGATGGCACAACTCATTATAAACAGGTTACCACAAAATAATTGCAGGAGGAACAACAGCAATGTATATGGCCATTAGTGATTGATAATACACAAGATAATACAGCTAAGGGATGCCTGTTTGAAACATTTTTGTAGATGCAATATTAAGAGGCTACATCTAAACTCATCCTTTCATCTTGCTTAATATGGACACATTAACTTAGGCACTATTAAGTTTGTGATCACAGTACTGCTATATTTCAGGCAAGATTTTACTGGAACTATCATTCCATTTAGATACACTCAGAAAACTTAGCAGTTTGTTACCATTTTTTTTCTCACGATGACAAGCTCTTGGTCTGAATCTCAGTCTAAAACCAGTCTTGTCTGCCATGTCCCTACAGCTATCAGAAAGCTCCAGAGCAAGAGACAGAAACCTGCAACGAAGGAGAGAAGAATCTTAAATTGCTCGAGGCCAGTGCTGCCTGCATTCCACTTTTTCCCTGTCAATTCATGCATCAACTTTTCAACTAAAACAGGTTATATTTAACACCAACCATCTTAGCCAAGTCCACGTGGTGTGAATTCACAGCACAGTTAAAGAAGGAAACGAATACATCATACGTGGTCTGATACTGGAGCACACCAGAAATATGCAACTGAGATGCCCAATGGGGCTGTCCAGGGTTGATCCACCCCGAGACCTCTGGTGAGTCAAGGGCAGTGCCCTTCTCCAAAGCAGAGGAGTAGCTTCTCATTACTGCATTGGTGGGTCTGTTGTTGTTCTCCTGTACACAAATCGATAAATTATCTCTAAAAATATCTACTGTGTCACAGCATTTTTGTATTCTTGCAGTGGGCAGCTACAGCTCTGAGATGGACCTACTGTCTCATTAACAGAGGGAGATATGGTCGAATCCTCCAGAAGAATCAAAGCAAAGTGGCAGGAGCAAAAGAAATAAGGCATGATATGTTCTACTGCTGCAGCTTCTAGAAAGTAACTACTCTTCCCATAATCACATTGTCAGTGTATTTCCAAGACTAGATTTTAAAGCAGAGTCTCATTAGACCAGTCTGGACTTTAGTACGTGTCTATTTACTTTATCAATGGTGTTTAAAGCAGCCTTCAAAGACGCTTCCTTAAAACAGGCTTTCCATCCTCTAATTAAACCTTAACAATCCCTTGTAACAAGCAACACATTTTTTTCCCAAAAATGTACGTATATGGCTAAGGTGGCTGCTCATGTAAGCACTGAAAGGAGAGGTCAGTTCTGAAGGATCCTCCATCACAGACATCAGAGAACAGTAAAGCCACTGAAGGGCAGCTGAAGCAGAAACAATTCTCTGAAATCATAGAACGGTTTGGGTTGGAAGGGACCTTGAAGCTCATCTCGTTCTGATCTCCCTGCCATGGGCAGGGACATTTTTCACTATCCCACGTTGCTCAAAGACCCATCCAACTGGGCTTTGAACACTTCCAGGGATGGGGCACCCACAGTCGCTCTGGGCAACCTGTGACAGGGCCTCCCCACCTTCACAGCAAAGAATTTCTTCCTAATCTCTAATCTAACCCTGCCCTCTGTCAGTTTAAAGTCATTCCCCCCCTGGCCATATAACTCTATACCCTTGTCCAAAGTACCTCTTCAGCTCTCTTGGAGTCCCTTTAGGCACCTGAAGGGGCTGTAAGGTCACCTCACAGCCTTCTCTTCTCCAGGCTGAACAACCTCAACTCTCTCAGCCTGTCTCCACAGCAGAGGTGCTCCAGCCCTCTGATCATCAGTGTGGCTTCCCCTGGACCTGCTCCAAAAGATCAACATCCATCTTGTGTTAAGGACCCCAGAGCTGCATGCAGTACTCCAGGTGGAGTCTCACCAGAGTGGAGTAGAGGGGGAGAATCACCTCCCTCGACCTGCTGCCCACGCTGCTTTGGACGCAGCCAGGACGTGGTTGGGTTTCTGGGCTGCAAACGCACGTGGCTGGGTCATGTTGAGCTTCTCATCAACCAGCATCCCCAACCCTTCACCCCAGAGCTACTCTCAATCTATTCTCCACCCAGGCTGTACCTGTACTTGGGACTGCTCCCACCCCCGTGCAGGACCTTTTTTCACAGTCTTGTCACCTTCTAGTAAATTAGTCCCTTGTCAGGAAAATGACATCTATACAGCAGTAGAAAAGTTTGTAAAGCTTTTCATTTATTTTTAGAAATGTTGTCTAATGTCAAGCAACAGTAACATCCCCACCTATCTCAGGGGCATTTTGCAAATCACATCTCAATTAAATTTAAATAACAACTATATTCATTATTTCTAAAGGCTACTTTCCTCTTTCCTGTAAGATGTTTTTTAAGTTAATCCACTGAAGCTGGTATAAAAAATGAAAGGCTATTGTAATTAGTGTAATATCTTTCCAAGATGAAACCTAAAAAAATACAGCTTCAGACAGCTGTCATCTCTTTGGCTATTCTGCTTATTATTCACAGACAAACTCTGATATCTTCTGCATATTACACAGTACATCTACGTGCAATTTCAGTGAAAGCACTCATGGAACAAGATCTGTAAGTATCTATCTCAGAATCTAGCTGAGAGAAAGAATGGAGCTTGAATGTCATTTCAGACCTAATTTTCCCTCAGCAGTCATTGTTCTAAATAGGTACACATAAACACAGTCTGTTTTTCTTTAGAAATAATTTCTATGAATCCAATGTCCCTATATAATTGGCTGGATATGACAGTCACTGAAAACTAAAATCCTCTTTTTTACATGACAGTCAGGGTATGGACAGAAAAAAGAAATCTAAAAATGGATGCTGCAAGGAACAGCCAGACTGATTATCTTCAGTGGTAAAAGGGTAATTGCTGTTACATGGTAAGAAAGAAACTAAGCTAATTCATATGAATACTCTTTGGAGAAGGAGCACTTACTGGCTAAAGACACTGGCACATTATGTAAACCAATTACTGTGTGGAGTGGTGATGATACCTCGAATGCAAGCTCGTTTGCAGGATGCCTGAATATCGCAGCAAAGCATCTGTTCTAACACCTGGGGTTCTTCCACTGATGGCACAGATTCCCCTGGACAAACCACAGACTGACAGAATCATAAAAGGGCATTTAGAATGGAAGGGACCTCTGAAGATCCGATGGGTGCTCGAAGCAGGACAGACCTCAAAGTTCGAAAAGGATGCTCAAGACCTTAATCAGTTGAGTTTTCAGTTTCTCCAAGGAATCTACAGTCTCTCCAGGCAAACTTTCACTCCAGCCTACAACTGTTCTCCACTGTTATTTCACTGTGCACCTCTGGGAAGTGTTGCTCCACCTTCTCTGAGAAACCCACACTAGGCTGAACAAGTCCAAATCCCCACCCTCACCTCACACGTTATTTCAAAACTATCTCCAAAGGTGAAGAATGAGAGGATCAGAAGTCCTCCAGTTTTGAGGTTTACAAGCTGAAGAGACCCTGCAAGGAATGTGACAAGCACCTCCCTTGGCTGCTCCCTGACATTTCCCAGCACCTCTTCACACACACGAGCTGCTCCTGAGGAGCTCAAGTAGCAAGGCAGCTTTATCAAGGTCTCCCTTACTCAGCACTTCTACAGATACAATACAGAATTGCTGAAAACCCATCAGCTTCTTTTTCAGACACAATATGGCAGCTTGGCTTCAGCTGCCTCCTCCAGGGATATCACTCCACTCATTCGTACAAAACTAAAAATCTTCTTCCGTGGGATTCATCTGAGAACTCATTTTCCTGAGACCCCACTCATCTGCAATAACACCCAGCAGACTGGCTCTACCACTACATGTAATTATGAAGACCAAAGCTGTTACAAAAGTCACCGTTAACTACAAAAAGTGAACGTGGCACTGAAACAATCTTTGCTTAAACCTACCAAGGTATGAGATGCTTTTCATTATTACACCAGAACAGCACACAGCCTATGTAATTATTGGAGGGCACTCCACAGAGTAGAAATAAGTCTGATACTCTTCTCTTATACTTCTAATTCTGTCAGAGTAACATCAATACAAAGTTCATGCTCCCACTAGAGAATAAAGATTACCATACCTTCACACAGAGGCTGAGGAATATAATTTACAGATTTGAAAAACCTTGTGGAAGGGTTTGTGGCCAAAACCTAGTTAAGATATTTACTCGTTTGAGTTTTAGTTTAAAACACATTTCTTCTTTCAGATACATCCCACATACTGTCAGAACTTTTCTTTCGTTTCCTTTGTTTCCAGATTATATAAGAAATTCAATTCATCTTTAAAGAATAGCTTTTACCTTTGTGAAGGAGTAAATTATTATGTCAAGTTTCCTCAGCATACCTGTATAGCATTTTTTTTTCCAAAAAAAAAATAACCTTTTGTTAAGGGTTTCATTAGAATTCCCAGGAGACTGATAACAGCCACATCTCCAGCCATGTGCAGGCACCACTACAGACTCTGATCACATACTCTGAACAGTGACATTCTTCTCAACACTTCTGTTCCGACAATGGGATCGCTGTAATTTTTAAGTGCTTAATTACGCCAAGGGCAGGAGCCCAAAGCATTTACCCACGCTGAACTTCTCCAACAGTCTTAATGAAAATCAGGCCTCAGGCAAGTCATTAGTAAAATTTAAAATCATGGGGAAATTATCCTTTCCATTTTTAGCACCATGAATGGATTACTTCACAGAGGCCTATAGATAATTCTTTTAAAGCCCACATGCTTCAGCTTTAGGTAGAAGAGCATGTTAGTGAAGGTACTTGAACATCAAGCATAAATCTCCTCCTTTACGTCAAACGAACTATTGTGTTAGTGGTACTTTAATGCCCAGCACAGAAAAACTGTACAATGGATCCATTTCCCAAAACACTCTTATTTTATAAAGTACTTCAGTAAGTTTCCAAATTATCTGCTGTAAAAGAGCAAAGACCCTACTTAAACACCACACTGTGGATGGAGGAAGCTCACCCCGTGACTGCAAACCGTGTCCACACGCCTCCATCTGTCCTGGCACACTCTGTCTCACTGAGTCTGGCACCAGCACACAGGGACTCCAGCGGTGGGTCTTCCACCTGCAACAGGAAAAGGTGAACAGGTAAGTGGTTAAAGCCAGAAAACACATCCAGGCAAATCCCCTCAGTTACTAAGGATGATTTACTCTAGAGACTTATGGAAAAAACAAGTAAAAAAGCTGCAATTCCTCCTGAGATAAGCATTGTGAACTGAAATTCAGATGCCAGGTTCACCGTTGAGAAAGCCACATTGTACTCCAACAATGTCCCGCTTTCTCATTTTTGCAGGGCATGGTTCAAAGTTACAGAAAATACACAGGAAGTATCTCCAGTGGGCTTTGAAATCAGGCTCTCCTCCTGCCAGCCTGTTCTCGTGCAGCTGATGGTGTTCCCAGTCTGCTTCCTATGCTTGTACATGTGCCAGCCAAGAACACCAGGAAGCAGCTTTCCATGGCACATGGAGTGGTGGGATCCTGCCTGGCACCACCTCCAGCTCCCCACTCTACTTCCAGACCATCTCCTATGGGATGTGTGCGCTGGAGATTTATATGCAAAGATATGATGCTTTTCTATTTACTAATATTGCATAATAACAGATGGGCCACAGAATTTTAATAAGGAGTGGTAATTGCCCTATTGTACTGTTTGTCTGATCAGTATTTTTTTAAGTGTGTATTATTCACTGGTTTGAGAGGATCAGGGGAAAAGATGAGTTTCTGCAATAAGCATACAATCATGATTAAGGCAGTTGAGGGCTTGTGGTCCCAAAATATCTCACATTTATTTTTAGATACAGTGAGGGGGGAGTTGCCAGTAACAGGTTCCTTACACACATCGGACCCTGAGGGTGCCGTTTCTAGGAGTTGTGTCTATTGCTGCTTGTTCTGATGATGCCAGATCTGCTGAAATCCCCAGTTTGAACTCTACTTTTACACATTTTGCAAGACACATTATTTGTTTTAACTCTGCATTTTCCAGTACTGTGTTATTTTCTGGTGAAAACTGTGCAGGACAATGGCACAAAAATCATTTCTGGAGAAGCGGGCACCCATCAGAGGCTGGATCCAAGCTGACAGTTTTTACCTATACACAGGACAGATGGGAGTATCTTCACATTCTCTCTCCTCATACAAGGTGTCTGGGCACGCCTGTCCCCCGTTGGCAGAATCCTGAATGATAATCCTGTACCGAGACTGCTTAACTGCAGTGGCATTGCCTGTAAAACAAACAAAAAAGTTGCCTTCCAGACACAGCTGGCACCCCAAGTTAGTGATCCAGCTGACTTGGTTATAAAAATGCTTTGTGATCCATTTAGATTTTGAAATTGTGAGCGCTCTGGCTCTATCCAAGCAGGGAAGGAATGTTACATTGGATCAAAAGCTACATTTACTTGCTTTAAAGCTACCAGGAGTTGAGCAGAACAGCACCTGGAAGGTTGATAAATCAACAGCCTAAGAGATGCATCAAAAAATGTCTATTTAACAGAACATCAAATCAAAGAAGAAAATAAATAAATAAGAAAATAAACACCTTAACAGGAGAGAAGAATAAAAACCAAAGAAACAAACTGTCCTAATGGAAGGGTTTTTTTCTGAAAACACATCCTTGTGGTCTCAGGCTGCTAACAGTAACTCATCTTTATGGCTCTAGAAATTACAGATGATAACTTCCTGAAAGGAAAGCCTCTGTTGGTTGTAGTGGTTAACTCTCTGCTTAACCTGAGTTGATGCAAGATCAATCCATCTAGAAACCCAGTTCACAAAATCCACAGAACAGAATGCAGCAGGAAAGACAAGAACAAGACTTACCTGTGTATCTCTACAGCTAAAACAAACACAGTCCTCGGCTGTGGAAGGGGTAAGTACAAGCTGAGAGCTGGTTTAACCACTGTGTGTGGCATTAGTACTTCTTTGGTGCTCTATTCATACTTCAAAAACAGATGCTTGAAAACTAAAAAAGTATCTCAGCAGAACTCAATAAAGGATTCCACACCAGCTAAACATCTTGAAATAGCGGACTTCACCAAATTTGTCCAAAAGAGGAAAGCAGTGTGCCAATTAGCCCATCATAAGTACTACTTTTCCAGCCCAGGATAAGGGCAAAGCTGCAGTAGCAAGATTAAAATCCATTACAGTAGAAGGAAGACTTAATAAAAAATTCACACAACGAACACAAACTATGAGTCCAATAAAAATGCTGGCTTTAAATAAAAGCCTCCACTGGCACATGTGGCATCACTGTGAGATCACTGCAAAGGAATTTTGGGCCTGCCTTGAGGCTGCTCACCATGGCTGCTGCCCTGGGACAGGATAAGCACATCCAGGGTGATCCTTCTCCTGCTTCTTTCACAGCCACTACCTGAGGCAACTCTACAGCTTCCTACACTCTCCTTTCAGATGCCTGATTCAGTGCCTGTAAAGCCTCACAAAGAGCCTTTTCTTAAAATCTAACCCAAGTCATCGCTCCTGTGAATTAAGCTAACCCTGTTCTACCTTCTGTCCAGTACACAAAGAGTTTATCCCTGTCACCTGATGCACAACCTTTATGAAGTTGCAAGGGCTTGTATCTACTCTTAAGTCTTCCACTCTCTAAACTAACCAAACCCAGTTTTTCGTAGGTCCTTCTCAATTACCTCTCACTGCTCCCTTTTTCTTACAACACGGTGCCCAAGGAATCCCACCTGCAGCCTCACCAGGGCAAAGTACAGTGACACCTTTGGTGTGTCACAAACAACATGACCGTGAGTTTGACGGGCCCAGGATGAGTTTTAGCATTTCAAATTGTTGACTTTCACGCATTTTGTAGTCCGTTGCATCTCCAGAGGTGCCTGAGGCAGTAGTGATGTCTTCACTTCCCATTCTGTCCTCGTGCAATCAGTTTTTACTTCCCAAGTCACATTTTGAGAATTTTCTCCATTATTCCAATATAACTCAATATACTGTCTACTATGTTTGCTACCTCTTTCAGCTCTGCACCATCTATTGGTGTTATTATTCAAGCACAGAAGCTGTTAAGACAAATCACAGGGAATTGGGGCCAGGAGGGCTCCCCTCAGCTGATGTTCCAGTTTCATCCCAAACAGAGGACATCTATCAGCTGACTGACTGGAAGCAGCTTTGCAGAGGACATGGGAGTCCTGATGGACAAGCTGACTGTGAGGCAGAAATGTGCCCTTGCAGCAAAGAAGGGCCACGGCATCCTGGGCTGCATTAGGAAGAGAATCATCCGTGAGGGAGGTGATCCTATCCCTCTGCTCAGCCCTGCAGAGACAACTGGGTGCTGCACCCAGTTCTGGGCTCCCCAGCAGAAATAAAATATGGGCACACTGGAGTGAGTCCAGTGAGTGGCCACAGAGCCTGTTTAGGGAGTGGAGCATCTGACACACAATAAGAGATCAGGACAGCTGGGACTCTTCAGCCTGAGAGACAGCTCACAGGATTTTATCAATGTGTATCAATAAGCAATGGCAGACAGTAAAGGAAACAGACTATTTTCACAGTGATATCCACTGTGAGATTTTTCAAGCAGATGAGTACCCATTTAAGAGAGATTTAATTCAAGTTACCATTCCTCAGCTTCCTGATAAAAGTTTAATGTGTTAAAAATCTACCACTTCCCTTAATTAGAGCAGCTACACTGTTAAAAAAAAGAAGATTAAATTTATTGGGCACAGTTTGTCCTCAATAAATCCCTACTGGCCACGTTATTTGAATCTGATTCTTTAAATGTTTATATCTTGAATAATAACTTGTTCTTGTGGCTTTTCACATAATGAAGTGAGGATGAGTAATCTACAGTTTTCTTGACCTTTCTTTTTGAGGCGGTGGGAGTGAGGGAGAGAGTGTTGGGTTTGGTTTGTCTTGGTACTACTGAGATTTAGTTAATTCCTTAAGACTTTCTCACCCAGCAGACAGACACTAAATGCTCTGGTATTAATTTATTTCTTCCTTCTTATTCACACAGCCCCACTGAAATGGGAATATGTACTCAATGGAAATACTCTTTAGTCTGTTCTTCTCCTGGCTGCAGACAAGAAACAACAGCATCAACTGCATATTCCCCTTGTTGTGTTTCCCTCATTTCTCAGAAAGTAGTGGGCATATATTTCATTCAGTTTAATTTTAATCCCTTAAAGTAATCCTTGTTATCTCATATTCACTTAGTTTGCATTCTCAATTTCTTCTTTCTAATCTTTGTGAAATAATTCGACAATCCAAAAGGAAACAAGACCCTGAACAACTCTGATGATAAGATAAGAAAGGGCTTCCCTAGCTGTGTGTGATGGTTTCTCTTCATTTTTTGAAGCTTGAACTTGCAAGTCATATACACACGCCTCGCTCCCCTGTGCTACTGGCTTGCTGTTAGCACAGTTTCAGGACAGAAATTACAGTCCAGTAGGGCTTCAGCCCTTTGTACAGGCTTTCTTGGCAGCTTCCAGGCCTTCTATATTCCTGCCTGCATAGAAAACATTCCCAAGAGGTGCAGCTACCAATCTCTGCAGTTTGTTGAAGTCTTTTTTTATTTTTATGTCTTGCTGATATTGCCATCCTTCCCTCTAAGAATCGTGAACTCTATCACTTTGTGACGATTTTCATTCAAATTACCTACCACCATTAGAATCTTAGCCATTTCCTTCCTATTAATCAGCACCAAATCTAAATGAGCTTCCCACAGTAATTTTCTCCACCTCAAGAAACTAAATTATCCTCAACATTTATTGCATGTTACTCAAACCCCATTTTCAAAATTGAATTTCCTCACTGGCTTTTCTATAGCGTTCCTCACAAATGTTAATGAGCATAATTTTTACATTTCACTTAGAATTGCCGTAGCCTGATTTTTGCAGAGTATTAGCACAGTGCAGGACTGTCCTTTTACAGCTGAGCTTCAGCTGATTTCAAGCATGGCTACGACTGTTTGCCCTCCCGAAAAAAAGTCAAGTCTCAAGATCTCTAGGATCATCTTGACTTCTGTGTCCTTGACTCTGCAGCTCAGATAATGCTGTTTGAGAATTTCAGGGGTGGCTTCACCACCACCCTGTGCCATCAACCTCCATTCTCCTCCCTTACACACAGGGCCATTCAACTCCTTCTACCAATCCATTCTTCTCATTCCTCCCTGGATCTTGCATCTCTCACTCCTCCGTGTTTCACTCCTGCTGCTCTGCCCAGTGCTCAGAGAGGTGAGGGACAAAATCCTTGTTCACTCCTGTGACATGTGCTGTATCTGCTCCAGCTTCTGCAGGAAACATCCAGCTTCAGGCTGTGCTCTTGACCACATGGAAAGGCAGGCCTGGTCAGCACAAGGCTCTGCACACACAAATAAGGACAGATTTTCACAGGATTCTGAGGACTTAGTCACTAAAATCAGAGCTCTTTCCAGTACTTTTGTACGGATAAGAGTTTTTGAAGGGCTTAGACTTTAACTTTGACCAGCGCTGGCTGGGTGTTTGTTTATGAGGACTGAAATGGCAAATCATGGACTGTCTGACACAAGGCAGAAGTCACTGGAATTTCTTATCATGGCACACTATGCATTTTATCCACTTTTACCCCATCTCGTCTCAAATCTGATTTAAGGCATGGGGAAAGAAATAGGACAGTTAGTACCCAACATTTCATGTAAACCTGCTTGGAGAATCAAGCAACTGTGAAATTTCTAACCTTCCTCCTGGACAACCAATGCCCAGAAGAGAGGGAGGTACTTACGGGTACCATCCATTTTCAGGAGGAAGATGAAAAATGTTATTTATTGTTAGCTGTTTGCTTTTCTTTTTAATCTCTCTGTTTTAAATCTCCACTGACAGACCAGAGATCACCTCATCCGTGCTGAAAGCAGTTACCTCTCCAGGTCACCTTTCCCACCCTAAAGCAGGTGACAGAGGAAAATCTACAAGCGGCTCATTCAGAGCGTGTCATACTCTGAAACCACCCGATTGATTCTTTGGCTGTTGTTTCAATCCATCCTCAAAGACCCATTAGAACAGGTAACATTATAGGAGACTGCAGCAGACAGTTGTCACCTTTAAGTCTCTGAAATGGCAGAGAATCAATAACTTGCAACAACCCCCCTCTGTTCCTGCCTCCCCAACAGGTGCTTGCATTCAGAGGCACTTCTTTGGTGAATTATGTTGTCTGTCCATCTGTTGCTGCCCTGAGTTCATGGCTGTCTCCTCTTCCAAGGTAGGAGAGAATCTTTTGCCAGAAGACAGACGGTTGTCTGATGACATTTAAATGTAGGGAAAATGTCAGCTTTTCTATTGTTAGATAGTAAAGCTGGATGTATTTTCTCAGATAAACTACAAACAGCTCAACTGGTAAAGTTCTGTGTAAAGCTGATTTAGTGATTACATGTTTGTCTAAGTTCTAATCTTATGCTGGTACACAATTAATTTTAAATCTGCCAGGCAATACCTGTTCCTGCTTGATCTGCTTAGTAATTCACCATCTGTATACTGGTTTCATTAAATACAACTTTTCTATTAAAAAAAACCCAACACCCCTCACAACTCACGTACGTATAGTGGCTTCGAAATTTCATTACCGTGCTGAGGTTTTAATTGCGCAACGCAAATTAAAAAAAAAAAAAAATCTTGCA
This sequence comes from Myiotriccus ornatus, assembly GCA_036023395.1. Classification (NCBI taxonomy): domain Eukaryota; kingdom Metazoa; phylum Chordata; class Aves; order Passeriformes; family Tyrannidae; genus Myiotriccus; species Myiotriccus ornatus. The sequence continues at coordinate 5,767,934 of JAYRBT010000181.1, forward strand.
ATGCAGCCATATCAGTAACAGATTTAGCAAAAAGCAAACTCCCCCATCTAAGAAGTTTTAATTTAGCATTATATTAAAATGATAACGCTGCCAAGGAGGTTAAATAATTAATTTCTTCTCATTTTAATTGTAGACTATTATTTAATAAACAAAGTAATTTACCAGGTAATTTATTCAACTTCTTCATAGGCAGCTCATTTAAAGTCTAAAAATAAATTGCTAATTAAAACAGGATTCACTGTTTTAGAAAGCAACTCATTTTCCTGTAAAATCTAACAAGGACTATGCTGCAGCATCCACTGAGAATCTTTGAAGGGCAAGGAAACTACCAACAATAATGAAACTGATATTCTGATAACCGAGAAGACTTTCATCTGAACAATTAATGAAACACACAAATTTGTCACAGAACCCAACACTAGATCATTATAAAGGAACCTTGCTGAACATCTCTTGTCCCAGCCAACTCGATCAAAGGAACATAAGGTCCTTGAAAAACCACAAAGCACAGGAGTTACTTGCACAACCTTGTACATACACCAAGGTTGGTCAAGAGAAAAACACTTCATATAACGAAGCAATTCCATGTCTAGTCATATAACACTGGCACCTCGGAGTTCTGACTTTGTAGGCAGAAACCCAGAAGGAACTTATTGCAGGCAGAGAGAATCTACATCTCCAAATCTGTTGATGAAGATCCCACTTGCCCAAGAACATCAGCGTCAACTCAAAGCCAACCAAAGTCCTCAAGTCCAAAACTCATGCCCATGAGTGCCCTAACAACTATTAGACTGGTGTCAACAACTACCACATGTTCCTAGGCCAATTCTCTAATTTTTCCCCAAATTTTGACCTCCTAAAGGCTTACCAGGCTGACATGCTGTTGGGCAGGGAGTCCACTCGCTGAAAGGTGTAACAACACAGTCCTTCTTGCAGGGCAGGAGACACGGCCGCACGGCCTCAGGCCGGATGGACTCTGGACATCTACTGACCCGAACACAAAGACAAAATGTTATAAAAAATTAAAACTATGGAGAAAGACCTTTTTCTTAAGACTTTCACAGGGCTGTGAGCACAATGGCACGCCAAAGGTATCGCTCCTGGTCACAGCACAACTCATTTTTCTTCTTTGCACTCATGTAGCCCAACTGAATTTAGTACATTTCAAGGGTAAAACAAAAAAAAAATAATAATTTTTTAACATTTGTGGAGCTCAGTTTGATGACTACAGGCCAAAGGTAGCTCTGTCTATGACAACAAAAATACAAAGCTCACTGGAGCAAAACAGACATATTTATTACCAAAGAGAGGGAGCAGTTATGTTTATAAAGTAGCCCTGTTTTAGCACAACATGCAACAGCTTTCAAACTGCAACCTACTTGCAATAGGCTCTAAGGGCTGATGTCATACTCCTTCACTCTCAACCCCTAGGAAACACAAAAATAGCTTCAAGTGATCTTTGAGTGAGGCCTTGATTGTTATTTTAAAAGTTGTACAACACAGGATGGTAAGAAGAGCTCTGTGAACTTTTTCAATCATTTTTAACTCTTAAATGAAAAACACGTCACACATATTTTGATAAAAATTTCAGACACAGTTAATACAAAGTTAATTATATTAATTAGTTTATATATAAAAACTTAAAGAGCGTAAAAGAGACAATCAGACAGATCTTGCATATCAAGTGGGTGAACAGGAAGGGAATTATTCTTTTTTACTTCTTATTAGTTTCTATTAAAAAAATAACCACTCAAAAATACTTAGCAATGCATGCAACCCAAAATGATCCCATTTGGAAGAGGAACATCCCACTAATCCCTACTAGGTAAAAAAAAAAAAATCTAAAATCATGATTCTGCTACTTAAGTGTTTACTTACCCCCTTCGGTTCCATTTCCCCTTACACCATCTCACAAGTGGAGGAGGCAAACAACTATTTTAGAAATTATATAGCTCTATAAACAATATGTTTAAGTAGGTAAAGTTAGAGCATATCAGTGGATCCAAGATCTAAATGAATACTAGATTTCTTTTATTTTATTTAATTAATCTCATTAACCTCAAGAATTTTAATTAACTTTACTGAAATCAACGCAGTCTGCTTATACGAACAGGACTGTTTTGAGAGCTACAATAAGAAATGAAACTCAGTTGTAAGTCTCTAGACTCATTAATGGTGCAAAAATAATTAGCAATGTCTTAATTTTTCTATATGAGGGAAAACATCTGTGCTACTTATTCTCCTCATTTAGTAAAGCAATGCAAAATTCAGGATATTTGCAACGCAGAATATATAATTTTGTTGTGTTGGTATCACATTATAGAAGCTGCATAAACCAAATTAACAATATAAATCACACACATGGTTCTGCCTCATTGGGGTGCAAATATAATGCAAAATCTATTTACTTTTTCTATTTTATTAGAGCACTGCTAATAACGTATTGATGAACGTTACATTCCGATGTACTTTACATTTTCCTCACACCTGTCCTTCAGGAAAAGTATTTGCAGAAAATCGTAAATTAGAATAACAGGAGCTGCAGCAAAAACTCCCCACGGCTAAAAGCATGCATTTTGCTTGGATTTACATGGAAAGCTAAGAAGGGGGTAGCTATCTGGTTTTGTTCTATATCAGCACCCTTTTCCTTGTAGTGATGGAGCAGCACCTGGAGAATTAGTCCTGAAATGAAACTACTTTCAAAGCTGCAGATTGCACACACTGAAAATGCCTTTACATGCCATGTGTTGTATAAATAATCACTAACAGCCTTCCTTTAAATACCTTTTAGGTGTGACCTGGCCAGAACTGCTCTTCATGCAGAAGACCTTCCTCGTCTGTATTCCCACTCCACAAGCGGCTTCTCCGCTCCAGTTGATGGTGGAGTTGAGCGCGGTCACCAGCACGTCTTCGGAGCAGGAGCTCCAGGGAGACGTTTCCCAGAAGAAATGTACACATGGATGATCGTTACAGGCACGGTGTTCCTGCAGGGCTCGGTCAGGGGGACAGGCTTTTCCACCTGGAAAGGGACAAGACAATACCGTATTTTATCTTACGGCATATGGCAAAAGGGAGATGTGGAAAAAAATAAACAAAAATGTTAGGTTTGCACAATAGCTTTCCTTTTTTCCCCATCAAAATAAATAAATAAAGCTTAAAGAAAGCTGTTGACCTTTATGGCTGCAATAACAACCTCCTAAAATATTGTTTCCCCATTAAACTAGCCTTGCATAAAATTGTATTCCAATGCATAATGGAAATAGAAACAGGCAAGGAATATTTCTGAGTTACCTTATTGATATCTCCTACACACAGCCAAGTTAATTCTGCTTAAATGCCAGTATCACTCAGCAAACATGCAATTAGGGTTTAAGACAAATTAAGCATTATTTTTATGTTCATTCTCCTTGCTAATTTCCCAAGGAGGAACGTCTCTATCTCGTATTTGGACTCTATTCACGTGATGCCTTAAAGATTGGAGCTGCTGAGATGCTGAACAGTAATGACAGAGGAATGCATCAAATGATACCCACATCTGAAAATCAAGGAGGGGAAACTTGAAAGACAGGATTTGAGTATGAAGCCTTTACTCTCCTGAAGCCTTTACTTTTCTGAAGCACCATCCTTCATATGCGTGTCCAAAGATTTTGCTAAGCTGCTGCACTTTGTCAGCAACTGGTGATAAATCCACAAAGTACACGAGTTTGAACAGCCTCCCCAGAAAGTATAACACTCCAACCAGCAGCCTCAATTTATCCCATAAAAGCAGGAGATATTTGCAGCTCAAAATCTATGGAGTAATGCAGTGAAATTTAACAGTAAGCATTGTCATTTTTTGGAAGAAAGAAGTAAAAATTACTAAAGTGGAAACCATTCTCTTCCAGGAGGGAGACTCTGGCAACTTGGGACATTGCCAAAGCACTGCAGAGTTTCAAAGAACTGAAGTGTGGGGCCAGATATCAGGAGGCTCAGAGCACCGTTATGCCCTACTAAAATGAGCAGGAGATGAAGGTATATCGCTCCTCCAAGGGATGCCTACTGCCTTGCAGGACTGACCCTCCCGAAATAAGGTACGACCCCAAGCAGCCACAATGAATAGCAGTGACAAAAGGAAGAGAGGGAAAAATTACTTGACACGCTGATTTGGATAATCATGTCACATTACGATTTATCTTTTCATGAAAATCGACTGTTCCACCCAGTGTTCAGCCTCAGAAACGTTTAGTATGATGATGGAGTAGAAAATGCCCCAGGTAACTTATTTCCTGAAGATTTTGACTTGGCAGGAAAAATGCAGACCAGTTATTGCTCTTGTGTGTTTGAGCACAAGTTTTAAAAAAAAAAGCATAGCAAGCAAATGGCAAAATGCTTGGTGCATATTAAGGGGAAAAAAAATAAAAATCAAAAGAAAGTATCTAACTTAAATTTTGAACTTCCCAGGGGAAAAAACAAGGTGCCTTTTCTGAAAAATACCCATGTTACGGAAGCTCTCTTAAACAAGAGACAGTAGTAACAAGGCACTTTTAAATTAATAAGAAATACCACAAGGTCCATCCAACCTGGCATTGTGCCTGCAACACCATAAGCAGGGGATACTC